>OV815993.1:16600000-16777000 GCA_929113495.1 Andrena minutula
TAACGAATGCGTACTGTATATTGTTCACTTAACACGTGCACTTAACGTGTCGCTTACAACTAGCATTAATATCACACGTAATGTTGATTCCTCATCAATATTATATGCTATTATCTATCTCTGTCTGCTTAGAGTAGGTTTATAAATGAAAATAAGATATAAAGCCTAAAAAATATAGCCCCAAATAAAACAATTTCTTTTATATTTTCGACATATTTCTTCATGTAAGATCATACACGACTAAACACGTCTCAATATAATCAAATAAACTTAACAATATAATAAACTTAAATGTACAAGAAATACGAATAATAGTATTTTCATTAAAAACGGGTCCACTAATGATCTCGGTAATTCAGAAAAAGTACCTCACGAGAAAATAAATGTTCCATTTTTCACCACGTTCATCCTGCAGGTTCGGAATTATAGTAATTCTAAAAAAATTCTGTATCCTATAATTCACAAAGGATATGTTTTACATTTCCCAGTGTCTGCGAGACAAGTTGTAACAAAAGGCGGAATTCAAAGAAAACGAACTGAAATCGTTCCCCAGCGCATTGTTTCGTTTCCTTCCGCAAGCAAATCACGCAGTTCAAACTCAACTCTCCGGGACACGTCAGCATTCAGTGGCCGAACGTAGTCTTCCAAGGAAAAAGACGAGTTGTTATATATGGCCTATATAATTACGATATTTCTAGTCGCGATGATTCAACATTTGCGTCGCACAAATGTTCTGGTGCCAATCTCGGTACAGCACGCTTAACTGTCATTGCACCATTAACAGATAACGAGAAGGCTGACGCCACATTAACCATGGAGTATTGGGTTGACATTTCGTTACGCGGTCGTCGTACCTTACGTTATCAATGTGTAAGTGCCTTCGGCAATAAAGCTATAGAACAATAAATAAAACTTGACCTTTTATTTCTTACGCATGCAGTACAATTTTACTTCTCACATTTGTAAGTCTAACATAAGCAGTGCACATGGATCGAGTCATTAATAATTAGGCTACCAATTTGCACGCAGTACACAGTTAGTCCATGCCATGTATTTTCAATTCATAAGGGGTACTACACCAAATCTTGTAAGAAAATGAAGTTTAAAATTTTGTCTTTCCCAGATCTTGTATCTGTATCTAAATCTGTATGTAAGAATGAGTTCCATTTATACTATACTTTAATTTGCTTGCGTCCGCAGCGATGTCAAATTAAAATGTTAACGTTTTTAATTAAATAATTAATGCATTTTTGCATATTAATGGATGAGTTAACATTTACATCTTATTGTTAGATTTTTCTCAACTTTTGCATAAAATAAAACGATATGCAAGGCATACTGCTTCTTTACAAGAATCGCAAATAATTGAACAACTTGTTACAGGATAACTGTGTCAATTTGACTCGAGGGACAGATGTGGGTTAAAAAGTAATAACAAACTAAACTGCAATATTGAATTATAACAAAATACCAATTATGCAAAACCTTTCACATTCTCAGTTTCCCTCCTACCTGTTATTTCGACATCAAATTAAGAAATACACTTGTTTGTCCAATAAACATTTAATTTTTGATAAATATCGTATATTATCAGTGACCCACTTATCACGAAACGTGATAAATGCCTGGTGTGTAAGGAACTACGTAGGGGAAGTAGGGGCATGCTGGGGAAGCTAAGGAAAAATTCAAATAAAGTGATGATTGTACCTATTAATTAAGTCTTTATTACTCCAAATACAACTATAAGTTTATGATTTAACATTTGTTATACACTTTGGACTATCTGAGATCAGGCGTCTAAGTTATTAAACTTGATAAAACAGATGGAAAAAAACCGTCTTGCCCCTACCGCGGGGTAAAATGGGGTACTGAAAATGAAGTAAAATGGGGTACCGAAAATGAGGTAAAATGGGGGTATCGAAATGATTTACCTAAGTATTTTCGCACTCGATACAAATGTGAAATTCTTCGCAATTATTTTCATCAACCTCTGCGCAGGAATAATTGTGGGACCACCGTCGACAGAGTTGACAGGCAACCTAACCCTCTGTGGATTGCAAGTATGAATCCTGACAATATAAACATTCGCAGTCTCCTCTTCTGCTTTTTTTGTATATGTTCTAACCATTTCATAAATTCGAACTAAAAATAATGAGATTTATTTGAATTAAATTATAATAGAGAAGGATGACGTTGCTTAATCTCACATGAACAACCACCATGCGGGGAATGAGGTTAGGGGTTATGTCGAGGTACCCCATCATTCCCCGTATCAAGGACCCCATCTTGCCTCAAAGCATCGTTTTCCAAAGATTAATATATTTGTACAACAAATAATGAAATATTGAAATTTCGAATATGTCACATTAAAATAGATGAAATAGAGATTATCATAGAAGAAAAATAATAGACTAACCGTTCTTAAATATATATTTATTTCAAATCTTTTTATCACGCGAAATAACATCGTCGCAGCACGCGAACGTTTCACAGCTATAAATAAAAAACGCGTGCTCCCCCACTCGCTTTTGCCAGCGACCACACTATTATAACACGGTGGCTTCCTAATGATATATTTGTCACGTGCCTAGCATCTTTTAATTAGGGTTTAGGGAGATACCCCATCTTACCTCGCTACCCCGTCATGCCCCTACTTCCCCTATATGAGTAGTAATCACCACCAGTGTCCCGAGCCTAGCGAGCAAATGCAAACTCCAAACAACAGTAATCTCGCAAAAGTATCGAGTAACAGAACTCATTCTCTTTTTCTATAAAGCGTCGCAATTGCAAGGATCCTAGACATTTACTTCCTCTTTTTACCTGTGTAACCACGTCAATGCAATTCATTTATTCTTTGTTCCACAGTTGGACGGTTAAGTACATGAGACATTAAAATGCCGTCCTGTTACCTTAACAGCTGTTACATTCGTCTCCATGAATCACGCCACTGATAAAACAGAGGAACAAGTGTTTGCTCCGCAAGATTAAATTGAGAAAAAAGTGGCAGTATTGTTCCAATGAGATCATAGGGTGAAGTTATTCGCTTGTCCGGATCATGATATGGACGTACCATCCACGGCGGCTTTATGGTGCGTCGATAAAACACCGGAAATCCCTGTACAGTCGGACGCGAGCCGCTTGTTGTTTACGAGACATCGAATTAACGCCTGCGCCTAGTCTTCCGCGCGAAATAAATCCACAGCAACTGATGATCGGCCCGATTTATTCCACGGCTGAATTTCACGGTTTCAACGAGCCCCCACAAAATGACGTGCACGAGAAAGTGAATTGTTCGCGCGTTATTACAGGATATTTCAGAATTGATGCCTTTGCCCTGTCGTGAAATGATTTTATTTCAGTTTCCGGCGCGTCCAACATACCGGCACCATGTTGTCTTCGCATTTCTCCAAGAAAAAGGGAATGATGCCTCAGTTATGATTAGAATAGCTGCTCTAATAATAATAATAGGATTGTAGTTTACTTTAGTTTAATAATAATAATTGTAATGTGGAGCATGTGTTCATTTCATGTAATTTTCATCGCCCTGTACTCTAATTTTGATTTATTTTTAATGTCTTACTACATACTTACAATGTTAATATCAGATTTAATTGTATTTAAATTTTTGTTGCAGTATCATTAACTCATAAATAATTTTCATTTCCTCTTTGTTATTTTTTTTTTAATAATTATGTTGGGAATCTCTCACAGCATTCCGGGAGAGATAGTCAAATGTCAGCACTTCAGTTTTCAACCCGAATTTCAGCAAATATTGCCTTAAAGGAAATATTGGCCACTTTTTTTGAATCATCAAAAAATTTTAAACTTTTAGGTTTATTCTGATAAAATAAGTAATATCAGGATTAGTTTTAATTTAATAGCGATCTCATGTTAGGTGGGGCAACTGTCCCAGAATTACCCTAATTGAATTTCTCAATTTAATTTTCCCATCTCTTTGTATGTGGCACGAAACGTGTTTAAGTGGTATTTTTACCTAGATAGGTAGTTTTAAGGTCATATTTAGAAATGATTAGGCGAAGGGGGAATGGAGCTACACATTGACAATTTGTACACACCCTTAAGGGGAATCCTATTTTATAGGGACAACAACATAGCTAAATTTAGGAAATTTTTTTAAGAAACTACCATTTCGATTCATCTGAAATTTGGATCATGCTTTGATGCATCCTTGAAGAAGTACCAGTTTTTTTTATTAATTTTTAATAATAAATATAGGAGTTATGCGTCACTCCGCGCAAAACTCGTCGTCGGCTGGTGTGCATGATATTTACTCTTCAGGTAATCTGAAACAGAAAAATGAAACGGCGTTTTTCCTTTGTACATACCCATACTGCACACTTCGTTGCAGCTGTATTGCAGGAACGTTGCTGCAATATTGCGTTATTGCAGGCTGCATTGCAATATTGTAGGAACGTTCCTGCAATATTGCCGTGCATTATTGGAGTGGCAATGATCTTACAATATTGCCGTGCATTATTGGAGTGGCAATGATCTTACAATATTGCAAGAACGTTGCCGTGCAATGTTCCATTGGCAACGATTCTACAATATATCTGCAATATTGCGCGCACATCGAAGTGCAATGTTCCACTGGCAACGATCCTACAATATTTCGGCAACTTTGCGCGCAAATCGATGTGCAATGTTTCAGTGTCAACGACCCAGCAAAATTGCCTACATATTGCCGTGCAATACTGTAGTGGAAATATTGTAGAAACAGTACAGCAATATTCTCAAGCAACTATGACTTTGACGAAATTTGAAATATGACGTCGAGTAGAGTCTACAACATGTTTCATTTAACTAGATATGCTAGAATTTCTCGTTGGCCGTTTTTATTGCCGTTTCGTTGTAGAATCATTGCCGGAACGTTGCAGGACTACGTGCTTGCAATGCTGCCGCAACATTGCAAAAATACACACCTGCAATATTGCGAAGGCGGACATAGGACTGAACCTGCAACGTCTCTGCAGTGTTATGGTGCAACATTGCGATCTTGCACCGCAATGTTGCAGAGACGTTGGAGCAATGTTATGGTGCTGTGTGGGATATCTAGCTACAATTATATAAACCAGAATACCGCTAAGTTCTATACGTCTTTTGTTACATAAGAAAATTGGCGCAAGATTAGATAGCAAAAATGATAGGTTCGGAGCTTTCAGTTTGAAAACTCTCCACACTGCTCATTAAATTTTTTGTTTTTTGCTGGTTCAACAATTTCCAGGTGCATATGTATAATATAAAACGCGGTTTCATTTTTCTGTTTCAGTTTACCTGGTAGATAAATATGCACACCAGCGGCCGGCGAATTTTGTGCAGCGTGATGGTCGATCATGCGTAACTACAATATTTATGGTTAAAAATTGAAAAAAACTGCAACTTCCTCAAAGATGCATCAAACGATGGTCCAAATTTCACATGAATCGAATCGTTGTTTTCTTTTTTTAAAAAATCCGAAATTTTGCTACGTTTTTAGTCTAATGAATAGGATTCCCCCTTAACGATACTTTAACTAATGAAAAAAAATTTTTAGCTCTTTATCAATTACGAGTTACGATATCATATTACGAGTTAGAAAACCATCGCATGCTTCATATGTGAAAAATTCGTTCCAAATTACAAGACTAACTCAGCTTTTCCTAGTTACCAAAAACTAAAAATTAGACATTTATTTTAATCCGTATGAATGTAGTTAGGTATTGTCTCTACCAAAAGGAATGGCATAAAATAATATGTGTATTTCCGCGAGCTGTAAAAATGTATATATAACGTTGATTCAAGAGCGGTAGGGGACACAGCTGTATGTAAGTATTTCCAGCATGTATCAAAGCGGAAGTCAATCGGTTCAACAGTTAAGGAAATATCTGTGCTGCCAAATTAAAAAACGTCATTTTGAAAAAAAGACATTCGAAATTTGTAGTGCATTTTGTCACGGTGACAACCCATTTATAGCACTTACCCTTAATCTCTCATGTCACGGTAATAACGGGCTTCCTGATCTTCGGAGAATGTGAAAAGAAAAGGTGAGAATAGAATACTCGTGTTCTTTACTATAGGTATAATACGAATCTCGTCATCTTTCGCCTTCCTCAACTTTTCTGCTGAAATACCTAGTTGCAAAACTAGTCTCAGTATGCAATATCAGTTTCTTTTCAATTTTCTTTTCTTCTGTTTCCCTGGACAAGCATGATTTTATTTTCTACCCTTTCTGTCCATTCCCGCGTTTGGAAATTTTCCGCAATATATATCTGCTCCGTTTGGAATTCCGAGAGCATATGGAACAATTTCCATGAAAATGATTTTAATTTCTTATGGATTATGTCATATAAACAGATTACAAGTCATAAAGGAAGGAACCATGGTTATATTATTATATGTAGGGTTCATAAGCATATGTATAGTCGATTGAAATAAGGGTTGAAGGAACCGTTATATATATATTATTTATTAATTAACTTCACGCGGCAACTTAACTCAATTTGAATGGCGTGGCATTACATTATTTACAAGGGAACACCGCGAACCCGGACTCACCGATTGGAATGCAACTTTGTGGGTTTATAGAGTGACTCAAGACAAGAACAACGGTGTGTTTCATTTGTGCCCTATCGCCCTTTAAGGGGGTGAAACCTAACCTCAAAGTCGAATTGGCACTTCCACTTTTTCGCGTATAACTCTTAAAGTACAACACACAGAAAAAAATGTTTCAAACAAAAGTTTAATGGTGCAATAAGCGCTGCAAACTTGCGTTAACAAAATTTTGAAAAATGTTTTTTTCGTTCAGGTATTTTTTTAAAACTATTTTCAAAATTTTGTTAACGCAAGTTTGCAGCGCTTATTGCACCATTAAACTTTTGTTTGAAACATTTTCTTCGGTCTGTTGTACTTTGAGAGTTATACGCGAAAAAGTGGAAGTGGCAAATTGACTTTGAGGTTAGTTTGTACCCCCTTAAAGGCCGATAGGGCACAAATGAAGCACACCATTGTTCTTGTCTTGTGTCACTCTATAAACCCACAAAGTTGCATTCCAATCGGTGAGTCCGGGTTCGCGGTGTTCCCTTGTAAGAGCCGTAGATATTCAAATAATTAATCGAACTGTTCGAATAATTTGAATAATTGGGAGTATTCGAAGAAAATTCAGTGTTGGAATTTTGGATTATACCGAATACCTACGAATCTAAACGTGAAATATTTTTAACGCATTTTGCGCTATACTTTTCATATTGACCTTTACAATTATTTGATTTCCAAATGTTAAATTTAAAACTTTATTAATCTTTGGCACCCTCATAAATTTTGAGACGAAAAGTAAATTCTATTTAAAAGGGACGTAATGTATTTAACTGTTGAATCATAATGTTTATTAGTAGTAATAATAGTAATTTTATTCTTATTATTCGTACCAAAACGTGTTTTGGTGGAGAGAAACAAAAATATTAACGTTTCCTGCTGCAAGCCAACTTCTGTTTGCAAGTTAAAATATTGCTGCTGTCGAGAACGTGCGTTCTGATGCAGATCTCGTAATTATTTGAATAATGTTCGAATATTCGTACCAGCTCTTTAAACCTTAAAATTTAAACCTTTATAACTGTCATTTTAAGAATTTCGTCTTAATACTTTCATAATACATTTTCAAGATTCTAATATTCAAGAACATACAATAATCCAAAAGCAGGTGTTTTGGACCTTCTAAACGAGAATATTTCTTTGAGTCGCACCGAAAATAAACGACTGGGGAGAGCGTTAAATTCATGGAGATATATTTAATGCTACTGCGGAGAATGCAGCAACAGAGTGTCTTTTAACAGAGAGTGTTGCATTAATGAGTTACAATTAAGGTGGTTACTCTCAGGCTTGATTTATACAGTCACGGTGGCAGGTCTTCCGCGTTGTAAGTTGTAACGGTACGTCCAACCACAAAGGTCAGAGGAAATGAGCATGGTGACTAAAAACAATACGATTTGCGTCACAGTAAATTGGTGGGGTACTACATTTTTGCATAATATTGTGTTGTTGTTGACATGACGGGATTCTTAATATATCATTTAACGTCAACAGTTCTCTTGAAAATGATATTTATTAATCTAAACATGATCCAGTAAATAAATTCAGTAGGTACATTTTGAATATTGTTGTTACAATTGGACATATACAGCTTTGAGTGTTGGGAATTTGCTTCTACGACTACTTAAAAACATTGATATGATCGGTGACCCGTATAATCTGTGTTATTAACAATGGCAGACTATACCTGACGATGAATCGATAAATTATATTCATTGCAAATCAGCGAGTGTTAGGACCCTTTTATACGTAACACTTTTGTGGTTTGCGATCAGTATTGCGGAGAAATTTAAACATAGGGGAGGCCGAGGCAGATTGTAACAAAAAAGTTTTCACAGTTTTTTCTCGAAAGTGTTTTCCTGAATTAGGAAATAATTTGCGTGACTTCCTACTTACATGTGTGATAAACTCATTCTGTGTAAATACGTAACAAAGTCTTGGACACTTAGAAATCTATCTTCATCTTAAACAAATCTGAACCTTTGTTACAATGTGCCCCAGTCTGGGGTAAGTTGTAACACATCTGTTTTACTTATTTAAATACAAATATGAACACAAATAAACATTTCTAGAAAATATATATAAAAACACAGATCATTATAAAACATTTGATACACAGATGGGTAAAACATTATTTTGAAATAAAAATTTGTGTATGAAATTTTTATTTCAAATCATTTTTTGCCCATCCCTGATTTGATATACCATGTACTCTAACTGTTAGAGTACGAATTATATTAGGAGTAGGCAATTTTGAAGTGCTTTCAATGAATACCACTTGAATCATTTACATAATGAATAAATTCAAGACATGCAGTAAATTAAAGTAACTGTATCTCCAAAAGGAAAGATTTATGGGATCATGTTTATTAAATTAATTTTAATTTTCTAAATAGACTTTCTGATGACCCTGTATATATATTACACATATACTTCTATTCTTGCGTAATAAAGACGATAATAATGATGCATATTGAATCACAAAAGTGTCTCGTGTGAAAGGGTTTTTACTTTCAATCGATTTGAAACACGTTATCGAACGTCTGAAATTAGTGTCCCTGCTGCAAATCGACAAACACACGAGTTGGATACGACACGTAGATAGGTACACGCGTTTCGTTTGGAACGCGGTTGAAAGTATACTTACGCGTCTAACGATTATAACTAATTATTACGTATTCTAATATTATCGTTGCGTGTACAGTTACTACTTGCTGCGAGCTTATGAAATGATCAGTTGCGTTGCGAGCGTCTTATTACCGCGTATCTTTCGCGTGACTACGGGATTTGTAAAAATCAATTTGAAAAAAGCACGGTGGTTAGTCTGTCAGGCGGAAACATGTACATGATGTTGTAGAAAATGATCTACAAGGTTCAATACAATTATCAGCGCTAACGTAATCGGCAAAAATGTAGCAAAATTATTCACATTTTAAGGGGGCCGTCTCAGTTTTGTTATTGTCCGTCTCACCGGGCTTTGAATGTGTGCGGACAGGTCACACAAGCTAAGTTAAGCGTGTACGTATACGCGTGTTGTAAACAAACCGGTTCAACCGATTTTCGTCCTGGAATCGGCCAGAAGGAAGTTTTTGCGGGTACAGTTGCCTTCAGTAAACATCTGTGGGGGGTGGGACGGTGCGTTTGAACGCTAATAAGCATTGTACATTGAAATAATAATGAATTTATGAATCGAAAACTGACAGAATGAAGCTTCAAGGCTTCTCCGTTGGTGGCGCTAATGGTGCACTGTAGCTACGTAGCACCAGCGTGACGTATAAATTCATTATTACTTCAATATACAGTGCTTATTAGCGTTCAAACGCACCGTCCCACCCCCCACAGATGTTTACTGAAGGCAACTGTACCCGCAAAAACTTCCTTCTGGCCGATTCCAGGACGAAAATCGGTTGAACCGGTTTGTTTACTACACGCGTATACGTACACGCTTAACTTAGCTTGTGCGAGCGTTCGCACACATTCGCGGCCCGGTGAGACGGCCCCCTTAATTCGATTAGTTTTGTTACTTTTAATATTTATTTTTAGTAAGATTTTAGTGTAATCCATGTTTGAAGCGATTTGAACTGATTAATAGGCGTATTGATTAAATACATGCGTATCTTTACTAATATAAAGGTAAACACACCCACACAGCACCATAACAATGCAGCAACGTATCTGCAACATTGCGGTGCAGGATTGCAATGTTGCACCATAACACTGCAGAGACGTTGCAGGTTCAGTCCTATGTCCGCCTTCGCAATATTGCAGGTGTGTATTTTTGCAATGTTGGGGCAGCATTACAAACATGTAGTCCTGCAACGTTCCGACAATGATTCTGCAACGAAACGGCAATAAAAACGGCCAACGAGAAGTTTTAGCATATCCAGTTAAATGAAACATACTGTAGAATCTATTCGACGTCATATTTCAAATTTTGTCAAAGTCATAGTTGCTTCAGAATATTGCTGTAGGGGAAGGTGGGGTAAGACGGGGAGTTAAGGTTTGATGATGAATAAAGCACAGGTTTTCTTAATCAACTAATCAATTTTGTGCCTGAACTATTCTTTGATAATAAGTCTTTCAGTTTGACTATCAATCAACCGATTATTTAATGGTTTTAATAGAATAATTAAAAAAATTCAGAAAAAGTCCTTTCACCCCATCTTGCCCCACGGGTGGGGTAAGATGGGGTATCCCCTGGAGCAAGATGGGGTACCAATTAAAAAACGATATAAATAAAGTAAATATATATATATAGTATTTATTTAATACGCTGACAGAAGAAATACGTATGTATATCATCATCGTCTTTACCATCTACACCAGCGCAGGACAAATGGGACCATTTGTTATATTGTTATCCCAATGGGACCATATATAGGAATACATACTTGGTATCTTATCCACCCTTCTACAGATTCTAAATAGAGCCCATCACAATATAAACATGGAGGATTTTCGTCTTCCTTGGTGTTTTCTTCTGACCCTGATGAAGAGTTTGTCATTTGGGCATGATGGGGTACCTCTCATTATCAGTACCCCATCATGCCCCTTCTCGTTTTACTACATTCATATGAACACTGCCCGAAACATTATTCATAAAAGTATAAAACAACATATGTAGCTTGTAGCCAGTTAAATTGTGCTTCATACACATATAAATACACCGATGATCGTTTACAGTATCGTGTCACTGTCACGGGTGCAACAAAGAAGGAAATACGGAAGAAATTCCATGAAATTACAAATAGTGGTGTAATTTTGTTACGCGTCACGGTGTTTCATTGGCTGTCAGTACAGTAACTGCGCCGGTAACAACACGTCTAATGCGCATGCGCAAAGTTGGTCCGTGCGTTTGAATCCTGAGATATGGCGGGTACCCCGTCTTGCCCCCCACCCCGTCTTGCCCCACCTTCACCTACTTTTTCTACAATATTTCCACTACAGTATTGCACGGCAATATGTAGGCAATTTTGTTGGTTCGTTGCCACTGAAACATTGCACATCGATTTGCGTGCAATATTGCCGAAATATTGTAGGATCGTTGCCAATGGAACATTGCACGGCAACATTCTTGCAATATTGCTGCAACATTGTAAGATCATTGCCACTCCAATAATGCACGGCAATATTGCTTGAACGTTCCTACAATATTGCAATGCAACCTGCAACAACGCAATATTGCAGCAACGTTCCTGCAATACAGCTGCAACGAAGTGTGCTGTATGGGAAATCATAGCGAAGACAGTCGAGATGTCCAAGAAAACGGCGCGATGTCGAATGTCCCCTATTCGACTTGTGGCAGATAAATGTTTCCCAACCGTTTCGAAAGTAAGCGATTGCCTAAGCAATTGCCCACTGTAAGCGACTAACAAATTTTGCGCCTCGCTCTGAGCCCACAGGACCGATTTAAATCGGACTTTTATAGATATGTTCCTTATAATCTTGCGGGGGCATAAGCTTAGTTTTATTACTCTATCACATCAAGAAGCTTATTGACGAACAAAAATGTGAATTACTTCGCCACGGTATAAGTATTGTTAAGTACCTGTGCAATAGAAATTAGAAAGAAAATACGACACGGGAGCGGGCAACGCCGAATTTAACAGCTAGTACCTTATACACGCAGAGAGTCGTCAGCAGAGTTGGGCAAAATGTAATCTAATTACAAATTACAAATTCCGATTAAAATGAAATTGTGTAATTGATTACACAATTCATTGACCACAATTTTATTAACTACTTAAATTAACGATTACAGCAAATAACGTAAACTAATCCTTCTAGCTTCTCAAAACGCTTGAAGTCGTTTAGACCAAGTTTAAAAATGTCACCTAGTAGGGAAACTAATCCTTCTATACTCGAAGTCATGTAAGAAGGATTGTGGCGACCGACGAGTTTAGACCGGTTCTGCGCATGTTGGCGCTCATTGGCTATGTCACCACCAATGGTCTTTCGGCTGCGCATGCGTGCTGCGCCGAAAGCATTGGTGTGGTGCCACTTTTGTATATACCGCGTGTTTCGACTTTTTGTCGGATTTGATTGTCTTTTTTTTACTGCAAATTTAATAGAATACACGTTTTATTTGGTTACCCGGTGCATGGTACCTGGGTGGTAAAGTGGGGGAACAGAGACCTCGCGACAGTTGAAGAGCTTATTCTACATGTGCGAAAAAGATCCTTCTTACATGACTTCGAGTATAGCTTCTCAAAAAACCTCAAGTCGTTTAGACCACGTTTAAAAATGTTATTCTATTTTAAATGGTGTCCGAATACTTTCGTGGCCCACTATATTAGTTGTAATGTACTCTCCTCTGGAATTATGCATGCTTGGAAACACCGCATCACTCTTGGTTACGAATATTGTCACCTAGACTCTTTTTCCAGCTAGCCTTTAAAACCTCGAAACATTTTTCACCAACTCTCAGAATCTGTCGGGAAGTCAATATTGTTACTTCTTCGCTGTAAAGTTCATACCAATAAACCTGCTATTTAAAACGATCCCTTCCTAGTGTCACTTAAATACAACATATAGGGTCGCTAGTAAAATTATTTGCCTTTGAGAAATTACCAATGTGATTTACCAACCAATATCAGAAATCCACTTACGTCTGCTCATAAACAAAATGACACGAAATATTCTGTGAACGTATTATGTACAGAGGCGGCTGGCGTAGTACGTTTCCTGATTCATTCTGCTTCTGTACTGTGTGCACTTCCTCGACACTTAACGGTAACAAGAAGTATGTTTGTGCGCCTGGAAACATGTTAAGGCGGAAGTACCGAAACCAATTACACGCTCCATTCTACGGCAATCAGCGAGGTGCTATGATTACCGGCACCTTTAATAATTGTTTCAGCGCGTTACGAGACTTTTACTGATAAATAAGACACCTAACGTCAATTAACCAGCGCCGATGTGATTTCTACGAGAAAGCTGATAATAATGAGTTTGTACCGTTTGAAACAATTAAGGGTTCATGTTTCTGGAAGATTAGGGGAACCAAATGAACTAAATATTACAGGTAAAACAATATTATTCAGCACAATAATATTCTTACTGCATAAATTACTGCATAATGAATCTATGATTTATAACACCATATAGGTATTTGATTTTATAATGTTTATCATAGAACATCGTGATATGCAGTTGTTGTTTAGATTATAAAATGGATTGCGTAAAGTATATAAAATGTTTTCGACAAGGAGCGCACAATGTTTTTGATATTTTGGGGATCGAGTAATTTTTTTCATGCGATATATGATATAATGTTACTGAAGCAGCTTCAAAAGAAAGGGTATGAAATGAAATGATGTTTAAATATTGACACTGGTGTTTACTGTTTCTGACAAAGGACATCTCCATGAACATGAACATCTCCTAAAATGTCCATGTTTTTTTATAAGTGTTGATGCAAGTATTACCAATCGATTCCTCATATCTTGCCGATGAAAATGGCCCCAAAAATGATATAATTCGGACCATAATTAAGGATATTACGTGAGAAATCTTTTTGCAGAGTTCAAAGCCCGTTTCGTTAAAAATAGTCCGATTTAAATTATTTTCTGTCCAATTAATCGGGAGAACGCCAGGAATCCATTGGTGTCACTTACATATTGATATGATGAAAAATAAAGAAATTCAGATTCTGTAGAATCTGACCGGTAGGCGACCGCGCGCGTGTCAGGCCGCAAAGGCTCAGGCCGGTTATTCGACTTTTTAGAATAAAGATAGGATGAAAGTTGAACCGTTATTCGAAATTCAAGATGAAAGCAATTCGAATAAATTAGCTTCATCCCTGGCGCTTCCAATAAAGCTAACTTTATTTGAAAAGTTATTTTATTCGATTTTTATCTAGATAATGCCCATCTCTGCTATAGCCCATTTAGCCCATTGGGAAAGGTGGCCCTGTCTCCGTCAATTTGGAAGATTCCTAGGATGTTCGTAAGACTTAAATTTGGCATGTTCTAGGAACGTCCGTGTCGTATATCTTATAGATGTTCGAAAGGACTTTTCGGATGTTCCAAAAACATCTATCTTGTAAGTCTCTTGGTTGTTTTGCAACGACTACATTTCGAATGTTCCGAGGAAAAACCAGAGTTTTAAGGTTAAGTTGCGAAATAGTTGTACAACTGAACCTCGTCTTTGCGCCATTTTTTCTTTTCATTTCTTCCTCTTTCCTTCTTATTCCTTTTTGTGTATTGTGCAATAAAGACACTTAATTAAATGATAAGATGTCGTTAAGATGTCGTTAATACATCGTTAAAATATCTGTCTTAAGACAAATGTGAAATTTTAAGGAATAGGGTAGATGTCCCAATTACTGCCACCTTAAGATTATAACTGAACTTCATTTAATCATTTCACGTGTTGTTTAATCTAAAAATCGTCTGAGTTTGAAACATAATATTATTTAACCTCTCTTTCATTAAAAAAAAAAAAAGTTTTATGAATTAAATATGAAGAATTTATTAATAATTAATTAAAATTCGCGAGTGATCCTAGTGTATCCATAACTGTCACCTCAAAAATCGTCTTGTCTGTATGACTGCCACCTTATGGCTGTTGGTCCTAATAACTGTGACCAGATAACTGACGGTCCCTATTATTGACAATGAGACCCGATTACAGTCGGTCCTTTTTACTAAGGCTCGATTAGGTACTGCCAGTGATACATATACATACCTTATATGTCTTATATCTTATTATAATTTAATATATATGTACACGTAATATATATATCTATAACTAGCTTAAAGTACCCGGCGTTGCCCGGGTAAAACTTTGATTGCCACAGACTGTTAAGGGGATGAAATAAGGGCAAAGGGGAGTGATGTCCAGATTTCATGGTAGCCTATATGTTCCACAGGGTTTAGAGGGTAATTACGCAATATTTGGTCCAAATCGGTTAAAAAAATCGGGATAAAAAGTATACTATGTGTTATTCCCGGTCCTAGACTCCATGTATACAAAATTTCAGAAAGATCCGTTGCGTAGTTGCAACGTGATTGAGTAACAAACATCCAAACATCCAAACACACTTTCGCATTTATTATATTAGTAGGATTTAATATCACAGAATCACACGCTACACGTGATTTTGCGGTTAGAAATTGGAACTTTGACATGTGACAGTTATACGTACTCCGCGTTCTTTTGTCCCGAATACTGCCAGCGGTAATAGCGACAAGGCCAACAATTTTGTCCCTAATGATGTCACCATTAAGGGGGTAGACACGGGTAATGCAGCGCGCTGTATACTGACACAATCTGGCCCAAAACATGGGTTTAGTAGGATACGCTTAACGTCATTATATGAGCGAATTTTGGGCTGGGCGAGGTCTTATTCGAAAGAGGAAGGTTCAGTACAACACGCTCTGGCCATGGTTCGACGAGATTTTGTTGATATGTAATAATATGAGTGACCAAAGTAGAGAAAAAATGGACAAAATACACTCGCAGATTCCAAGTACTTTTAGGTCACTATAAGAGTTTTGTGACTCAAACGATGACCAGAGCGTGTTGCATTGAACCTTCCTCTTTCGAATAAGGCCTCGCCCAGCCCAAAATTCGCTCATATAATGACGTTAAACGTATCCTACTAAACCCATGTTTCAGGTTAGATTGTCGGTATTACAGCGCGGTGCATCGCCCGTGTCACGTGATGTGTTTACCTCCTTAAGTATTTTTAGGTCACTAAAAGAGTTTTGTGACTCAAACGGTGAGTAGAGCGCTCCGCATTGAACCTTCCTCTTTCGAATGAGACCTCGCCCAGCCCAAAATCTGCTTATATAAGGACGAAAAACGAAAAGTCCCAAACCCATGTTTTAGGTTAGATTGTCGGTATTACAGCGCGGTGCATCACCCGTGTCTACCCCCTTAAATAGCTTAGGTAACAAAGATGTACAGGGGACATGTGGATCTTCTCGGAACATCCCCCGAAGTACAGCCGGACCGGATGTTCTTAGTCGATGTCCTTGTGGTATTTGGGTTATAAAACACAAATTACAATTAATGTTATTTATACGAGCATGTAAAAATATCGATTTTAAACATTTTTTGCCACTACTTGTTAGTTTTTGTGGCTCAGCTTATATATTTACATTGTAATTTATATTGTAATCTCAGTTTCAATATTTTCAGTCTAACATAATTTTTGTACCGTGCTGGTGTTGTGAAAGCATTGAGGCGATCCTTTAATTATTTGCAGTGTTAGATAAATGTTTTTCTGTGGTGTGTTCATACTATAGAATTTTCAAATTTTCTTACAAAACTTGGGCAGAACGAAATACATAGATAAATTTATTTCCAGGCATATTCGATTAAAGATATAATAAACAGATATAGATTCTAAAGTTATTATATTTTATTTCATTTTAATAAGGTTTCAAAGTTGTCAAGTTCCTTCAAATTGGTTATTGAATTTAGTGGAAATTGTTTGTTTCAAGATTCTACAAGGTAGCAACAATTTCAATGTCAAGACTTAACTTACTCCAAAACGATGTACTGAAGCGATAATCTTGTAATCCAAACAATAGCCATTGAAACCTATTATTATACTAGTCCCTGTGATGTTTCAATACGGCTTCAAGTATATATATATATATACATACTATGAACTATGAACACAAAACGTGTAACGGCTTTCTACATCTTGTACAGCACATAATGCAGCTGCAACTATGTACATTCATTCCTCTTAGAAGCTGTTATTTACTCCATAACCGTACCTACTAGTTGTATCCAGTCATCAAAGACAAAGTCGCCGTCTCGTCATTCAAGGAACAATGAAAAACTCGTTATACTAACTCTGTTATACTAACGGCATTGTTCGATTAATTAGTGGACTATCAAGACATTTATATTAAAATTTTTTAATTCTTCAGCATATTGGCAAATAGCGCTGAATGAAAAAGTTTCAAATTATTCTTATTTGTGTTGGATATCATATCCATTATGTAATAGACTGTAACATTTAAATAATTTTACTGGCGCAAAGAGTCAAATGAGAAAGTTCATCAAATACAAATGAACAAGACGTTACGTAATTTTAATATAATAATAACATTATAACAGTAATATAATAATAACTCAAATTAGATAAATGTACAATTTGTATTTATTGATACTACTAACAAAAATCTATGCACATATATCAATTATATAAAACTAGCAAAATACCTCGCGGTTCGCTTCAGGCCTAAAAAATATTAAGGACTCCATGAAAACGCATTTTACCCCTTTCCACCCCCTTAGGGGTTGGTTAGGGAAAAATCACGAAATTAGTTTTTAGGCATTTATGTGGGTAATCTTTGTGAGTAAGAACTAAGTTGATATCTAATCGGGTCTAACAGATATTGGGGGTCCGAGAAAACACATATTTCCCCTTTTCATCCCTCTTTGGGGATGGAATTTCCAAAAATCCTTCCTTAGTGGGCGCCTACGTAATGAATACAATGTATCTTCCAAATTTTACGTCCCTACGTTAAACAGTTTCAGCTGGGCGCTAATGAGTCAGTCAGTCAGTCAGGACTTCTTCGTTTTTATATATATATATATAGATAATAGCTTAAAGTACCCCACGTTATGATCACTTCTTATATTTATAACACCAGCATTGATATTCTAAAATTAATTGGCGCTTTCATGAATTATTGCGCAATGCTTACTTGTATAATAATGCATCAAATTTAAATCATCGTAAAGCGTCAAGGGGATGAAATCGAGTCGAGGGGATGGGGTGTCAAAGTTTCAGTAACTATGCAAAATTTGGTCGAAATCGGTCAAAGAGTTTAGAAGCTAATAGGGAATATTCAGACGGGCATTCTATTTTTCACAGACAGACAGATATACATTAATACTGCATTATTTCGCAATTAAAGTTTCATCGGAAGCTACGACAGTGTCTACTCCAAAATCAACCCCGTCAGCCACACGTGACTACATAAATCGATAATCAAGCAGTAAATTCCCCATCATCAATATCATCCACGTGCAATTCTCGAGGAATTCATCATGGGAGCGATGATCGTAGCAATTACACTGTGTGTGATTGTTAAGCATCGACTACAAAGCATTAAGAGATCAGCAATACCGGGAAAAGACGTGGTATGACTCAAGCGGCGCGCCGCCCGGTCACGTGACCCGACGACCACGTGACAGCCGCAGGAAGCGTTGCGATTGGTCGAGCGGCGAACGAGCGAGTGCATATATAGTGGCAGGCACATGTAGAGACAAAAGTCGCGGTGTAAAGCGTCAAGCGAGTTTCAGGTGAGCTGGTTCTGTGAGTGACCTTGATCCCCTCGCGAGTTCTGTGACAGTCCCGTTTGCAGAGGCCCGAACCCGCCAGTAGTAATCGAGTCATCGTCGCAGAGACTTAACCGAACGGCTTTCCAGCAGCGCAACCAAACAGTACCGAGTTAGAGAGAGAAAGAATGAAGACCCTCGCTAGCGTTCTGCTCGTCGCGGCGTGTTTTGTCGCGTGCACGCACAGCTTCCCCGGTGAGTACACAAACCTTTCCCAATGATCAGTTGTTTCTCTTTTTTCTTGTTAGCGAACGTTTTGGCATGAGATGTGCGTGACGGGCAAAGGGACAGTTCGTTGGGAAAGTAATTAGAGCGGACGCAGGAGCGCGGTCACGTTCAATGGTCGGTCGTTATCGTTGTTTGCGTTGAGGGATTCCCTTTGAAATTAGTTTTTCCCCGGCCGACACGTATGTATGAAGTTCGTTGCGCGCGCTTGCTCGAATTCGAGGCCGTCTCGTGTGTGAAACTTTTTTTAACGATCGAGCAGTTTATAGAGGCAGACCGAGCGTGAAATGCTCGAGAGCAATTCCTTGGCAATTGCTAAGGTCATATTCGTGATCTTGTCGCGTGACAACTGAATCAACGGCATGCTCCGAGCGAAAGGAGCATGCGTGCACGGAGTACGTGCGGGGGCGAGAAGTATAGAAGGGGTTATAGGGTGCTCGAAAAGTTATGTTCGTTAATCACATTGTTTGTGTGGGAAAGTTCGATTTAAAAAGGCGACGTTCTCCCTTGTGTCTTTGGTTGATTATTTATTAGAAATCTAGAGTGCGATTATACAGAAGTATTTTAATTTGAATCTTAAAGAAATTTTCGATTCCTGATATGTATGGACTAGGAATTTCTGCCTAGACGAATCGACTCTAAGGTCGAGTAATTCATCACAACAATCGGAACTGGCTCGCACTCGAAAACAAACATTTGGGCCAATAGTATCAAAGTCAACCACATTATATCTGTTGTGAAGAATATACCTATAGGGTGTCTTTAAACTAAATGGTAAAACTGTTAAATTGTGTTCTAGTTAGAGTGGTGATTTAAACAGTACCATATAGGTATTGAATTTGAAAAATACATTGTAATTGGAAACGTTCAGATAAGTTCGTAAAAGCACAACCCTTTTTCAAATTTAATCGAACACAATACCATGCATGATAAAGAGTGAAGAATAAAGTGATTTTTAACGCAAGGATTCCTCATTTTTGTGGCATTTTAACAATTATTAGTTTAATAACAAATAACTTAGTCATTGGATTGGTAGAGTAGAACAAACTGTGTGGCCCTGTTATCATTTTCTTTATGGGCATTTCATGTAATATAAAATTTTAGAAAGATTATCCTTTACAATCCTAAATTTATTACACACCTATCTGCCTGTATAATAATGGAATTAGGGTAAAGGACCCAATTACTGGCTCCCAACCCAATTACTGTCACCTTAAGCTATTTTACTTACACGTTTATTTATTCGTTATTTTAAGTAAAATAGCTTAGGTGACAGTAATTGGGTTGGGAGCCAGTAATTGGGTCCTCTACCCTATGTGTATTGATAAAAACTCCCCTTATTTCGGCGACACCCCGTATATATGTTGCTGCTTCTGACAGAAGTGTTTAAAAAACACAAAATACGTAATACGAGGAATTGATAATACTAATGAATATGTATAGGGACGTCGAAGGGGGAGACTCGGTTTAGTCATTTGTAGTAAATGGTTGGCGAGTTTTCTACACATTGTATCTATTAATCTCCTTGTTTCTGGATACCTTAGCGGCGCGTATTTGCAAACGAGCTTAACTTCTCCCGTACAAAATGCCAGGTCAGAACCATCTTGCTATAAAACTTCGCAAATCAAAAGCTGCTGCCTGGTTACCGTTGTTTTATGCAGTTTTATGCAGAAAGTTGTACGCGGGATGGGTCGTATGCGCAAGTACCACTTCCTCTTGTCCGTGCTAAGTAAGCGGGAAAATTGCCAATTGGCATATGCCTGCTTTATTTCCACTGCGGTATAATTCCCGCGCGCGGCATCTTAATATGGCGTATAAATTAAAGTTGATCGCTTTAAATCTTTGCTGCTATTGTTATAGGGTAAAGGACCCAGTTACTGACACCTGACTAATTACTGTCACCTTAAGTTATTTTACCCGAGCTTCCTCGTACGGCGTGACCATAAAATTATCAAAATTATCAATTAAGACGGTGTCCAGATTTTTTTTAATACAATGTTACTGATTGTCAGTGGGAAAGAGATTGGCCTAATCATCGTGAAAAAGTGCATCATTAAAAATGGGAGAATTACCAACTCAAGTTACTAGTGCAATTTGCTGAATACTTTAATTGTAAGTGCCCAAGTTGCAATATAGGGTGACCTTATTCAGTAAAAATATTCTAGTTTACTCTGTAATAAGAATTTTAACAGTTTAATTTATTCCATGGTGAAAATTGAGCGAGTTAAGCCACGTTCACATGTTGAAGCACTTCTGAATGATGCGTCTCAAGTGTGCATGCTGTGCGCAGTTCGTTACTCATCCGTGAACGTGAACGTGACCTTAGACTAATTATGTGAATTACATGTTCTCAAGGCTAGTGAAAATATTTATACTTATATAAATTCGTAATTCATATCTCAGAGTATTACCTACATTGTTTTAACCTACTTCTTTTACACATACTTCGTGTACACAACTTAAACCAAGTTGCTCGTTAAAAATATTTCAAATTATTCTATAATGAAAATTACATTTAACTAATTTATTCCATGGTATTTAAGCACATTAAATATTTTAAAGTTTAATAAGTGAGAAATATGAATACTTTTATATTCTAATCTGTAATAGAATATTTCAATTCACTATATAACAAGAACTTAATTTGTGATAAACGGTATTAATTGTATGTCATAAATACAGTAAAACTTAGCAAAAATATCAGTGTATTAAACAATCTGGGAATACTTTAAACAGTACAGGAAAAGTATGAACTTCATCCATGTCATTCTGCAATTGTAGTTCCATTATTGCTAAATTAACTCGGTGCAAAGTTATAAACTCTAAAATCAATGCAACGGTTTCTCACAATCAGTAGTTACTGTAATCGTTTAGGTCACTCTACAATATTCTAAATAAATACAATTTACAATCTGTAAAAATGGAACAACCACTGAAAATAGCAGTTAAATACCAAACAACCAGTTTTTAAAAAAAAGTGACCAAGAGAAACAAGAGCCCAAAACAGATCACACCTGTCCTTGAACGTTGACCATCGGTGACATTTAAACGGATTATTTCACGATGCTCTGCGAAAGACGTTGGTCTCTGCGTGGCTTGCAGCTACTCATCGATTGCAACACTTTTTTTGCGCATAAGAATTGTGCCATACGCGGAAGCCATTAGTCGAAATATCATTGAAACGCGCTCCGCGGGTATCGTGCCACGTTGAAAATTTCGGAATGCTGCGTCGTACGAATTCATTCGTAGGCGGGCTTTGCTAATTAGTACCGAAGTCGCGTTTTTGCGTGTCGCCTGGGAGGGGAGCAGAGGAGTTGATGGTGGGGCGAGGGCTCGCCTGACTTGGCGCCGTGTCGTAGCTGATGGATAATTGTTCTGACAAATTTCCGTCCAACTATCCTGTAGTTTTCATCTAAGTTCTCTCTGCTAGCGAAGATTTGTAGCGCGTGCTTCAGCTTCCTCGAATTCCCCAGATTATTCCGCAAATATAGGTCGTACTGTTGCCAACGACCGACGGCGATAAAGATTCGTGTAGCTGTGGGAACGACGTGGTACGCCGCGATAACTATTATGGCAACCGCGAAGTGTGTCTAAAGATTTAGCTCTGCTGCCCCGTTTTGTTTGACTTCCAACGACTTTCCTTTATTTGTCGAGCTGAAAAAGGGTTCGGGATGTTCGGAAGGCGCGGGCCAGCAACCAGTAGGGGAATAAAGTATTGGAAGCTTAGAATGTTTGCTTTGTGCGTGTTAGTACCTGAAAGGGAATGAAAATGAGGTCGCTAAAAGTAGTTAAGTTAATATTCTGCAACATTGAATGTTTCTAAAAGATACATTGCCGGATTTGTATGAATTTTTCAATTGGTTCAACTAATTAAATTGCGTGGAATAATTGTAGATTTGACTGTAGGTATAAGTTTTGTTTGAGTAGGAGATAATGTATTAAACGATAAGTTATAGTGGGATAACTGCGTGAATAAACACCTGAAAAATTATTTCCTGCTTTTAGTTATGGATATAGTTTGTAATGAATATAATGTACCTAGTATAAAGATGTGCTGATTATTGCTTTAGTGTGAAATAGATAAAAATAGAATCATGTTTTCTTTCTTCGTGTATTTTTCGAGGTAGTTTAGGAATTACTAGAAAAGTTTATAATTAATTATTAATATATTTAGAATGTGAGTCAAGGGCTAATATTTCTGGATTCTGAAAATCTGTATCTGATATAAATTTAGTAAAAATAATTGGTTAAGGTTATATGAACTTTCAGAAGTTCAACTAGAGCCTCAAATACTGCTAGTACTTAACTATTGAAAACATTTTGAAATAGACGAACCTGGCATTTATTCTGAATACTGCAAAATTTTGAATGGACCATAGGGTAAAGGACCCAATTTCTGGCAGCCAACCCAATTACTGTCACCTGTAGCTATTTTACTTAAACGTTTATTTATTCGTTATTTTAAGTAAAATAGCTTAAGGTGACAGTAATTGGGTTGACTGCCAGTAATTGGGTCCTTTACCCTACAGTAACATTTATGGAACAGTGAAAATTTGAAAATAAACTAAAGGAAAACTGTTATGTGTCATATATGTATGTAGTACAACGAAGTCAAATAATTAACAGAATGAAACCAATTTTACTTTTTTCTGTTAAGTATAAAAAATTAACGTTTATATTAAAATTGCAAAATTCAACTTATCTATCATTTATCAATGATTCAGTTCACTCAAAATTCAAACAAAAACTTCGAAATAATAGTCATTTTAGTACTTTAAAAATTATCGGCAACTAATTCTACATTAATACGAAAGTTGTCATTCAAAATTATTTCTTTAATCTACTATAAAAATATTTATATTTATGAATCACTCTGTGCGTAGCATCAGGTTTCGACATCCCATTTAATTAATCAGGGAAACTTGCGTACGATTATTTATATTTCTCAGAGACTGATAGCGATGAAAAAGACGTTGAACACGAGAAATAGTGGTGTGCATTAAGATATATTAAAAATCGTCAGAAATCAATGACCATTGCTCAATGAAAACGGAAGTTGAGCTCAGCTCTCGTTTACATGAAACAGGTCTATTTTTCAAATTTGCAAACAGTAACGGAAAAGTGATATGTAGCTTAAAAAAAACAGTCTGTATTTTTAAAATCTACTATCAAAGCATTTATATTTATTTTATATTTATTTCTGGGCTCCTGTGTACAATAGCATCAGATTTTGATATCCCATTTTATTAAGCACGCACTGAAGGCTCGTGGTTTTTATTTACACAGTATATGCAGAAAAATCTCATTAGGTATGCATTCATAACTAATCGCCATTCAGCGGATATTCAAAGTAATTTATAGACCGTGTCGCATTATAGTTGACACAAAGTTCAGAAATACACGCGTATTACACCCGATTGTTAGCGCGTTTGTTGTACGATCCTTCAATGATTCACTGCGGCCGGAAGTGACTCGAGAACTTATTGCCATGTTACCAAAGCTTACCTTGGATTCTCGCTGGTTACACCATTTCTCTTAATACCGTGCACTTACAAGTTTCTGATCTATGCATCCCCCTAGCTAGAATGCAATTACTAGGCAAAATATGCACGCCGCTTATGTCCCCTGACACGACACTGGCAATTGCACATTATCGCAGCATCTACATTTTGTCGACTGACACTCGTTTAAAATTGTCCGAACAAGTTGTTTGTCAATTATAGAACTATAATTAGCAAAAAAAGTGTTTGGACACTTTTTAAAATCGCATATCTTTTTTAGAATTGGTCTAAACGACTTGATTTTTTTGAGGACCTAGAAGGATTAGTTTTCTAAGTGACGTGTTCGTCGTTTTGGAAAAAATTGCAATTGGTCGGAATAGCGAAGAAAGTAGTAAAGGTCGTTTTTTAAACTTTTTTTTGTGAGCCTGTAATGAAAATTCAAAAAACCCATTTGTAGATTGAAGTAAGTTATATACATGCCTAAAATTTCATCAAAATCGGTTAACGTTGCCCTGAGCTATAAACGCTTAAAGATCGTGGAATAAGGTCGACAATCGCTAATTTCGGGAATTTCCGCGATTTTCGACATTATTCCACAATTTTTAAGCGGGCGGAAATTTTAAAAAGTGTCCAAATACTTTTTTTACTAAGTCTGGAATTATCTTTTATCCTTGCTCATTACTTTTACAACTGAGCCATTCAGAAGCCAAAGTGATCAATTCGATGATATAAAAAGTAGAAAAAATATGATAATTTTAGAAATAAATAATCAGGTGGTCAGGTTCTGGGATTAAGAAATTTGCAGATAGTGGAGTTGATTAAATAGTTTAACTTCTGTGGTGCTCAAGTATTGGATAATACCACAAAATAACATATTTGATGCTTTAACAGCTGCAACACATACATACATATAGGGAGTTTCCCTTTCGAGTATACAAACAATAGTAAACCTGTTTCATTTCATAGTCACTCTTTGTTCCAGCAACTTTATTCTTCTTGCACCTCTGTGACACAGATATATGAACTGTGTGGATCAGGACGGATGGTATAACGAATATAGGGTAATTTGATGCGCAAAATAAATCGAAAATGTAAAATAAAATTTTGTGATATGGGGCTCCGTGTTCGACAAAATCGATTCTGAAAATTCATCCAGCATGCGCATGCCTGACTAAAAATCAGAAGAATTTATCGGCAAATATAGTACGACCATGAATAAAAGAAATCTTTGTGCAGAAATAAATCGAAGTTTTAAAATAATTTTTATTCCAAACAGGTTTTCAATTCACACGTTACGAATATGCTTCGAATATTACATTGAAATTAGAACTGTATTCGGGGATTACATTCGAATTAGGAGAGTATTTAAATAATACCCACATGCAAATTAGTGCAGATTTCATACATACTATACATATGCATTCGAAAACTCGGGCTGCTAAATTTTTTTTTTTCATTGGCAGCCCTCCTAGCTACTTAAGCGTGGCAGGGAATCATCAAGCATAAATCAAATGCAACGTGTAGTATCAAGTGGGGCTTCTAACAGCACACTTACGTTGGAGGTCAGATATATCGGCCGGTCTGAAGCTGTTTCGGGAACAGCCGGAACAGCAGCGATCGAGAAAAAATCGGCTCTCTCCACTGAGCCTTAAGGGGAGAGCCTGGTGTAACTAGCTGAAAATCGAGGCATTTTTTGGGAATTTTTTTAAAGAAAGTATTTAATCGATCTTTCTGAAACTTTCAGGAAAATGTATTATCAGATTAAGGTAAATAAAAAAAATTTATTAAAAAAAACGGCTAATAACGGAGTTATACGGGTTTATGAGTGCACGCTCAAATTGTACCTATACATTCATAACTTAAAAGATGCAAACTTGAACAAATGGCGGCCTCTTGAAAAACAGTTCACTTTTTTCAATGAAATTTTGCCATAAATGTGTACAAAAGTTATTTATTTAAACAATATCATCATACCAATATCTAAGCTCTGTGAAGAAAATGTTTATAAATATTCGTGCACAAGGTCAAGTCGATTGGTTGAATATTTTTTAAAGTACATTGCCAGCAAATTGTAAAACTGTCGTTTCGAGAAAAACACATTTTAAGTTTTCTGGAAACCTGGTGCTCCGTAGCAAAACCGGCTATATCCGCTTTAATTTTTCGAATATCGTTTTGCGGCTTGGGGAGCATATTATCGTAATGTTCAACTATTGACTTTGCAAAAAAATCGGTTTCTTCGCCCTGCTTCACCAGGCTCCTCCATTAAGGGGGGATTCTACTGTTTGGCCGAAAAATAGGTGATTTTGGTGAATTTTTTGTACAAAAATGGTTGGACAAATTAATTTGATGTTTGACAGGTTGTTTTATTGTATCTTGAGCTATTGTTGTGAATTTTTATGTGACGGTAAAAAAATGTGGCTGATACAGAAGGCTGACTTGAGGCGTTGAAAAAATTCGGGTGGTAATGGCGTTGACGGAAAATACCCTAAGGATAATTTGAAACAGAAAAAGGAAAATAGATTCTTAATCTGTATGAATATAGCCATCGATGGTAGTAGACTCATTAAGATAAATAAAGAAATGTTAAAATGGCAGGCTTCTGAATATGATGAATTGAATTTTTCTCAAAAATCGATAAAACTTTATTAAGTAAAATCAGGAACGGTAACAAATGCGGCAGTAAATCTGCTGCCATAGATAGACAGACGCTTGCTCAACATGCAAGTAAAAGTTCAAGTTGTTTGCTTCGTTGATTGTCGAGATTTCTTCAACGCCAGGTCGAAAAATGCAGTTTCGAGAAAATCGGGTTCAAAAGTTCATATTATGTATAAGGATAGAAATTGACTACTTACCATTATTAAGCTATTCCAGGGCCATAAACGCAAGACTCATATCTTTTAGAAAAAGCAAAAAGTAAAAAATGATAGGTAGAATCCCTCCTTAAGCCTGCCCTACACGATAAGACTTGCCTCGAGACTAGGGCTGGGATTATTGGTCGAATTTTTCAATATTCGAATATTTGAATACTTCAGTTGCTCAATTATTTGGCGAATATAATTCGAAGATCCAAGTATCCAAATACTATTCGAATATCCAAGTATCCAAATACTATTCGAATATCCAAGTATCCAAATACTATTCGAATACTGATGTATTCGAATAGTATGGTGTGAATTATAGATCAAGTTCTTAGTTTCAGTTGTGAGTTCGTTAGTTTGTCAGGGTGAAATTTTGTAAGTTAATTCAACCACTTCAACGTATCCGATTGGCTTGAAACTTTGCACACATACATAGTTCCGATGACAAAACAATAGTATTTGAATACTTAAATATTTGTATAATAACATTCGCATATTTGAAAATTAAATTATTCGAATAGTCCCAGACGTACTCTAGACAGATCTCTCTGTGCAGGCTTTAGGCCTACTGCCCATTAAGGTATCTCGTCATAGACCCGCCATATGTAGACATGTGCCCCTCGCAAGACGCTTCCATGTAGCGACCAATGTAAAACAATGAACGTCTGTCCACGTACGCTTCAGCGTTGCGTCTTCGTTGCTGCATGCTTTCAGCATGAAGCTCTGCCATCCCCGACGTCGCCGCCAGGCATACAATATGACGCACGACTAACACAGAATCGCATTTTACTGTCTTGTTTTTGGATTAGCGATGCTACCAAACGCACGAAATTCTGATAAATATTTTTACTCGCTGTATAGTAGGGCTCTCACTATCCGGATATCCGGATACTCAAATCCGGATTTCGATTCGGATTTCGAGTTATCACGAGCAATCCGGATACTCCGGATACCTAGTACCTACCTAGTAGGTAGGAGGGCTCTTACTATCCGGATATCCGAGTATCCGGATTGATCGTTATAACTCGAAATCCGAATCGAAATCCGGATCTGAGTATCCGGATATCCAGATAGTGAGAGCCCTACTGTATAGAAAGAATGAAAGAAAAAAATTAAAAAATGTTTGCTGTAAAAGAATTAGCAGAGGATGATGCATTTTATAGAATGCATAAAGATACTTGCACAAATTTACAAATAGTGGGGCCAAGTATATAAAAACAATACAAAAATGCGTACACCAGTATCTCCGTGTAAATAGAGACAGCTCAACGAGAAGGAACACGAGTGACAATACTATACGCCTAGCGACCGACAGTGTCCTGCGCTGGGCGTTATGACGAATGCAGATCGCGACGAAAGCATGACGTTTCGTGAACGGGCGTGCATTGTTTCACATTGGCCACTACACGGAAGCATAGAGTATATATGGTATTTCTCTACCTATGGTCAATATTCTAGGGGATGATTATACAGGCAAAAATGAGACGAAGATCAAGAGTGACAAAATTGCGGTAAAGGCGTCGTTTTATAAAAAAATTGACTTTGAATTTCACCTAAATGCGCGTGCATCATCGTAGGCACTTGAGGGCAGACTGCACAGACGTCCTACGGGCAGCTGACGCGTTCCACTCACCTCCGCGTGCCTCTCAAGCGTCTACGATGCACGCGTATTTACATAGGTGAAATTCAAAGTCAATTTTCTCGAAAACGACGCCTTTACTGCAATTTCGTCACTCTTGATTTTCGTCTTATTTTTGCCTGTATAATCACCCCCTAGAGTATTGACCATAGGTAGAGCAACACCCTGTATAAGCTATGTCGCGACTAACACGCGTCTACGCAGCGACGCTTCGTGAACGGACGGCCTTAAGAAAAGGAGCCCCGAGGCGAGCAGACGGCATGGTGGGAGTAACCCCTCACTCTCATTGGTCGGCCAATATATCTGACCTCAACCACAGTTGATTACCGGAGAAATTATAATCAGATTTTCCAGTTAATCTCCCTTTAAGTATAGGTACTATTCTTGATTGTTCCTGAACACAGTTACAGTGAATTGCCAGTGTCACAGCGAAACAAGTCCTACGTTCGCACAAACCATATTATTATATTATTATATCGTATTATTTGGTGCCGAATCTATCTTCGACACATGCTCGGCTTACTACTGTACACCTTTTATTGTTATCTTTAATAATACAACCCTTCCCTTCTCCCACCACTCAATGCACCAGCAACTACCACAGCAGAGGCAATCCGCGAAAATACTATTACACGAACGTTCGTCCCCAATATTTGCTTCGCTATTCGATATTGTCCAGCAGCGTGATTCTGGAACCATTTCAATCAGTGCATGAAATCATGGTCTCTTTTCCCCAAATCCGCGTAATAGAGACCAGTTTATTTGTCGCATCCCAATTGTGCGGGATCTCTGCTCGTATATAAATTAGTTTACACCGCGGACCCTCTAGCCAGAGTTTAATTATGTCGTGAATAGGATACGTGACTAATTACTTCCGACGTCGTTCGATCATTAATTAGTTTATCCAGCATATCAAGCCTCTCGGTTCAGTATTACTTCGCCTTCTTTTTTTTTTCTTTCTACACAGCGTGCACTGCCAATGTCGAACCTCCGCTTCTTCCTCCATCTCCGCCTCTTCCCGCTGCGCGCACGTAGTTACGCATCCGTTGCGAACATAAATGGACGTTTGCGCTTCCTCGCGCGGTTTCGTGTCACGCTCAGTTGCACGGTTTATTGTATGTGCACGTACCTTTCGCTCCCCTCGGTATCTACCAACTTAATAACCCACCCGCGACGAAATAACGCGCAACGACGCTCAACACGTCTGGCAAGTGCCTGCTTCGTAGATCTTGAATTTTAATCTCCTAATCACTAACATAGCGACCGATCTGATTCATCCTCGCGCGAGAGCCATTTGCAAACAATTGGCTTGTAGGAGCTGCAGTGCTTTAGGCTGATAATACCCTACTATAGAATGCACGGTTTTCTTTGAAGGGGGGTGTAGATAGGTGTGAAGTGATGTTTGAATGGGAGAATATAAAGGATGTGAAATTTCGCTTCCTCCTCTTCTTCCTTCATCTTTTGAGGAAAATATGTAAAGGGAGATTTGGGTCTGAGGGGGAATAAAAGTGGCCTTTGTGGTTTTTCAGTTTGAAAGGTCTGTAATTGAGGTTAAAGTGCATTTATTTCATTATCCATTTTATTTAATTATCATTGGATTGTGATTCGATTCTGTGCAATAAAATACTATGTGTACCGCTCGGAGTAATTAAGAGGTTGGACTTTTGGACGAGTTAAGGGAATATTTGAGAGGAATCAAATTTGCGAGATTGTTACTTTTCGTTAATTTAGACTTTAATTTAATAACTGCGCAATTTATCTTCGCTGAATTGTGCCTTTTACTCTACCCTTTTCTTTTCTATTTTTTATTTATATTTATTTCTACTGTCTTTCTGTGTTTTTTTTATTGTACAATTTATATTGTGCAGTAAGACCGCAGTGTTATTATTATTACTTTTTATGCCCGACGTGAGCATGAATTTTTCAAAATTCGAATCGAGTAAAATCCATTTTATCGAATATAATTCAGTATTCGAACAAAGTCGAATAACATCAACTCAAACATTCGAGCAAATTATTTGTATGCAACCTGTACACTATATTTGTGAATCAAGTTGTTCGATTAATCTATTTACGGATAGATACATCTTAGTATACAGCAGGATTGCGTTAAGGATCACGGTTACTTATGATAACGATTTCATGTTCAGCCAGGATGAGGGTAGGGATTTACCAGAAAAGAAATCTTGATCCCTATATAACCGTAAACGTTCACCAAATTGGATATTCTAGTTATGGGTGGAGGGATCAGGGATGAGAATTATGAATGGAACTGCACATAATACTCTTATTAATAATACTTCCCTACAGAAAAATACATAAGTTGGTTATATTTTTCCTAGTATCCTAGGTATTACTTAATACTAAAGTGCCATAATAGGTTCATAGCCAAATAAATACCTGCGTACAAGTAAATATATCAGCATCGTTGAAATGAACTTGTCTGAATATCTGGAACTGAAATATTAAAAGCTATCAATGAGCAGTATCCATTTGATGAAATTTTGCACAGCCAGTGAAAAATATTCATCACTTTTTTTTATTAGGTGGCACTCATGTTTAAGAAATAAAAACTATTACACTCTGACTTGGGCGTGGAAAAACCTATTTAATAACATTTCTCACAAACTAATGGAAACAAACAAAAAGTGTTGAACGCGAATAATGCAAGTGTCATATTAGAAATCTGTAATAATAACCGATAGAAATCGATGGGCATCACTCAATGAAAACGAATGCTGAGTTCATCTCTCGTTTAAATGAAAGACTTGTATTGAACTGAAGAATTTAGCATTTATAGAATCCATTATGAAAGTAGATATTTACATTTCCTTCGTCCAGCGAATATTCAGAATAATTCATGGACAGTGTCGCATTTTAGTTGGCATGGAGACGAAAACTTGTATTTCCCAAAAAAGTATCCTTATATCTGGAGGTAATGAAGGAAAAATTGACACGTAGCTAAAAAAAGACGGTTCGACTTCAAGTGGATCAAGCAATCGATTCGAGTGTCCGAATCCTTCAAACCCTTCAAACAGCATAAATTGCTCGAGCAACTTCTAACATTCAGACCACTCGAAACACTCGAATAGCCGGCGCGGTTTAAAGCAGAGCTCAGGCCCTGTAATTTTTTTCCAACTTTTTGGACGATAAAAAAACAGTTCACATCAAATTTGTAAATGTTCTACATTTTAAAATTGCGTTCCCTTTCGTATTCCGGCTGCTGCGAGTTCCACCCAGCCACTCTTTAGTATATTAAAGTCTTGTCTCGCTAAAATCTCACTACAGCAGGCCTGCCCTTTAGGGTGCAAATACCTCCTCAAGTTCTGGGACCCGGCCACAGTCGAGCGCGGAACTATTACGTTGCTAACCACAGCATGGGCTGCGGGTGAACTGCAAGACTGTGTGCGTCTATACTGGCTCGTACCACGAGTCCATATAGCTGGCCCTCACGCGTATAAGCGCACACACACCCTTGCAGTTGTCCCAACTCACGCAACGGTTAGCAAGGTAACAGTTCCGCGCTCGACTGTTGTCCGGATCCCAGAACTTGAGGAGGTATTGGCACCCTACAGTGTTGCTCACTATTCCAAAACAATTACTTTTTATTACGAAAGTACTTTAACACATTTTGCAAGTATGCATAGCTACATTATGCTCTTGAGATATGAATATTTTTCTGCAATTTCTCTAAAATGTGTTTATACTTTATCCTCAAGCCATTTTTATAAAACCAATGTTACTCATTTCTCTCCATGAAGGCTTTGATTTAGTTTCTCATTTTTAACATTACGCCACACACAGACATTTGTTGGTAAATTAATAATCTTTCTTCGATTTCCGTTTAAGTTCTTTTTCATCCGTGAAATTTTGTCCACTTTTTCTGTGTTACAGCTTCACTTTTGTAGTCATTTGAGACTCCTCTCGAGCTTAAATCCTTTCATATTAGAATTAGGGGAATTTTTAGAATCTATAAGTCTATTAATACAACGTATAGGTATTTTTTGGGGATTACCAAAACGGTAGTCGTAAATAAAGATTGACGATACAGTATATCGATCACAGATCGATATCAGATCACAGATCACAGACGATCACAGTATAATGCTATCTCGATCAAAGTAGTTGACTATTTTATATAACTAAAGCTCTATAAAATGATAGCACGCTATTTCTAAAAGATGTTTACAAACCAAGAAGAATAAATTTGAGAATTTATGTTTGTGAATTTATGTTTATGTTTGTGTGAATTTAATTTCTATAAAATTGTTCGTTATTTTTGTCAAATTTTTCCGACTATCTTGGTTTTGAAGCAAAATATTTGGTTGCAATGCACTTTCATAAAAGTCTTCGGACTTATCATTAAAAAAGGAACTTTTCGTGGCCTGAAAATTATTGAATTTATTCTCGCCTAAACTATTTTGTAGTGATCACAAAATGTAAAAATCTGTTGAAATATGGTGGATAAGCACTTATTGCATTGTCATCACCACGTGTGGGCTCGCATTGCCGTAGAGATACTTACAGGACACCCTTTCGATTCACAAAGAATGGTCATTTAATTTGCAGTTCTTGCTGCACCCTTTCAAGGTGTTGACAATATCAATCATCCTTGATAGTTTTCTTTAGATTGAGTAACTCATAATGTTTAGGTAGGAACTCATAATACCCCCTGCACACAATATGCCACCTAGCTAATCAGTTCTACGAGAGCATTGGTTGTTGCTGGTCTTCTTTCAAGCTTCAAAATTAGTATTCGGAGAGCCCTGGTCAGGGTTGTCAGCCAACATTATGTAGGACCACTTATTTAGCGGAGGGTGAACAGCTACAGGAGTGGTAGTAATGTGTGCGTGATGACGTCGCTGACGCATACTGTCCTCCATAATGCTGTCTGGCAACCCTGGCCCTGGATGCGGAAGGCAACACCTAGTGTATCCCCTACCTACCTACCTGGCGATCTCTTTTAATTAACTAGTGATTTTCTGTAATTATCCGTTCCTTTAAATTGTTTCTGGCTCTTAATGGGCTCGTCCCGTAAGTAAATTAATATTATTATAATATAATCGAAGTGGCTGTCAGAAGTGACACAGCAACCTAATATAACTAATGGGAGGCGACATGATCCGCGAATCTGACAGGAAAAGGTTAAAGGTGCACCGGCGCGAATTCAATCCCACTGCCAATTGCCGCCTAAAATATCTACATGGCGAGCGTATATTTGCACTCGTCGCGCATCACGCGCGCGAATAAACGGTTACGCCGGCTTGCGGTATTCCGTGCGTGTGCGCCCCGTGCCGTGTCGTTTCTCGTACGTTCCGCCTAACCCTCCCGCGTTCCACCGGCGTGTATACGTACTATATCCGTACACGAAGCGCGGCCACGGATTATGGCCAACTCGTATTATTTTCCTGTCGAGAACAGCCCAGCCAGGGCTCCGTTGACGCAGTATAGCGGCGTTCGGCTCGCCTTGAGTGGCAGTGGCAGCGCACAATATGCGGCCATTAGGTATGCTGGCCGCGTCGCAGTACTACCGCCTTCAAGTAATTTAAATGAAAAAAGGGGGCACACCCCCTGCACTTTGCCTGTACCGCCGTGCTTTTTCCCCGCTGATGATCGCCGCATCCGTTTGCTGCCCGTCCTGTGGGTCAATTCTACTAACGCGCTCTCCCTGCCAACGGTAGGTCGGCCTCTCCAGGAGGGTCAGTTTAGCGCACGATGATCAGCCGCGTTATCAACGATTGAGTTTATGATTATGGGAACTCTCTGAGCACACGATAGCATGAACAACGCTTCTGGGTTGAGGTAGGGAGGGGGTGTGGCGATAAGATAGCTATGTCTCTCAGCTAGCTTACTCTGTCACCTATGTAATCGTTAGAGTTCAAACTCGCGATTGTTGGTTAGCGATGTAGGAGTGCCAGGGTTTTCGAGGTCGAGTGCAACCGAATTGATTCGGAGGAGGGTGATGCGCTAGAATAACAGAAATGTGAATACCGGTGGGTAGAGACTAGGTCTTCAAGGAGGTTTCTCTTTTGGGGGCCTGCGAAACATGGGAATTTCTAGGCATTTATAAGGGATAAACTGTTGGGTGGATTGGTTCTCAAATTTTACGGGCATATTCGTTGGCTTTTGGGCAATATACCTAGATTAGTTAGCGATCATCGAATGTACCTTCTACGGCAGCATCTCTTCAGACAGCAGGTTTAAGGAACGACTTCGAAGATTCTTGAAGTCGGCTCGTTGAACGTGTATTCGATGGGCAACATTGCTGGAGGAAATTAGTCCAACTACCAGGGTGAAATGTTTCTGACACTTCGACAGGATCGACAGTGGGGGCTTTCTCGGTAGGTTATATCGTCGAATCCGAAGTTGTCGTGGAAATCCTCGACCTGGTTAGACTCGCGCGTTTGGAAGTTCTATCCGTCATCGTCAATTGAGCCATTCGATTTTCCATCTTTTTAATTAACCCCGACAAAATTGCACACATCTGATGAATGCAACTGTTAATTAATCCGGGGGGATTCGAGTGTTTGGACAACGCGAAGTGAAACGTTAGTTACCTTTTGCAATATATTTCTAGCGCAACGATATCGGTGTGAACGCAATTTATCGTATTTTGTGAAATCATTGTGGATTATATAACCAAGTATAGGGATAGTTTCAATACATTGCCAAACACAGGGGATTTGTAATTCTGTAAACTGAGAGGACAATACTCTGTACTCAACGAGACATGAGATACTTACATCTGCGAAATACTGCCGTCTCGTGTCCCAGATAAGTTGCGATGTATCGCTAGAAAGGACGTGTTAGGATTGAACTTTTCCTCCATCTTGGAACTACGGGGAACGTGCAACTTACATTTAAGTCGAAGCTGCCGGGGCCGTTGCGCGTTTTTGAAAATCGATAAACACTCGTGCAGTAGGGAATGGCAGAGACAGGCGTATAATACGGGTTCAGAACGTTTAAACAATTGAAGAGACTATTTCTAAAGCAGCCTCGATAATCCAACGTGGATGAAGCTAAGAAAATTGCGATTTTTTACTTATTACATACGAGACATATTTTTGCTATGACGTGTAATATTATTAAGAATTATGTAGGGTAAATGACCCAATTACTGACACATTAAGCGTTACCATTATTTTATAGTTTTGTACTTATAGAATAAAAGTATATGTTGTTCTTGTTATTTATTATTGTTTAATATGTTTACTCGATGAAAAAAATTTGGTGGACCTTAAAACTTCGATTTTTATGTATAAATTCATCAATTTCAAAAATATATTACGGGATCTATTACTGACACTATATATATTCAAATACATTCAAATGTATTTGGCGGAATTACTGACACCCCCATTACTCCCAGCGTGACACCCCCATTACTCTCATTACCTAATACTGTTTATCTGTCACTTTAAGATTATGTAATGTCATGTACATGAGCAACTACTGCTATGACAGTAATACCAAAATGCTTGAAACGCTTGTACCAATCACAGTCACCCAATTAATAAGTAAAAAGACTTAATGAATCGTTGAATTCGGATCTTTATTACTTTCTATGCTATTTATATTATTTAAAATATTATATTTTGTTATGTTAATAGCTTAAATATTACAATTACAGCATTTTCTTTAACGCCTTGTTTTCTCATTCGCTATAGTCGTGTTCTGATTTATTGGCCGGTGAGTTTCCTGAAGGGTATTCTCCCACCACCTGCTGCTTGCCTCGGTGCTACTTTTCTCTAGCTTCTCACCAAGATCCTAAGATCCTCACCAAGCTTCTAACTGCCAATCCACGATCGTCAGGTGGTGGTGGCTGATTTCTCCTTGCGCGCTGCTCGAGAAACCGAACTCACCGGCCAATAAATCTGAACACGACTATAGTAACAAAGTCATCGTTTCTATTCTCTTAATATCCGCTTAAAATTTTTTATCGTTTTATTCAAATTGACGAAGAAAAAATTAAGTACTGTTTTTTGTATTATATAAATAACAGTTTGAATTGTATGCTAAATTTTCGTATGCATCATTTTGTAAGATTTATTCGTTATTTTACGTAAAGCAGCGTAGGGTGACAGTAATTGGGTCTTTTACCCTAGAGTATTTCTGGATTTAAAAAATGCTGGATGTACAGCAACGATGCAATACAATATTTTGATCATTATGGAAGTAGATAAGATTTCTACATATTAATTCTGTTTTAAGATTTCACTTGCACAAAATCCTTGGGAATTTTTTTTATAAAAGGTATCTTGGGATTCGTCATGATTTTGCTAATTCCCTTACAGGCAACAAGTGTTACTGTGGTTCTTCAGCTTTTTCATTCTCAAAAATTTCAAATATTTTATGATACCCTTTTGGGGAAAGAATTCATTTTTCCACAACATATTTTCTTTGCAAATCATATTGAAGTTTAATATATGCATTTAATAAAACAGAGATACCTTTGCATAGGAAAGTACTTTCAATCTTATAGGCAAAAATAAATCTTTAAAAATACTAATTATATCGCGTTGAAAAAATAACAGCAACAAAATATATGTACATTTAGCTGACAGTTTGAAAATCTTTTATCAAAATAATTTTTAATCGAATTAAATCTCTACTAATATAATAAAAAGTGTAAAACAATGTACGTAAATGTTACAATAAAAATGTGCATAAATCTGTAAAAGTCGAAGTACAGACATAAAACTATTAATTCACATGAAACTTTAGCAGTGAATGTGTATTATACAGTGTTTCAGAATTATGAATACTTAAACTTGATTGACTATTACAGGTCAAGGAAAGGAACAGCGCAATAAAGCTATGTGAAATATTTGTTCGAGAAGTAGTCAGTTTCAATACAAATTCTAGGAAATAGAAGTATGTAGCTTGTGCAGTCAGTCTTTATCTACACATTACCACATAATGTATATGCAGTAGCACAAATTTAACATTTTTAAAATAATCTATCCTTGGACATGTAATCGTTAAAAAATTTTTGTTCTTTTCTATGAATTCTACTAGCCAATTCGAACTCTTAAAATTCTGAACCATCAAGCACTGTAGTGCAAAAAAATTATTTCTGATAATGCAAAATATCCATGTTTATATTTGCATTAAATGAAGAATCGTTCGCAAAGAAGTATGCACTACGTTTTGCGCTCCTCAAACTATCATTTCCAAAAATTACTTTTCCTTATTACATATTTATAAAAAGTACATTTTTTAATAACTCGCATAGAATTTAATGCTGGTAATTGGAATCTAAAAATAATGTCGGATGAAATTTTAAAGCTCTCCATTCGCCAAAAGCAAAAGTCCTCTCAACGAGAAATACATGCTATCATTGATATAACTGAAAAGACGAAGCTAATTTCGTATCAACTAAAAGCAAACGAGCCGAATAAAATGAAGCTCGTGTACTTATAAGTTACTTACGTTTCAGTGGCACGGCTTTGCACGTCAGTTTGCATTCGAACGGCAATTTAAACGAACTTACGAGAACTCATACAACAAATTTAATACACCGTGTGTTGCATAAAAGCATTCACGTAACTATCTGTTGCAATAATATGGAAACGTGCATGCATGTCGCTACTTAATGTACACATTACGAACTCGCGATTGCACGGCACTTTAATACACGCTGTGTCCCAAAAGTTACCAAATTTAAGGCATGACAAGAATTCTTTATTAAATATTAATATGTTTGATTATCCGATATTGAAAATACATTTCTTTGGCGGATATCCAACATATGAATTTCGATAATTAATTAAATTATAAAATATTAATTAAATTTTAATCTATTAATTTTACCACCCACAAGATCGTTATTTCAATCTTGTTGGTTTTCCCTACTGTTGGTTTCGCTGTGTTTACAGTACCACGTTCGAGTAAATTATAGAATCTTTACACACGATTAATGTGAAAAACAAAGAGAAATTTCTGAAATAAATTCGTACCTAACGTTTGTTTCGATTCTGAATAATGAATGCTGTGCGCAGCGATCCCGACAAAACGCACACAGATAATGGAGGAAAGATGTCATTTTTCTCACTGTTGATTTGAAAGAGAAAGAGAGAGAGAGAGAGAGAGGGGGGGGGATTTACATGCGTAGTAACAATATTTATTTAAGCGACAGAGCTACACAAAATGGTACACATAAATTTCAAATTAAAACTGTCAACTACCTGTTAATAACGAGCTACCGGAAGCCGTCATATAATTGCAGGACACATTTTATCACGAATAATGTCGCATCGCGCGAAACAACGGTACGTAACTGCATTACGAGGGAGAAATATCTCAGCGTTATCCTCAAAATATGTCGTAAACTACGTTATAATGCGATATTAAACGTCCGGTGAAGAGCGGGATGTCGCGTGTTTTCCACAGAGAAGGAGAGAAAAAGGAGGAGAAGGAGAGACTGAGAGTATCCTTAAAACGTTCTGTTCCTCTAACAGGATCTTAATAAGGCGTGAAAACTTTTCAACGTAATGGAATTTCGCGAAACTTTTCACGCGAAACTTCTCATATTAACGCTTCGATTCACGCCAGCGCAAGACAGACTAAATAACACCTTCGCGAGAACGATTGGATAAATAGAGTTGTAATGAGTTAGACAAATGAAAAGTCGTATAAATACAAGTGGAAAACACAGCAAAGTGAAATCGCAGCAAAAACCTATATTAAGGGGGTACATATTCCCATGTGGATGTTAAAAAAATTTGTATGTTTTTATTATATTGTCTTAAAGGGGTAGACCACCTTGGCCTGGTCAAGAAATATCGCATCTTTGGAAATTTATTTCTAAGTGACAAAAACACTTTTATCGATAAAAATTCCTCAATGAATATAGAGACATCTATGAAAAATATATACAATTTTTTTTTAAATATCAAAACATTCCGAAAACTTTAAATGCGTTTCTATCGAAACCACCTTTTCCAAAACGGTGTGTGCACTGTAATTTGAGTAAAATTCTATGAATTTTTATACAATTTTGCACAGATGTTTTTAAACGTATTCTCTATCGCCCTGCGATCAATTTTTTCGATTGGTTGAAAAATAACTAAATAGCTACACTTCGAAGCAAAAAGCTCATTATCGTGTTTAAGAAAATGGACTTTATTTACCCATAAGTCAGGTAAAAATTAAAATGTTGAAAAAATTGACGGTCCGAGGATAGAGAATACATTTAAGAACATCTGTGCAAAATTGTATAAAAATTCATAGAGTTTACTCTAATTACAGCGTACACCGTTTCGGAATCTTCTGATGTTTGAAAAAAATTGTATATATTATTCAAAGATGTCTCTATCTTCATTAAAAAAAATTTATTGATAAAAGTGCTTTTGTTACTTAGAAAAAAATTTCCAAAGATGCGATATTTCTTAACCTGGCTAAGGTGGTCTAACCCCTTAAAGGTTCACATTTCGAAAATTTGTTCCTAAAATATTATGTCTGAATTCAGCAAAGTAGTGAAGTTACAGATGCTTAAACTTGCAAAGTGCATAATTTGAAGCGCATGGGGCTTGCAGTTTCACAAAAGCATCATAATGTATACAATAATATTACACCCGTAATAAACATTACTATGAATGATAAAAAAACGAAAAAGAAGAGTAAGAGAAACCAATACAGAATTACAAGCAAGTGCCATACATACATGAAATTGCACGCAGAGATTTAAACGTTTATTTGCCAGAACGGTATTAATTGAACTGGCTGTCATGGTATTTTAGGAATGATTTAACCGGTCGTTTTCGAAAAATTTATGGAAAAAAATCGTCATTTTTTTACATAGGTGCCATTCAAATTATATTTTTTATGTTCTCTTCTGGTAGTGACTATACTTATGTAGATTAAGATCTTCTCGAATTGGTTTATTTCAATCGACTAAAACGACACCAATCATCGCAGCAACGAAGATAAGTTTTTTCTACACGTTGCAGGAAACAGAAAATAAATATACAAACGTATGAAATAATTATGTAAACAAATTTCTGTGCTTTCTTGAACATGAGCAAATATATGAGAAACATTTCAAATTCATTGGTCCTATACATAATCGATTTTACCTTGAATTCTAAAGACCGTCGAAAGGGGATGCGACAAGCTGGAAATAAATTGATTTTTGAGGACAGACGTGACGGGGTCTGAAATCTCGAAAACGTGGAGGAATAACTAAAGAGTTGAATGTACAGCAGACTCGGTATTTCGATTCCACAACCCGTGCAAAGAATTATGGAAGCGTTCGGTCACTCGACGGACAATCCAATTACCAGCGAGTTGCGAAGCCATAAACTTCGACCTCTGTGGCCGCTAACTATCGAGTAATTATGAATAGTCGAGTGCATATCGCATGTGGAAATCGGAATTGAATTGGTTAGTTGGAAATTCATTTGGAACCAATCATAAGTCCTATCCCTCCATTATCTCCCTCTTTTCATCCCTTTGTTCCTTCGCCCGATCAATCCGTTGTAATCACATACACAGTGATCTAAGGGGAAAGGAAACCTGTAATCGATATGGAGTTTTCCTTTGTTCGTCGTACACAGCTAGAAATGTTAAATTGTAATTTCATACAAAATGAATTATTTCATAGTAACATGCAATTTTCGGTTCCGGAAGTATAAGGAATAGGGTAAAGGACCCAATTACTGGCAGCCAACCCCATTACTGTCACCTTAAGCTATTTTATTTAAACGTTTATTTATTCGTTATTTTAAGTAAAATAGCTTAAGGTGCCAGTAATTGGGTTGGCTGCCAGTAATTGGGTCCTTTACCCGATACTAGACTACTACGTCAAACTCTCTTTGGTATTTATATTTTAAAAATTCTTTTCATTTTCCAATGTAACATTATTTGTAAATTAATGGAATCAAGAGATAGAGATCACTCCAGGTACACAGCTTCACACGCTATTAAACCAACATACCAAGCTACTCGTGTTACCAGAACAAAGAACCGAGAATTTCTCAGCTACATTTATTCTGCAGGCTTAGGTCAAGTAGATATCCTTTTTTCAGCTGTCCAAACACTTTGCATCATAAAATTGCTCGATTGTTTCGCTGGTTCATTTTTCAATGATACTGCACTCGCAGTAGTCTAACGAAGATGCTCAAATTCCTTCGAGTACAAAGGCATCTAGTTCGCGCAAAGCGGATTCTCCCTGAAGACGTCTCGAATATTCGATGCAATCATGAGGGATACAGTTTCTTGTGATTATAATTAAGCGCTGATAATGTTATATCAGTGCACAGATTCCTGAGCTGGAGGCATTGCTCCTTGAATGCGCGAACACAGCTCATCGTGGCTGTACGTTACACAAGTACGCCTCACACGAACACTCTTTATCAATCGTAACGGTGCACAATTAGCAGCTCGTGTACTTAACAATTCGCGGAAGACGATATGAAGTCACCAAGGAAACGTTTTCATGGACGTTGACTCATTGTCGTGCTGCATTACTCGAGCAACTTCACCGGTCTCTGGCTCTATATTCTGTTATTCATTCTCTCCTCCAGTCAAAATCATTAGTCGGTACAAACTCCAAGGAATGCAGATTACTAGCTGATAGGGGAAAAAACTTATGTTGCCTGGTCAAAGAAGAGACTGAACTGAATGATTAATGTATTTTACACGTTCTTTATAGTGAAAGAAAATACATGATGTCATAAGGTGCTCTTTTATCGTTCTAGCAGGCATTAGCATATTGAAATCGTATAACAACAATTTTTGCTGGTTTTATGGTGGACATTTAAAATAACGTATATACAGGGAATTCTTAATCAAACCGATGAATCCCCTTAGTTCATTAGCTGACAGAAATTAGTGTAAATGCCCGCTCCTTTTTTAGACTTGAAGCAGAGCCTTGAGCATAAGATTCGTGCACATTTTCCTCAGAGTATAAATCTTCGAATATAATACTGTGTTTTAATTGCTCATTTCCTTGAGATGAGAATCATAAACTCAAAATAATATGTCGGAATAACCTTTGGTTTATTTTACACTTCAAAGAATGCATTATAGGGTAAAGGACCCAATTACTGGCAGCCAACCCAATTACTGATACCTTAAGCTATTTTACTTAAAATAACGAGTAAATAAACGTTTAAGTAATTGGGTTGGCTGCCAGTAATTGGATCCTTTACCCTATCTGACCGTACCACGTTACACAAATTACTAAACGGGCACATATCATGCCCTGACCTTCATAAACTAATTAACTTTAGCACATGCAAAATGAAAGTCAGAAATTTTCTTCTATTAGAGCCCAAACTTTTTATACACTTCCTGTTTTGGGTACATCGATCCTGTTACTAGAATATATTGTGAAAAACTAAACCTCTTTGGCGGATCCATCGCGTCTCGTCAATCTAACAAGGGAAGATCCCCACCCCGGAAATTAAAAAAATTATGAAACTTTGGGGATATGTACAGGATGTAGGTATAGGTATGTACTACTTTTGCTGCCACAATTCACTCTAAGGGAGTGAAATTGGCCCCTGAAAATCCGGTTATTCTTCGACTTTGTGTTATAACTCGCGAATTATAAGCGATAGAACAAAAGTTTTCAGACAAATGTTACTTCTTTTAATTAACACTATCATTTGATAATACATATCTATGAATATTATATCCACTACATATCCTCAATGTTTCATAATTTTTTGCATTTCCGTGTTGGAAGTTTTGTTTGTGAGTAATGGTTGCAAACTAATGTACCCATCATAAAATTTTTTCCGATTTATATCTTAATAAATAAATAGATTATTAATACACTAATAAACTGCAGTAAAAAAGGCATTACTAATCTTAACAATAATCTAAAATGGCTCTCGCCTTTGAACCGATACAGTGCTATTTACAATCAGTTCCCCTTTAACCTACTCATCAAATTCAACTCGGTTGAACCGGTACAATTGCAACGATGCTCTCGAAGTTCAAGTGCATAGCTACCACTTTTTTACGCTTCGACGCGTTGTACCTATTACATACGCGGCCCTGGTAATGAAACAATTTAACACGTCGGCAAAACGTGAAGGAATTCGCCGTTGGAGAGCAGCCACGATTCTCTTGTCGCGGGCAGCGCACGTACTTATGTACTTACACGCGCCATCTTTTTTTCACTGTCGATGAGCTTATCGTTCAAGCAATCCCATTATGTAACCTCCAGACGTCGAAGGCAAGCCAGAAGCTAATAAGGACTCACCTATTACGCCTATGTTTTCTTAATGAGACGTCTCGCGCGCCAGCGCGCAAGTGGAGAACGCGGAAAAGTACGATGGAACGGGAGCTACGAGCGGCCATTAAGAAAGAACGCATCGGATTAAATCGATGCATCGGTCGTTTAGCAAATTATGTGGATCGCCTCGGCTTACAGCGTAATCGCGTATCAGGTTCGGCCGGATGAATTTTTAAAATTCAATTCACGTGTTTCAATTGCGATGGAATACGATACCGCGCCAGTTCTGCGGCGCATTTGTACGTACCTGCGTTTTTAATGCCTGTGGTTTTTGTGCATTGAGATTTTCTAGCTAGAATTATCGCAGCTTTATAGTTATCTACCACTTTTGTTTTACTTTCGTCTAAGTAGGTACCATTTTATTTTAAATTTTCTTAAGAAACGCAATTTCTTACGTTTTCGTACAATGATAGGAGAGGGAGTCAGGTAGAATTTTTCGTAATATTTTTATAATCTAACTAGTATGCCTCGTGTCGGCTTCGCCCGAATTAGTAGCGTGACTGATTCATGTTTATTAAAATAAATATCTTTTAACGAAATTGAAGTATTTTGGAAAAAGCTTAATTTCCTTATAAAAACTTTTTTCCTCATAGTTTGGAAAAATGATCTTGGTAAGATGATTTTCTGACATTAGTGTTGCATACATACGTCGAGCTCGGGCGAATATGATCTTGACAAATTTGATCACACGCGGGACATAGTAACACATCCAAAGAAAATATGCTCTCTTGTTCTCATTTTTGAGAGTCTTGTTCTCAGTAGATTTATATTCCTTCGAATTGTATTTCGAAATCAATTGGATTTATTTGGCAAGCTTCTCTGTATATTAAACCCCTTTTTCTGCAAAATATATATTTCCAAAATGGTACACTTTTGGAAATAATCTGTGAAGTCACCTTCTCAAAAGAATTTCCAACTTTTTAAAGTACAAATTCTGTGAAACCAAAGTCGAGGCACGAGGTGATACTTCTCATTAGCATTACAGAAATATACGTTTGCTGTACTTCTTACATCAGACATTACAATTTTCGAAAATAAAATTCGTAACTTCAAATTTCGCGTCTATATTTCATAAATCACATGTTCAATAACACCTAACATCTGTATATGTATAAAATAAGACACTTGAAAAAATCCATTTTTCAAAATGTACATTGGCATCACCAGTCACACTTAAAGAACTTCCTAACCTAACCTAAACATTACAACTTACGAATTATGGATGAAACATGCAATAGGCGAAAATGTAGATGGCGATAGAAAAATAAATATCTACATGGGGGACACCCCGTCTCCTTCTAGCGCCAGCGTTTTTTTTTGTGTTAGAAAGAGAGATGGTGTCCCTCACATATATTTTTCTTTTTCTACCGCCGTCTACATTTTCGCCCATTGCATGCTTCCTCCACATTTATATGCTCTAAGATGCCTATTAAAAAAAATTCAAACTATTTACCGCTGAAAAAAATGACAAACGGTGGGAAAAGTGGTCAACACGGAAACTATCCCCGCTAGGGTAAAGGACCCAATTACTGGCAGCCAACCCAATTACTGTCACCTTAAGCTATTTTACTTAAAATAACGAGTAAATAAACATTTAAGTAAAATAGCTTAAGGTGACAGTAATTGGGTTGGCCGCCAGTAATTGGGCCCGTACCATATAAAATCCCAAGTTCAATCGTAATCCAACAGTCTCACAGATAGAGTCCCGCTCTATCGTTTCTATTACCCCCTCCCCCCTTTCCCCCTCTTTGTCCACTTTCGTTTATTAATCACCGTGCAGCACTCGGACGCTACACCAACAGACAGCATAGGTATCTCTATCGAACCCTGAAGTTCATTGTACCCCGTTCCTGGTGTGTATTACGCCACATCGTTGTCGCAAGAAAAAAAAAACGTGTCAGCGTAGAGCCGGTCGCATTCCAAGATGCGAGTTGGCAAAGGCAAAGAAGTGGAACGACTTCCAATTATCGACAACCTCTAGGCGGAAGTGTGCACGTTGAAGGACTTCGTCGCGGACAGAAGCGAATCGTCGTGTAGGGGACTCGCTTCTTCGCGATGCACCTTCCGCTGGATTGATAGAGCTCCACGTGTGCGTGTGTATTTACGTGTGTGCGTCCGTGTACGTGTGGCTTCTTCTGTTTCCTCGACTTGGCAATGGTAACGAGCGTAACGAGGACGAGATAGGGAGAGATGGAGAGAGATGTCCTCTCACGGTCAACCGTAACTCCTTTCAAGCGAGCTAGCATATGCACTTCCTACTGTACGCACGTGCATTATGTACGATGCATAACTGAAAATGCATTTCATTATGATAATTCTTTTTTATTGCTCGCGCCGCGCTGACAAAATGTAATATGCATGAGGCATGCTCGGTGGCTTCGACGAGCGCATTCAATGGTCGGTCGGTGTGTACCATTCTACTGGAAGTATAGTGACCGGTAAGGTTCCTATCGTTTGAAGACGAGTTTTTTCTGACCTTGTGTGCTGTTCATGTTCGCTCTGCTCGTTTTACCTCATCGTGTAGTGGTACTTTTGGTAGGCTTTGGTTTCTTTAAGAGACTCGGACGGACATATTCGTAGGTTTTATGATAATATCACATGTATAATAATATGATGACCACAAGGGAGAAACATGATAAATATTTTTAATTATTAATAGGAGAGTAATTTTTAAGTTCAAAACGCTGTTAACCAATCCCATATTACCAAAACTTTTTTTATTTTTTTTAGTTTATTATTTTTAATTTGTTAATTTTTATTTTGCTTTGGAGTTGAATGTGTTTTTGTCAACCTTTGGAACATTTACAAAAATTAATTGGTTTAGCATTAGTTATGACCTTGGTTTTTACGAAACTTCGTGAACTTCTCAGTTTTTTCCCATTTAAATTGTCATTTAACATCGAAACCCTTAAACGAAATTATTTATGAATTTATGCGGATAAGTAAAATATCATATACAGTAATGCCTCATTAGTATCCCGACGAACGGGGCTGGCGGCGTGATTCTAACGCGACGCGGACACTATTTCCTTAGAGTAGTATATGCTCTAAGACTATTCCGTGCAGCCGATGCCGCGAGTGAGAAAATCCCAGAGCCGAGCGAGAGGGAACGAAACAGTTGACATGAAGTTGTCGTCGTCTCTTTCGTTCTCTCACTCTCGACCGAAGGATTCCAAGAAATGGTGGGGATAGTGAGCAGGTTTATAACACATGGTAAAAACGCTACACTAACGACGAATTACTGTATTTATAAGAAATGAGCGTACAAAATAAAACTCAGTTCATTCAATTAAGTATTACGGTTTAATATTTTAAGAACTTATTCAATTTCTACAATACAAAAATTAAAATGAAAAAAAAAAATTGAAAAAATATTATTTATTATTGACGGTTATTAGTTATTTACTGATATGAACGAGTTTTAGTTAAAATAATACAATTGTAAAGCAGGAATGAGGTTTTATGACTCGATTTTGGGTCAAAATGACTCAATATCCGTAGAAGGGTTAAATTGATTCAAACCTTTCAAATAGCTCAATATTTAATATTGAGTTTTTCGTTAACATATCAAATTATTCGCCTGCTTCACTTGGGCTTGTCATGTTATTTCCCTGTATACCTAGTTTTCAAAAGCTTAGGTATATCTTTGGGTTTGAAAGGTTGTTCCTCTTCTCAGTTATTCCATATTTAAAGTACTATTTGGCCCTTAGATGGCATCAGAAACAGAAAATAAATTAAAATCGACTTATTATGTTTTCCCCCCAGTGATCTTCATACGTATGTCATGAATCGTAGATATCACCTTTATGATTTGTAGCCATGCTTTGTTTACCTAGCTTGGACGTTATTTTAGTAAAATAGTTTCGAGATTATTTGAATTGAAAATTAGTTTATTCGAGCAGAAGCATGTTTTCAAATTAATGTATGATTGGTTGCTTGAGTGATAAATTATTTAACGTAACATGCCCATTAGTGACATCGTTATTCCCACAGAACTTGTGTTGTAAACTGGAGAGGCCCCATGGCTCTATTTTCTCATCATCTGGTTTTTGAGCATGCGCATTGAAGACTTCACTATTGCTCTGTACATTTACACTTCTATAGGCCGATAGAGAGGCCTTAATATACTTTTGAATATAATCTCGTTTAGCAAAATTTCTGTCATACTTGAGAGTGAATTTAATTTGAAAACCAAAAGCACCATGTTCTAGATAATGTACTTTTTCCGGTTTTCCATATTCTTACATATATGATGATAGTATTAACTTTGCACATAATATTTATGTACCTACATTTTATAATATTATTATCACTGTTCCCGCTATAAAAAATAACTAATTACACGACATTCTATCTCAAAAAGGACATTATCCCTCTCCCCTGCTAAATGATAAAACGTACCACGAGTGTATAGGGTAAAGGACCCAATTACTGGCAGCCAACCCAATTACTGTCACCTTAAGCTATTTTACTTAAACGTTTATTTATTCGTTATATTAAGCAAAATAACTTAAGGTGACAGTAATTGGGTTGGCTGCCAGTAATTGGGTCCTTTACCCTACATGAAAACGTGACTCAGGATTCCAAGAAACGGCCAAACGTTTCGCACCACCTTCCACGAGTTAATTCGCAAAATGCAAATTGCTTCTTACCCCAGTAGGTTTATCCATACCTTCAGTAAACAGGGTATAAGTTGTAATTTCCGCGAGTTGCTTGAAACCTTAATACCCTCTTTAACGAGTCGTTCGCGGCTAACTATAGCAGTTACATAAGTAGTTCCAATTTCGCGTACCGTAACATGTTTTTTACGCGAATCCCGGAGCAACCGAAGACCGTAATATCCCCGAATACACGTAAGTGTCCAAACGTTGCTCAACGCAGGGGCTGCAGACGCGTTTTGCAACAGTGAGTACTTCCAAGTTATTACGTCTTTGGCATCAAGTAGGTACTCGCGGTACGTGTTCTCGCGCGCTATTTCGATTTCAAGTTTCATAATACTCTGGAACGCATTGTCGACGTCGTTTTTGCCTCAACCTTTACCTCTCCTCCTCCTCCAGCCCTCTCGCGCCACTCGCGCGGACTTTTCCTTCTCCTCTCTCGCTTGTCAACTTGCATAAACGTATCCTTGCTCCCGCTCCGACAGAAAGTGGAACTTTGCAACGGATGCAAACAGTTCACCCGCTTACCACCCCGAGATTTCATATTTTCCGCTGCGCCCTCGTTGCACGCTGGCGAGAATATAATTTTTCCTGGCCATCCATTCGCGCTATGCCACTTTCGTAGCTGCGGGACCATGCAATCGCCGTCGTTCGATCGACTTTGATGACGTTGAAAAACGGATCGTGGTACGCTTATTCGCCGATATCGATAATATACTGCTTGTTATAGTTGACGACTTGATAGTGGCCGTTTTTTCTCTGGGTCGAGTCCAGAGCTTAAGGAGACCCGTACTCGTTGTCGCTCATGAAAAAGTGGTTCTGTACACGCGCTTTATCGGGGATAATAACGGTGCCAATTTAGAAAACCAGTTAAGTGATATTTATTGACCGTGTCTGCTACCGTTTGGCTTTAAATAAAGATCAGAATTGCGCAGTAGGGAATAAGCTCATATAGGAAATAAAGATAGTGGTTCATAATGAAACCTGTCACGGCGAATTTGGTTGAGTAGCGTACGTGCCCAATTCATTTTCAAAGTCATTCTCTTCGAGACCATACTATGGCGTCAAAAGAATTTAGATATTGTGAAACATTATTTCCATTTTTTTCCAATGGAAATGCATTATTTCCAATGGATACTTATTGTTAGTATGAAGCGGATGATTCTAGATGACAAAATATGACGAAAATCAAGAGTAACGAAATTGCGGTAAAGGCTTCGTTTCTTAGTTATTAACCCTCAGGGACACGGGCCATGAATAGTTACGCTAATTGTACTTTCCATTTACCACAATTCTAAAAGCAGTAGTAATCTTTTGATTTAATAATTTTCTAATCTTAGATAATTAGGATGACAGAAATCAGTTTTTACGTGAACTAAAACAGCACTGACAGAAATCCAGGCATAGGGTAAATGACCACTACGTAAACGAAAAACCATCAAAACAGACGATAACGGCCTTTTTCGACGCAGCGGCGGGTAAGCAATACGCTGTCCGTGTCCCTGAGGGTTAATGCCAAAAAAATCGGGTGAGAAAAAAGTCGGAACAAAAAACAAAGACACATTTATTGCCATTTATCACTACTTCTACGAGGTAAGTTGTTATCAATGCGCCTTTGTTTCTCGACGGTTTGGGAATTGAATGGTTTCAAGGACATAACTTGACGTTAGCTTTTTGTTGGTGACGCGTAAAGGAACGCGTTAATGTTTATGTCCAGGCAGAGTTCACAGCGATTAAGCGCAGTGCGTGGAGGGGGAAACACCTACAGGAGCGGTGGTAATGTGTGCGTGACTGACGCAGGCGCAGTTCATGCATACATAACCACCGCTGCTGTAGGTGTTTCCCCCTTCATTTCCTTCGCTTAATCGCTGTGAACTCTGTTTATGCGGACTAGCTTTAGGGGAGACCGGGGTTAGTTGATACAGGGGCAGGTTAATACAGACGAATTATCTCAACACCCTATATATGTAGCTCCATTTGAGCGAAATACGGTAAATGACCCAATTACTGACACATTAAGCGTTGACGCTGACATTATCTTATAGTTTTCTACTTATAGACTAAAAGTATATATTTTTCTTGTTATTTATTATTGTTTAATATGTTTACTTGATGAATAAAATTTGGACGATCTTAAAACTTCGATCTTTATGTATAAATTCATCCATTTCAAAAATATATTACGAGATCTATTCCTGACACCCTTCAAATGTATTAGCGGAATTACTGACACCCCCATTACTGCCAGCTAACCTAATACTGTTTATCTGTCATTTTAAGGTTACGTCGTGTGATGTATGAGCAACTAGTAAGAAAGTCATCGTTTCCATTCTCCTAATATCCGGTTAGAATTTTTTATCGTTTTATTCAAATTAACGAAGAAAAAATTAAGTACTGTTTTTTGTATCTGTATTTTGTTTTTTTTATATATGCTAAATTTTTTTATACATCATTTTATAAGATTTATTCGTTACTTTACGCAAAATAGCTTAGGGTGACAGTAATTAGGTAGGTGACAGTAATTGGGTCCTTTACCCTATGTGAAGTTTGCTCTTCAATTCTTTATTACGATCCAGCGTTAGTCTGTGTTCTCTGACTTTAACAATTCTATTTTAAATGTTTTCGTTTATATAGAGAAAAAGTAATAGTTTCGACACATCCAAATTGATCGCCCAAATGACATTTTTTCATTCATTTTGTACGTATTTTCTCATGTTTTGGCCTACTATGTATTAAAGAGGAAGGACCAAAGTATATTTTGGAATATTTGTTATTAAGTAATTAATTAAAATAAACATGAAAAAAATTGAAATCAGAATCAACTAGCCCCGGTCTTTTCTACTGAAATTTAATACCTATACCTAACATCGCAATATTAAAATTAATACTGAAAAATATTCAAAAGTTATCCTTTTTTTTAGTGAATGATGAGCTGTATTAATTAATGCATTAAAAATGTATGGCTCCCTTTAAAAAAAATAAATATATATAAATTAATTTATATTACCCTCAAAACCATTCAATTTTCGTTTGAAATACTTGTCTGTACCATTAGCAGTTTCGAAGATATTTGCGAGGGTCGATTTAAATAGGGCATTCTATATATTACGAGATATTATGTATATATTCCCTCGATTTTGCATAGTGTTCTTTGTGAAAGTCAGGGGCACGCTGTTCTGTCACTCAATTTTCATAAAAATTCTTGACACTCATCGCACTCCTCGCAGATGATCTAAAAATTGTATAGGCATGAAGCGTTTCGAAGTGAAGAATACACTAGTGATGTCAGAAAATCGCGATTTAATCTATATGTATACATAAAATCCAAATACCACTGACTCACTCACTGAGTCATCACGATTTTTCTGGAACCAGATCCTATGACCATGAAATTTAGTGGATAGGTTTCTCTTAGCCCCGAGGTGCTCGCTAAGTTTGTAAAAAACTCTCGCTCCTTCACCGAAAAAAATATACATGCATACATCTTCATTGCATACGGTTGCAATCGAAAACTTTGATTTCTAAAATGTAAATGTATAGTTACATACACGTACTATCCATCTATTGGGTTCGTGAATTTTTAATTTCGACTTCTGAACTACTTTTTTCATTTAATCAACTTCTGAAATCGTTTTGAATTTAATAAAATTTTGGACTTCTTAATATAAGACTTCTGAGCTTCCTCTTGATTTAATACGCTTCAATAATTCTCTGGGAAAAAGGTACACGCGGTGAGTGAAGTCAGCTTGAAGGCTGTAATGTTCATCTCAAACGTCTCGGGATTGCCTGTATCGCGAGTAGTATGCATATTTATCCTCAAGGAAACCCGGCAACGTTTGCAGTTGGTAAATGCCACCGGACGAGATTTACATGCGTAGGTCATGTGCGCTATGAATCACGCGCGATTACGGAAAACTTGTTTCTTCGAGTATCCCAAAGAAGGAAGGCTACCCTGCTGTCTCTGATCTCAGATACACCTGTTCATTACGTATTCGTCGGACGTAGAGTTGCGTGTGTTATAGATTGTCTTGGCGCAGCTCTTCCCACAGAGACAAATCCTTCGTTGCATAATTATTCGATGCGATTATCTTAACATCGAATCGTGTTTTCCATGCAAATGGCATGCACTTATCGTTGATCATCTACTGCAGCAGATTTAATACTAAAAACCGTAATACTACACATAGTAGAGAATCATTAAATAGAAATTATTGTATTTCAGTTTGCATATAAGATGACGTTTTATAAACGCCCGTTGCATACAAATAAGAATGTGTTACAAACGTTTTTACTTACCGAGAATCTCATTGTTATAAATAGTAGTATGTACATATTAAGGGTTTTATCGTGAATAAATCTTTCGTTATCCATTTGCATTTTATTCTTTAATTTAGTGTAACATAAGTTCTCTTAGGTACTTTTCCTTATATTTCGTGATACTGTATCGCTATTATTTATATTATTGTGGTTTATATACAGTCCATTCTCTTTTAGGAGTCCACAGGCCCCTTTAAAAATCGAAATATTAGAAGCATTACTTATAATATAAACGTCCTAAATCTGTTTAAAAAAAATTATGACATTTTCTCATTCGTTTCAATGGAGATTTTAAAATTTGAAGAAAAGTTGAAAAGTCGGGGCATCTGACAAGATCCCTGGAAATGATATATTTGGATAAAATTAACTTTATCTAACTTCGAATAAAGCTGCAGATATATACAAACTATAATAGCTGCATTGCATACACGTGTTTTTTATGTTCAGGACTAAATTCTGCCTGGAATCGATAACAGTTTCTGTCGTTTCTAATATTAATTTTGCAGTCTGACAAAATAAATGATATTTAAAATTTCGAGTGTACCAAAGTAGTGCTGTCAAGCAAGTGTCATCACATTTCTAAAATAAATTCCAGTGATGTTAAGTCGATAAAATATTTTATTCAAAGGCGTGTGGATAGATAAACTGACTTCAGAGATTTGGGAGGATTTAATCGAAATCTGATGAACTTTTTGTGTAGGACATGAATCAACTATTTAATTAGATGGTTAATTTAAATGTTTACATTATCGATATCATTCCCTTTATGAATTCTTATTTCTCTATTAGGTGTTACACGAGTCGATATACTAACCAAAAGTGTTAAAATATAGCGATATAAGAATCACTTCAAAACACAAAGCACTTTAACCCTTCGATGAAAGGTGCTGCGTCCATTATGACAAAAAATTTAATTTATATTTGATTTTATATTTGATTTGGATCGTATTATAACTTAAAATTCTTGGTTTTTCAAAGCAGTGGAGCTGATAAGTAATAAGTAAAGTAAATGGCTTGATATATTTAGGAGTTGTTGATACACGTACCATAGGAATTAATACTGATTCCCTTAAATTGAAATTCATTGTAATGATTAATATCTTGTATTCCATAGAAGACCACGTAGACATTCGACATCTAGCAGAAATGATATGCTTGATTAATTTGAATTATTAAGAAAAATGTATTTCCCGAACAACGCGCGATATTGTTTCTAAAAAAAAAAACGATATTCTAAATTCTAATTGCAAATATTGATGGCAGCGTATTTTTTGCAAACACGAGGATGCACTTTGAAGCCTTCAAAGGTGCACTTTTCTCGTAAAAAAATTAATTTCGAATAAAATTTGCGTTGCATAGAAAGTTACCCGATGCTCTGTATCTGAAAAAGGTCAACGATATTCACAAGTTTAATTTATTTCCTGAATTACAAACAAGCGTATTACTATCCTCGTGAGAACTTCGTGAAATAACCAACATCATTCTGTTTTACGAAAGGTCATATGACACGCGAATCCCGCACGATTTCACGTTTTTAAGTTCTAATCACAACAGTCCATAAAACAGGATTTGCTGCGAGCGAAGAATTAAATTTTTTAAACTTTTGGAGGTGCACCTTTCCCCAAAAACCCGCGCGGTAATTGATATTCATTGAATAAAAAACAATTTGCGCGCTCGTTGTAAAACATTGCTGCAACGTACACGTTATCACGCAGCGGTCGGACGTGTTAAATGAATTACAAAAGTGTTGACGATGGATGGCCAAATTTTTATCGGTCTACAAAAACAAAGGAAAAGTTCAGCAACTTCGCCTGAACCAAAAAAAAAAATTTTAAATGTGAAAAAATTCACAGTGATGCGTCCATCGAGCTTCTTTCATACCATATTCGGTTCAATTTCATTCACCAGACAGAAAAATTATTTCTCTAATATACTATATATTAACGGTTCACGAAAATAGGACACTATTTACTGTAATTGGGTCCTTTACCTTATTTCTATCTGTCTTGGACACGGATAACAGGTGAAACTAAAAACACGTCACCAAAGTTAATATACTAATTATGTAGTTTTTGATCGACTAAACAAAACATGGCGGTTCAATAATGAGCCAGGTAAATTCACAGAGCAGAGTACTTAAAATAACGCAAGTTCCACTTATTATCATTATATATTCGCATCGATTTCCATAAAGCCTTCTATGCGCCGTTCGTTGCACTCTACGATTTCCTGCAGTTGGCAATCGCAACGACTTGATACATTGCGGTATAAATTCAATGGAAATATCCGGTGGCTCTACCCCTGCATACGTATAACACCATCCCCAACACCCTTATTCGAGCCGATGATATTTCGCGTCTTTACACGCGGATCAATTTTATCTTTTTATTGGAGACTCTAAGCAAGCCGCGGAGCAGGACGAGCCGCAGTAAAACGTGATACAAAAAATTGAAATAGAAGTATCGAATAAAATGGCGAAATGGTGGAAATGACAAAGGGAAGCTTCGTAAAACATAAACGTGACAAACATTGTGGAAAGTATCAGGACAGAGGAGCTTTTGAAAGCAAATACATACGCTCGCAGCATTGTAGAATTATTATTATTATTATTAAGTGCACTGGGGGATGTTTTGTGGTACGATATGTAAAAGGAATTTTTAAATCTGTATTTTTATAGAAGTTTTTGAAAAATTAAAATTGTATGTGAATGTTATTATGAAAAAAAATAATTAGACTTTGACAAGTGTTATGCATGTTAAGGTTCATTAATTTTTTGTTGCCATGTCATATTTTGTGATGAAAGTAAATTTACTGTAATATTTGCATCTGATAGGTATGTAAGGTTGTGGAGGAAAGAAAACAAAGAGTTGAACTTAAAGAGTCAGTGTCAATAATTTCATGTTTCTCTGTATACAGTGTGTTACAACAATAAGCGGCAAAAATTCTGAGACCTTATCGTGTATGCCTTAAGCATTAAATACTTAAGGATAAAAAAGAGGATTATACGATTGTATGCTTCGAAACATTTTCTGCCTGTAGCAAACTTTCGGGAACACGTCTAAAAAGTTTATGGAGGTGTTATATCTAAATTTACTTCGATACACAAATTCGTTATTAATAGGAAGATAACTAATATACTGTTATTTACTACTAGTATTTATTATTCGTGTTTACACAAGTAATAATACTGAATATTCTAGCAAAATTCTACAACACAGGGAAATTATTTATATTTCGAAAATATCAGTGCACGGAATAACTGCACTTTCAATATTGTTCATAAGCAACTGACACTTAGCAACATTAAGTAAATAGCGTGTTAATGTTACTATAGGGGAGACCGGGGCAAATCGGCCACTGGGGTAAATCGGCCACATGAAGTTTTACCAAGTGGAAGTTAAAATAAAAACTCGTGTTTGCTTTTGTAAATGTCTCTCTATGTTTCTACAGTACCAACGGAATTTGATAGCATTTGAGATTATGTTGCACTTTGTAGAAGGCAAAATACGTTTTCGGCAGTGATAAAAAAATTTCGTGACTTGTGGAAAAGTTGCCTTTATTCTGTAATATTGGTATTCTGAAGTTTGAGGTGAATATGTACTGATTAAAATAGCGGTACCGATTACGATTCCGATGATAGTTTGAGTTATTTTGGAAAATCTCTTTGTCTTTAAGTGATTGAAGTTAGAGTTTACGTCTGGGGCAAAACGGCCACGTAACACCCGGGGCAAATCGGCCACTCACTGATGATGCCGAACCATAGTAAATAAGTAGTTTTATTAACTTTTGTGGTAAAAATATTCTTCGATGCAGCCCCGTCAGTGGATCCGACGCTCAACAATGGAAAACAGTTGACGGTTTCGAGACGGGGAAAGGATTTGTGTGGCCTGGACGGAAGCACCGCTACGCAGTGCAGTTCGATCTTTGGAAAAAGAAAGTTACATATATCCATGCGTTTAAATATTGATTCAAGCGATTGTAGCTTGAATAGTTACGAGGAGAAATAAATATCGTCTACATTTTTCAACAACATGGTCCGTAATTACAATCGCAAGAAACCTCCAATCGTCGTCCAAGAAAAGCTGTTACGACCACCAATGTGGAATTGGAATCTCAGCCTTTGACGAAGACAGGGTGTTCAATTGGACGTACGTTGCGTAAACGCAGGTGCCAAAAGAAGCAACTGGAGAAACTAAACCTCGGAAACTGAAGATGACTGAAAAATGCAACAATTTTTAAACCCCAGTATGTGTGCGTTAAAAACGTGAAATTCTCAACTTTTCAAACAGTTTTTTGACTCTATTGTAATTTGTAATTGAGAAATAAACGACTCATTTTCATTTATGACTAAAAATTCATCAACATCCAGCCCGAATAAAAGGGGTCCGTTTTGCCCCGAAGGAGTGGCCGATTTACCCCGACATTTTTCGAAACGGCGATTTTACATTATATTACAAATTCTCTGGAATGACTTTAGAAAAGGGGATTAATGAAAATTTGTTGTAGCAATTATGTACTATAGGGATTACTCTTTGCGATAGTATAATTCACATAATTGAAAAATTAAATTTTGTTTGTTAAATTTATCATTGAAAAAAAAGTGGCCGATTTGCCCCGGTCTCCCCTAATATCAATATTTTTCAACGAAAATAGTTTCACTTGAAAATCTAGAGATATATTACACAAAAAGTAATTTACAGGGCACAATAAAAATATTACTGTTAAGTGATGAAAAACATTAAATATTCTTCTCATCTACGGTGTTTGCCTTTCTGAGACATAATAATATCTGTTATTGTCGCAACTCTGGCAACGAATTTTCTTCACGGAACTATCTGATTATTCCCATACCAATTGTGATAACGCTTGAAATTATTCCTGAGGTTTTTATACATGTTTTTCCCTATTAGATGAAAAACTGCTCGTCACTAAATGTTTCGTAATCACGTCATGCATCGGAAATTTTGAAAGGACCCAATTCAAAATCAACCGAATTTACCCGAGATGGAATTTTTCCAAATCCTGCACATTAATAGGTCCGTAAGCGAAATACAGTAAAGTCTCGTTAGCCGCCCTAATTCCGAGTGTGAGTTTCTCGCTTCTTTCTGGGCGAAGGTGGAAGCGCGATGGACGGCTTTGCGTGCGCGCAGGCGTTCAAGGACGGAGTGTCAGGCGTCTGAAAGACGAAGCGAGACAAAATATCAACGCGTCGTCTGCCTCGTACTGTCCTCGCTCCCCTTCAGTGCCATCGCTCACTCTCGTTCCATCTCGCTCTCGCCTTCGCCAGGCAAGAGTGAGACAGAAGTGGTGGGGATAGCGAAAAGCCCGTATCGTGTACACCAAACCGAGCCCGTAACGAGGCTGTGCTGTACATCGACGTATGTAATATAAGTGCATAATAACGCAAATGAAAAATCGATATGAGTTAGAGCTAAAAATCACCAGTTTTCAATTACATTTTCATTTCGCGTAAACTCTAGTCGTTGTATTGATATTATTCCTTGATAAATATTAGTTTTGCCAGTCAATAAGAATATTATATAATCAACTGTAACAAAAAACTGATAGAGTAAAGTCGCTAAAGATAGTTGTATTTATTAGATATTTCATATTTCCCCGAAAACGTTTAAGTGCCCAGATAGTTATGAGCGTTAGTGTATATTTGGGACACCTTGTATAGCTTAAACGGTGGAGGGTGCAGAGTGGCGGAGGCATAAATTCACGGATCGTCTTTTTATCAACGGTCAAACAGAATCGGAAGGGTGCACGGGGGCGACATTATCGTCCGCTTAATTGCCGGCTATTAATTCAAGTGATTGTGTCAATGGTTATAGCTCTTAGCGCACTAAGAGGTTCATCCTAATATTGGCGCAGGCCACTGTCACCGAGAACCCATATCGGCCCGCTACGCGCATGTATCCCCTTGCACGCCGCTAGCATCTCGTAGTTACGTCGATGCTTTGCCATAATTACTATAATTACCTGGTGTCCAGAGCCCAGACGGTACACGTTGGAATGACCGAATTGATAACCGCTACCCCAATTAAGCTCGCCACGCTCGAGATGAAATTTAACGAATCCGGTGAAATCAGCAAACGCGCGTTTATACGCGTCGCGATTTCGTTCTGTGCCACCAAATCGTGGCGTCGTCGTTGCGCTAACTTTTTCAACCGAGGAGCGTACAGGGTGAGTCATAACTTAGCACCTAAAGAATTCCTTCCGTCTTCATATTTATTGCAGCAAAATGTCCCAGGAAAATATGTTTTGGTCCATGAGTCGTACCGAATGGTTGGAATTAGGTTTCTGTGAGTCTCACATTTTTTCAGATTCCAAGGGCACCTTGCATTTCTCTTACATGGAACCTGGTCTTTTTGTACGCGCGGCTTGTAGCTGATGTGAAAAAATTGTATGATGTATAATATTGTGACTTAAAATCTACCTAATATTCCATGGACTACGTAATACTTCAATTTCATGAAAATCCTTGGCATTATGTATAAAAAATGATCGATTTAACAAGATATGGTAGTTCTTCAATAATTCATGGTCTGTCCTTGGCAGGCATTTTCTACTTACTGAAGCAGAACAGTATTGTGTCTTATCAAATTACGAAAATATAGTGCAACAGAAATTATTAATTCTAATATGAATGGAACATCATCGTTAATGTAGTTAAGACAGTTTCTTATTTTCAATTTGCTTGTGATAAACACAGGTAGATAAGCTACTTGCCTTGCCAACATCGATAATCGTTTCTAACTCTGACAGAGTTCACTTTTTACCCTTGTTTATTAAATATTTGATATCCAGTTTAATGAGTACTATCTGCCCGATGAATATAGAATCCCCTTTTTTATAACACCCCGTACATGTGTAAAAATTCGTCAGCCTGTTATTTTAAATTACCTCTTACTGCCATATGGGAATAAGAATTTTGAGAATGAATGTCACTGTGCTGTCTGAAACTGTCTTTTGATTTTCATGATGGACAAAACAAAGTTCAAGCTAACAAGTTAACACTGATTGTTTTATATGTTTGCATAACTAACTTAATACTAGACTCTAACAAGCATAATGCAATTATTATATTGGCATTAGTGACCTTTTCTGGCAACTCCACAATCTCCAGGATATAAACAGATATATTTATTTCTTATTTATATTACTGTTCTCACAAGGAAACATATCGAACCCGAAAATTCTAATTTTAATGAAACTCCGTACGATTGTAGAGCATGTCGGAGTATGTAAGAAACGATTTTTTTTTCTGCGGAAAAACTTCTTTTGACCACTGATGTATACGTACATTTTACATTAAACCCATCCCCATCGATTGCCCTCACCCAAAATCATTTGACCCAGGAGTCACAAAAAGTACCTTCTACCTCAACGTCATCCAGCCGGTGTGAAAATTTCGGAGAGACGGGTTAGAAGCGCAAAAATCCTGAGCAGCCAGTCCATCAGCCGCGTCTTTTTATTCCGTATTACCGTGCTATTGCGCGAAAGCACGAGCACGAAGCTATTCAGATTGTTCAGACACGTCGTTCCGGCAAATGTAGTACGGTATGCCAAAACTCGTCGATGCAGTCTGGGGTACTACGGAGAGGGGGCGGGGTGGAAAAAATGTGGGAGAAGGGAAATATCAGTTTTTGCACAGAGCGGGGAGCTCCATGGAAAAGAAATGGAATTTTGCCAAGCCCTGAGCCGCGGTAGAAATGCCACCGTCTATTTTATTCTGCAGTGAATGGCACTCGGCACCTACTCGGCCCCCGTAGCTCCTACACCCTGTTTCACTTTTTGCAGGCATCGTATTAAACCTGCCTAATGCCACTTGAGAAAGAGTAGAGGAGAGGAGAGTAAAAAAGAAACGCATCCGATAAATCGATGCGGCTCAAATTTCTCAAGGGAGCGGTCACACGCGCGCGCGGCCTCGTGTGTGCACGCGAAAAGCGATAGAGGGAAAAAGGGGATACGCGACGGCGGGCAGTGTAAAGTAAGTACCATCGAACGTCCATTCGCGTGATGTTTGTAACATTTGAGATAGTACACTGAGAGATTCACTGACTAAACGTTCCCACGAGCGGACGGGAACGATGTGCCCACAGTGGCACTTCGGTTATTTGAACGGCGCACAGTGGGACAAACTGCTCTTTTTTGTGTCAAAATCGTAGAACTCTTGATAGGAATAAAGTAGAGGTATGGGACTTTTTGGAGGTTAAAGCTAAGATGTTGCAGATTAAGGGAAAAATGTTTAGAATGTATAAAAAAAAAATTTGACCTTGAAAATCTAAGTCAAAGTTGGCATTTTCGACGAAAATTTCGGTTTTTCCGTTATAATTCGTGGTTGAAGTTTTTCCATTACTTGTTATACATCATTTCTTATAGATTTTGTCGCGCTGATTTCAAATCCGTTCGCAAAATTTGTCTACCCCCTCAGGATTTTGAAAAAAAGCGATTTTGAGTTTAACACAGATTTTCAAAAGTAAAAAACTTTCGTACCATAATTTCATTAATTTTCCCTTAATCTGCAATCTTTCAGCTTTAATTTAAAAAAAAAATCATCGCTCTATCTCATTTCTATCAAAAGTTCTTTCATTTTGACACAAACTTCTCACTTTGCCCCACTGTGTGGCGCACATGTGTGGCGCACATGTGGGGCAAAGTGAGAAGTTTGTGTCAAAATGAAAGAACTTTTGATAGAAATGAGATAGAGCGATGATTTTTTTTTTAAATTAAAGCTGAAAGATTGCAGATTAAGGGAAAATTAATGAAATTATGGTACGAAAGTTTTTTACTTTTGAAAATCTGTGTTAAACTCAAAATCGCTTTTTTTCAAAATCCTGAGGGGGTAGACAAATTTTGCGAACGGATTTGAAATCAGCGCGACAAAATCTATAAGAAATGATGTATAACAAGTAATGGAAAAACTTCAACCACGAATTATAACGGAAAACCGAAATTTTCGTCGAAAATGCCAACTTTGACTTAGATTTTCAAGGTCAAATTTTTTTTTTTATACATTCTAAACATTTTTCCCTTAATCTGCAACATCTTAGCTTTAACCTCCAAAAAGTCCCATACCTCTACCTTATTCCTATCAAGAGTTCTACGATTTTGACACAAAAAAGAGCAGTTTGTCCCACTGTGCGGCGTGCTCCTAAACGTGTTCTGTTTTTTAAATCCCCTTGAAACCCCCAAGTTGACGCCATTCGCTGTTGCGTTCTCGGAGATAGAGGTACATAGCACACATGTCATGAAAAATTTGTGTTGGTAAAGCGGTGTAAAGGTAACCGGGGAACCACACGAACTGTTACGTACTCGTCTCAATGTAACTCTGTAAGTTGATAGAAAAGGAAAAAATATTTCACTCCCGTTTGTTTTTCTGCGGAGTTACTACTTGACAGTTTGAATGGTGTTGTACTGGCTACTTTAGTTAAATGCATTTGAGGTCATACCATAGTTGGCCGTTTTCAGATAATTTCAAATACAGTAATCCCCCGTTATAAGCCCGACGAACGGGGCTGGCGGCGGGCTCATAGTGGCTTGCGGACATGATTTCGTACCCGACAGCAACTTCATGTCTGACTCCTTCGTTTCCTCTCGCTCGTTATCCGGATCTCTCACTCTCATCCGTAGGCTTTCAAGAAATGGTGGGCTAGTCGTCGGGCTGTCAAAGGGGAAAAAACGGGCTCATAACGGGGAATTACTGTAATATTATTTTAAAATTAGTTTTGAAGGTTATTGGAGAAATAATCAGTTTATGAAATAGTACAAACATTAAATATATTTATTTGTCATTTCACGAAACAAATTAGTTGTTGTTTGGCGGTGCCATTATTTTTTATTCGGCCTCAAACTCTTTCGAACAAGACGATTTACTCACCTAGTGAGTAGGGTTTTAATACTATCAGGAAGTGCGGAGTCCGAGGTTGGCTTTAGCATACCATTAATTTTGTCGGCTTGCTTCGTTTGAATTTGTAAAGTGAACAACATTTTATGATTATTTAATTCTTTAGCATCTCAATGGACTTTTTCATCGTTTTAAAGAGAAGTAAAGAAATATTCGTACAGTTTTCTGTGTAAACCTTTGCTACACGATCTTTATTGTTAAGATTCTGTGAACTACTTATATATTTGTAGGCTGCTGAGTGTTTACGAATTACATGAAAGGCCCAACATAGGTCGAATATGTTTTGGCCTTCCAGTTGCAATGTTTCATTAAAATCACTCTGCGATATTTCATAAGACCTCTTGCAAAATTCAATATGAATTTTGCAGTGTACCATAACATTTGTGGGATCAACGGTGACTAAATAACTGCATTACTTAATTGAAAATAATTTACGATGCTCAAATTACGATGAATAAGGCACTATTATTGGACTTTATTACCCGAACGTACCTTACATAAAACATATAAGAAAACATCAACCTACACAATTTTAAGAAAACTATAGTAAAGTATGCTTACTAAATGATGAAATAATCTCAAAATTCATTTGCTTGGTCATCGCCACGTGTAACAGAAACTACAGAAGAACTTTCACCTGCAGTTAACTCAAAATTAATTTTTTTCTACATTCACTGCCACCTGTAACTCCATTTCAGGAAATTTTGGAGCTGCCTCCTTCTTGCAGCAAAGTCTTCAAATGCTTCCACGCCAATGGGACCTACAAATGCCTCAGCAAAGTATAAAAAATCGGCAGAAAATCAAATTATCTAGGTGTGATGAATATTCCACTACAAAATGCAAGTGTGCTCATCCCAGCAATTGCATTATACAATAATGACGATTTGTAGATCTTTCATTCCAGTAATGCCCTTGGCAAGCACTTTATTGGTTAGGAACGAAGGAAATTATCCCCCAGGTCTCCTCCACAAAGGTCCCTGTTTTATTAAATTTCTAAGTAGAAAAATACCGCGAGTGCTCGGCGCGGAATTAATTTTCTTGCGATTTAATGACACAACGGAGAGGTCCCGTTTCAATTACAAAAGTAAATCTACGGTGGTAGGGGCGATACGACTAAATTCACCCCGCGCGGCAAGAACGAAACCCCCGCGGGGCAGGTTTCAATAAGGGAGGCGGTGTCTCGCCGTCGACGTCTGTCAAAACATTTCATCCGCTGGCAGCGATCTCGACGATTTTTCATCATCGAAAGCCGACGGGTCGCGGATTTCCTCGAGCCACTGTTTGACTGTGCACGTCTTCCGCGTGGAGGGGCTCCGGGAAAGGCGGGAATTAGATTGACTCGAATTGACTCTCGCGTTTCGCGTGCGTCAATATGAATTGACTACCAACAAATTGGATAATCGCCAGGAGCGTTCGAGAAAAATCTCTCGCGCTTAAGCCTGAAGAGGGTGGTCCTCGGCCGGGATTCACCCTCTGCCTTCCTGATCTCGCGTTACTTAATCGCACGGCTGCGATCAATTCCTTTGATGGGATCCGGGCGGTTCAATCAGACAAACGCACTTAAATCAATCCTTTGAGGTCTTTTACTCATTCGCATGGATGCAGAGTCTTAATGGCGATTGTGTGGATTACACGTTACTTGGTGGGAATACAATTAATCATTGGATATGCTAGATTCTAGAACCTAGATACTCAAAACGTTGATGGAAATGGGAAACTTGAATTTACGAATTTGGATCTAGGGTAAAGGACCCAATTACTGGCTCCCAACCCAATTACTGTCACCTTAAGCTATTTTACTTAAAATATCGAATAAATAAACGTGTAAGTAAAATAGTTAAGGTGACAGTAATTGGGTCCTTTACCCTACGAGTTGCATTAATGAGGAAGACTTCATGTAAAATAGGTCTAGCTTTAACTGAAAGAAACCAATTTTCGCAAAAACACGGAGGCAATGGTTTCTAAAATTTATTCCCCAGGGTGACGCAGTAGGCCCCGTTACGCACTTGCGACAAGTTGCCGACGACTACGAGGTATAGGTATGGTAATATACATATGAGTTCGAACGCACTTGGTCGTGGCGAACAACAAAGGTTTCTGGTCTCTTGTCGACCAAGTTGCCGGGGATAACTGTTGCCAGCTTCAATGTCTTTAGAACTATGTAAACGGGAGCCAGTATATAGTGTAAAAGCAGTCTACATATGGTGTTAACTTCTTTTTGGAAGGTGGCGCTTGGGAGACTTAAAGGTGATTTCTTTGTTTGTTTGTTTTTTTAAATAGAATGCTATAATTTTTTATTTTTTGGTAGCAGCTTTTAAGACGAGTATAACGACTTATAGCATAAAGGTCATTCAAAGTTAACGAGGGTCAGTTACAATGAAAATATTTTATATTAATAACCAGATGCAAGTGAAAGAACATTACACTTACAGAAGGCGTATGTAATTATTGCCTTTGATATCGATGTCTCTGTTGTAATCTCGTACATACCTACTTACTTTAGTATCTTTCAAGCAGGGCTTATTGTACCTACTCACAAAATTCTGTACGTAAGCCATTACATTACGAGGTTTCTTGACATAAGAAGTGCAGCTATCGTAAGTCAGCTGCTTGAAGATTATAATACTATAGCACAACAATAGACATAAAGGTATTTGTCTTAAAAACCGCTAGGGTAAAGGACCCAGTTACTGACACCTGACCAATTACTGTCACCTTAAGATATTTTAGTTAAAATAACGAATAAACAAACTATAGAATATAATCTATAGTATAGATTATAAGTTGAAATACATCATTCTTTTTGTGTATCACATTACAACGTTTATTTATTCGTTATTTTAAGTAAAATAGCTTAAGGTGACAGTAATTGGTCAGGTGTTAGTAACTGGGTCCTTTACCCTATTAAAGAATAAAAAAAGTGTGACATGCCATTTAAAAAACAGAGATATCATGCAGAATTCTGAAGCACCTCTGAAAAAAGGTATTTTAATATAAGTTTATATTATAGTTAATATTAAAACTTATAGTTAACACGTTCGCGGACGTGAATGCTATAGCATTGATTTTCATGATGATACAGAATGACATGAAGTTTTAACTGATGATATTTAAGTTTTTGTAATTATTATACCTGTCAAGGTAATGACTATATAACGATTAAAATATGATAATCTGACTACCCTTATAAATGTGTTTAATCAAATTTCGGATATCACAACCAATTTAAAAATAAAATTATTGTCAAGTTTTGCACCTCGCTGAAACTTTTACTGTCCGCGAACGTGTTAATATCAGTCCTGCTATTATTTTTTTGAAGATACCGAAGGTGGTATATAATAATTCCTGTTTCAATGTGTATATGTATCAATCTATCAATTTACCTGCAATTTAGTGATATCGATGTTTGCAGCTAAATGTTTGTTTGTAGGGACATTACATAGTTGTAGTTCTGTAGTACAAAATGTTTTTTTTTTAAACGTTGACGTATACACAATCAACTTTTGAAATGGAGAATTTGTAACATTTCCATAAAAATACTGCATTATAGATTTTTTTAAATATCACACTTTTGATATGTAAGAGTAGATAATCCTTCTTAATTAACGAAAATATTTCTATTTCTGAATCTGTCGATCAATAGATTCCCCCTTGATGATAAAATAGATTCTTGAATTGAGCGGAATCGTAGGAATATCCAAGACAGGATGTGAAATTATTTAGTATTGATTTCCAGAAAGTATCATGAATTTGAATTAAGCTTCCAGTATTCGGTGATCTACACCATCCCATTAAAAAAAAACAATCATTCAAGTTTAAATGCATACATGTAAAGAAATGATGAGCACATCAATTAATGTTTATACCTTTTTAAAACATTTTATATCGGACTTACATATATAAAGTTGGAAACTATATCATTGTAGTAGTAATATATTAATAAATGTAATTATGCAGTTGAGAACAATATTGTTAAGGACATATTTAAAAAGAAAATATTTTACACTGCTGAAATAACATGTTTTTCTTTAAATCATTTTGTCTTTTTCTTTGTATAGATGAAAATAAACCACTTCTTGTCTATTATTACAGACATTTTATTGTCTTTATTTTCAAAATTATTCATACAACCAACAACTTGTTTAGGCAAAAATAAAAGGGTAGTAATAACGTATTAGAAGGTGTATTTAATCGATACAAGAATGTGATAACAGTTCTCTTAACGCCATGGTGTCAACGACACTGACAAACGACCACACACTCTTAGTAATATCGCATTACACCGGTCAACGGTAGATCGCGCGCACTGTCGTTAACGGTTCTCCGTTTTGCCGATGGACTTATACACATCATCTCCTCAACATAACGTGATCTCATAACATAACATACCTACATCTTGCAAATCATTTCTTATTTCACCTATTCGATTACTATTGATAATTACTTATTTAGTATTTGACACGATAACAGTATCTGAATAAAAGCAGTACAATTAAATCCATTATACACCTGGTACCATAAGATTTTTATACCCCCATTTACAAACAGAACACTTTTGTTTCATAATTAATCTCGAATTACACTCATTTATAATCACTTATTAAAACACACTGGTACAATACAAACAAACACGTTATATTTCAAAATTGAACTATATAATCAAATAATAACATCAAAGTTCCCCATATTTCGGACTCTAAGAACCCCGTGGCACATTTTGCCAATTAGAATTTTTAATGATTAGGGTAAAGGACACAATTACTGGCAGCCAACCCAATTACTGTCACCTTAAGCTATTTTACGTAAACGTTTATTTATTCGTTATTTTAAGTAAAATACCTTAAGGTGACAGTAATTGGGTTGGCTGCCAGTAATTGGGTCCTTTATCCTATTTACAATAATAATTTTCTAACCGTATCATATCCCAGCTTACATATATCGTCGCAAAATTTTCTGAAAATCTGTCATCTTCGAGGAAATAAGCAACTTAGCAAGCTGTATGATATACAAACATCAGATTCTACAGAAATGAGAAAATTCGATCGATCATTCGGATAAGTATGACTCGTCTGTCGACTTTATGTTTACATGCGCCCCTTCGACATTTTGCAAATCATGACATCACGCGGTGTACTCTTTTCTTTTTAATCCTTGCTGACGTGCTGCTGCTTATCGATTACCGATTGAATTTGTCCATGCGTGTCAAGCATGCCGTACAGAAGAGAAGCACAGAATCCCGCATTTCCTGTTTGACAGCGAGCACGGTAGCGGATTCAGTGGCGTGGCACTAAAAGGACTCGACGATAAATCACTTGAGCAAATTCCTTGCAAAGCACTAAGTGCCGTGTGGCATTTGAAAGGATCGCACGTACGGGCCACAACGGCGAGCAAGAATAATTATAAGGTCGGATTCGTTGATAGCGTTTTTTTTTTCAACAGCCCTTCTACAATTCTCGTGTTCAGTGCATAATTGTTTCTCAAACTGCCGAGGAAGCAAGAGGAACTATTTAATTTTAGGGAGACATGCAATATAAAACTTGAAATTTTGTGATATTTTTACTACAAAATCGTTTATAATTTGTAAGGAAGTGTTTCCTGATTATATTTCATTTCCTCTTTGACCCTCAGGGTACTTGAAATAAGCTTTCAAGGTGTTATTAAACTTTAAATCGCTTGTTTATAAGACACCTTGTATATCGACTACTTTCCGTATACATGCCACGGGAAATAATTAGACTTCTAGCGCGAACGATCCCACGCAATTATTATCCAAATATCAAGCTTGGTTGAAATACTGCATTACACATTTAGTATTGCAAAATTGCTGTTATTAATAAAGGGGGGGTCACATAAATAAGTAGAAATATAAGATGTATTTATTTCCGTCCCTTTGCCCTGTACGGAAACTCAAGATCAATAGATACTTATAATCGCGGAGCCCTTGTAGAAGACACTGTAAGTGCCAAAAATTAAATCTTTCAGGAGAAAGAAATAACTTTCCCGACTTTAAATTATTTACGAAATTTGATTTGTTCTGATTGCTAAATATGCTTAAGCAACCCAAATGCATCACAAAATTTTCTATTTTTTGCATTAATATAGGGTAAAGGACCCAATTACTGGCAGCCAACCCAATTACTGTCACCTTAAGCAATTTTACTTAAAGTAACGAATATATAAACGTTTAAGTAAAATAGCTTAAGGTGACAGTAATTGGGTTGGCTGCCAGTAATTGCGTCCTTTACCCTAGCCCAAATTCATGAAGAAAAGACTTGTATTTGCAAGAAACACTGAATGTGCCATTCATTTGTTTCACGTTGTTTTCTACAGAAGTAGAGTTGGTCGTACCAACGGATCTTTTAGCACTATTGGTAACTTATTTGCAAAGGGAAATGGCATCAAAATTTGATACTATATGATTACCATTGGCGCGTAGAACATTTTCCGACAATTTTCTTTTTTCAATTTTGGCACTTATAGTGTTTTCTACCAGAACTTTGTAATTATTACTTATGAATGATATGGTTTCATGACAATGAATTTATTTCTTTTTACAGGCCTGCGCGATGATGACAGCGATGAAAATAAGAATGTGGACACCGTTCTGGTGCTGGGATCCGACAAGCAGGACAGTCTCTTGAGACCGGTCATCGACTTCTCTGATTTGAGCTTCGATGAGAGCGCTGAGAATCCAATGTGGAGCTGGCCTGGCTGGTTCAAAACCAACCCCTTCGATAGTTTGCACTCGGGCATGCAAGGTATGTGAAAAAATTGACTGTTGCGTAGGTATACCAAGCAACAGTGAGGTCCCCAATGCTCAAATAAGAGAATGTTCCGGAACACAAATTCTGTGGGTATAATGATTAGATAGGGTAGCACCATTATTATTGGGTTACTGGTAATCAAAAATCTCCCACGTACTGCTTCATTTGCCAAACCTTACCTTCAAACCTTACTATTGCTCGGTTTACAAGTAGAAAACAATGTAATGCACACCACCTGGCTACTGTTAGAAAAATTCGATCCATTCGAAGATCGATGTAAAGGTAAAAACTCTACAGACTCATATCTGTGAGGAGTGCTTTTACAATATTGCGAGTAGACGAGACTCGTTCGATTCTTATGAAAAGACAGCAAGCTGTCTATTGATATTCCGAGCGTTACTTCGAGGTACTTCAACCAGCCGTGGCTTTTTATGGACGTTTTTTGAAGATATTGAAGATTATATATTGAATTTTGATTAGCAATTTATATAGGTACCTACTTCATAATGAGCAGACACTTTTATATTATAAAAAAGCAATAACGATTAAGTTTCTAGCGGTTTTGTGGTTTTGAAAATATTCGTGGGAATATTTTAAATTTTGCGTCTGTTACCCTTTTCTCCACTCCTATAATCCACAAAGAGATCAGGGTGGCCCTTATTTTCAGCCTGCGATTTCTTTTGCTCTCACCCCCTGATATGGTTCCATTTCATAAAAAAATAGTCCCTGAACAAGATTATTGCAATCGAACAACACGAAAGGGTGCCACCGGGCCTTAAAGTTTAGAATTCATCAATGGTTTGAATTTGAAGAATTTCTTAAAAATGGTAGCCCTATCGAAATTTTATTAAAATAATATTAAAAGCGCATTCGAATTTCTACAATTACTGTATATGTAATTTTTCGTGCTTCCCACCATGACTTATTTATTTATTTACATATACAAAGGACACTTTAATATTCGTCTGCTACGCGTAACTGGCCATTCTTACGTCGTTAGAATCCTCTCCTCCCAACCCTAACATTACAAAGTGGGTGCCATCGACGCGTCCCGTTTCCAATCTCTCACCTTCAACTTCTCAAATACCGAAGCAGTGGAGACCACCCCAGAGCATCTGTCTACTCCTCTTCAAAATGTAACCAGAAACGTGATCGCATTAATTCGAAATCGACATCTTTGATGCACTTGCTGCAACACTCAGCGCCATAAAACAATACTAAGCCGAAGCTTATTGTTAGTGGCAGTGGTCGCCGTGGGATCAATTAGCACGGACCAGATATTCGCGAGGACATAACATAGAATTAACTGAATACACTAATACTGGTGCGATCGAAATGACCGCGCTTCTGCCGCTTAGGCCGCCGCAGAAACGCGATCACGGTTCAACAAGCGCAAACATAAAATTACATGGATTCGCGCGCGACCATGTCCGTATTCCGCTTACATGCGGTCTGTCAAACGTAACTTCCGGTACACCCTCGTGCTCCAGTAGTACTCCCGCGCGAGTTCGTTGTACAACCGGCTCATTCGATTTTGCTCAACGAACACAGAGCCACTACGAAGAGTGAACCAACTTCGCGCAGTTGACACCCGTTTCGTGAACACATCTACGGTAGATATAATATTTCGTGACTCGCGAATATAGGGTAAACAATTACTGGCAGCCAACCCAATTACTGTCACCTTAAGCTATTTCACTTAAATGTTTATTTATTCGTTATTTTAAGTAAAATACCTTAAGGTGACACTAATTGGGTTGACTGCCAGTAATTGGGTCCTTTAGCCTATGTATTGTTGTACCATTAAATTGCACCCAAAATGCAGTCTGAAACACAAGATAAGTTGCCGAAATTTGAATTGCGTCATGTTTGTATATCATCAAACTGTTCTTTATTTGTAACTAAACTGAGGATTTCACATTTTTTTTTATATTCTAATTATTATTATCTTCTATTTTTTTATGATTTATTTTATAATACCTTTTTCCGTCCTTAATTTTTTCATGTACTTGGTTCTTCTATACTTATACATGTATAATCCTTGTGTCAATGATTCATCACCGTCCAGCCCAAACCGCTGACCCTAGACACATGAAATTCGAAAGATGTTGTACTTTCTGTGACGTAGGTGCTGGATAAGATGGGATTTTTTAAAATTATTATTATTACTATTATTATTATTAAACGTCTTTATCACTACCGTAAAAGGCGAAGTGCAGCTAGTATGCAGTTACTATACCTGACCTTAATTCCATTCCCAAGGGAGTGAAAAGGAGTAAAGTGATTTTTCACGGACTCCTTAATATTTCTTAGGCCCGATTACAGACCAACTTGGTTTTTACGTACAAAAGTTACCCGCACAAATGCCTAAGAAATATTTTCAGGATTTTGCACTAATCAACCTCTAAGGGGGTGGTGAAAAGGGGTGAACCTTAAGGGGGTGGGTAACCCTCAACAGCCCCAAATTAGGTCCTTTTTCGAACGCATATTCTGAAATAATTAATGAATATAGATTAACTTTTGTTTTAATTTTTAATCGTCGTTTCGTTGACTTTAATGCACAAAAAGAAAAATTTAAATATATTTACAGAAAATAAAGTTGTAAATATAAATGTGAGAGCGTGTGCGCGATGCACCATCTGATGGTGAACACGATTCCGGACAGGTGAAATACCTAAAACACAAAGTAAAGGTATTTTTATAATCTGTAGGACAGTCGCCATCTTCTTTTGGAAGCAAAATTTTGATGAACAAATTAATATAATTTTCATGTTAATGTATATGATTTTATCCTTTTTTGCGGGAAAAATATTTTTATTTTTTTTTAAGGATTTATATTGAAAATATGCTCCCGACACATTGAGGGGAACAGTTTTATGCACTTCCCTGGAAATTTTTATTCAAATCGTTGGAGCGGGTTGCGAGATTTTATGTTCACTGTTTTGGAAAACGTTTCAAGTTGGACATGCAGTTTTGTCGTTATGCAATCTCATGTGCAGGCTCGTACATTTTTGGCTGTAATTCCTTCAATTTTTGGAATTTCGGGGCTCGGTTACGCTTAAAATACGTAGAAAGGATGTAGCTAGCGGAATATGCAAACATCCTAAAAACCAATTTGCGAAAATTTTGAGGGTTACCTACTCCCTTAATATCTCTTCGGCTCGAAGCGAAGCGCGGGGGTATTTTGCTAGTAATCAGATATAAATCTTCAAAGAAGTAACCAGAGCTGACAGCCCGTAGCTTAATTTGACCTGATAGATGATTCCCAACCAATGGGTGGCGAATTGTTTCCTGGGGGGTCGCCACGGTTTTTTTTTAAATATTATTCGGTTAGAATTATATTCTGAGATACCTATTTTTAATGTGGTTTCTTTATATTATTAAATTTACCTTACCTTATATAGGCGGGATCGCAGGTTATTTGAATATTATAAAAGAGGATCGCGACTCAAAAAAAGTTGGGAAATACTATGATAGATGCTCCAACAAAATGGCCAGCTGGGTGACCAGATACGTCACCATTAGATTTCTATTTTTTGGGAGGAATAAAGCAAACAGCTCACTCCCATGAGAATACATACGATATTAGTGAAAATATAAAATTAGGTAAATACACTCCCACGAATTCGCCAACCACTGCTAAGCCGCATTGATATTTGCATTAATTTTTTACGATGGTCATTTGAACATCTATCGTAAGTTTGCGACGTAAGTAGTGCTAATCTTCGAAAATGTGCATCTCATTAAGCGTTCAATCCTTTTCTTCATTTTACCTCTCTAATCACTATCTTTAAGGAGACCAGTGCATCCTGGTAGAGAACCGGACATCCTGTATAGAACAAAACCACAGCAGAAGCTCTGCCCTAGTAACATATTTGCTTGCATCTCAGGTAGTGTACGGTAAACGCACCACTAAATGAACACTTAAGGCTAGTGAATGTACACTTTTATAAAAGTATGTTTGCAGCGAGATTGATTCCACGTGTTGCGAAAATTGTTTGGATATGAAGCGAGAAACTAGAAGAAGTCTATAATTAATTAGTTGCTTATTTTAGTAACTTATTTTACTCGTTTTAGTAAAAAATGTCCATTCACTGGTAGTGTCCATTTACTGGTATATTTACCCTAAGTCCGAACATTCGAATTTCGACTTGCATGACTTTTTTATATTCCAAGACGTGGTAATCCTAGTTCCCAATTTCGCTACTAGGAACAGCGTAATGTTGGCATAGGAAATGAAACAAGCAAGCGGGAAAGAGATAAGTGGTGTACGTTCACCTATTTATCCTGCTATGAGAAAGTCAATAATAATGTTGCAGATGTCTATAAGTGTACCTACATTATCTTTTGAGAAAAATAATGTTCACTTTTCATACGACTTACATTGCATTATGTTTTCAAAGATGCTGTAATAATTAACTCAATTTCGTTACCATGATTTCTTTCAATCAGTAGTCATTAATAAAAGTATCCATATTTTTTGTATGAAAACACACATCTAAGTTATAATAAATGATTTCCAAGTAAATATAATTGATCGAAAATCCAAAATTAAAGCACTTATGGAAATAGACGTAAATAGGGTAAATGACCCAATTACTGACACCCCAATTACTGACAGCTAACCTAATACTGTTTATCTGTAATTTTAAGGTTACGTCTTGTCATATAAATGAGCAACTACTGCTATGACAGTAATACCAAAATGCTTGAAACGCTTGTACCAATCACTGTCACCCAATTAATAAGTAAAAAGACTTAATGAATCGTGAAATTCGGATCTTTATTACTTTCTATGATGCTTATATTATTTAAAATATTATATTTTGTTATGTCAATAGCTTAAATATTACAATTACAGAATTTTTTTGAACACCTTGTTTTCTGTTCGCTAGTAAGAAAGTCATCTTTTCCATTCCCCTAATATCCACTTAAAATTTGTTATCGTTTCATTCAAATTAACGAAATAAAAATTAAGTACTGTTTTTTGTGTCGTATAAATAACAGTTTGAATTGTATGCTAAATTTTTTTATGCATCATTTTATAAGATTTATTCGTAATTTTACGTAAAATAGTTTAGGGTGACAATAATTGGGTAGGTGGCAGTAATTGGGTCCTTTACCCTAGACGAGAAGAAATGTTCACGAAATATTACAGAAATGTTCAGGAAACAGATGACAGTCGCGTGAAGTTGGGTCACTCTCCGTTTGTTTTAGTGAGAGCAGAATTAAATGAACCGATTGTACAGAATGTACACACCGGTAGACCGATTGTAGTTTCCTGTGGCGATAAGCGTTCCGATTGTCGTCGTCGTCGTCGAACTTTCTTGAATTTCCGATGCTTTATTGCGATGTGCTTGACTACACGTATCGTCACTTTAGGTAGCGTCGCGCTATCGCCTGAAAAATTACTGGGCTTCTGCTGCGGGTCAAGGCAAAGCAGCGATAATGGTAATTTGTCGCAAACATGCTTTCTGTTTCCAATGGGACACAATGGAAACTCGTTTATGATTACAAATCCTCTAGGATCCGATTGTTCTGCGAAGGTCTCTTGTCCTTTGTCATCATTTAAAAATTTCAGCTTCTATCAATTTTATAGTAGTGAATTTACACTAAGTATTAATGTGTAAAATATTACCTAGGGTAAAGGACCCAATTACTGTCTCCCAACCCAATTACTGTCACCTTAAGCTATATTACTTACACGTTTATTTATTCGTTATTTTAAGTAAAATAGCTTAAGGTGACAGTAATTGGGTTGGAAGCCAGTAATTGGGTCATTTACCCTATTAATGTTTATAATTTAAGATTTATCATTGTATCATATCTTTTCAAACAGAACCAGCCATGCAATTCAGACTTTCCCTTAAATCGATCATTCCTTGCCAAATTGACCAGTTTCCGTACCTGGTATCAGTGATTCTGACGGGATTAGAATATAATGTACTTTATGTAAAATTAGTGGGGGTTTAAGTCATCATTTTGCTGGTTTTGAATTTGTTTAAAAAATACAGTCCGTCAAAATTCGAAGTTTCTGCTTTCTCTATAAATTCATTCTTATTTCCAAAATTGTATCTTCTATTTCAATTAGGAAGAATTAGCCTTATCGAATGACCTTTTTTTAGACCAAAGAATCGTTTTTGCAATATGTAAATTATAAACTAATTCGTGTTGTGAAAATTTCCCTTCGAGGTCACGTTTCTAAAAATTCAGAAAAATCAGACCCAATTCATTGAAATTTTCTTTAGGAAATATTATTCGAATGAAGTCTGCCAACTATTTCAGTGATAGTATTCATACTTTTCGAACAGTTGTACTGAGTTTTAGCGTTGACCAATCATAGTTTCTGCCTATCAGTCAGATTTATAAAATATCAGCACTTAAAAAGTAAAATAATTTATTATATTACATACCGTTAAGGGGGTAGACACGTCACGTGACACGGGCGATGCACCGCGCTGTAATACCGACAATCTAACCTGAAACATGGGTTTGGAATTTTTCCTTTTTCGTCCTTATATGAGCAAATTTTGGGCTGGGCGAGCTCTCATTCGAAAGAGGAAGGTTCAATGCAGTGCGCTATGGTCATCGTTTGAGTCACAAAACTCTTTTAGTGACCTAAAAATACTTGGAATCTGCGAGTGTATTTTGTCCATTTTTTCTCTACTTTGGTCACTCATATTATTACATATCAACAAAATCTCGTCGAACCATGGCCAGAGCGTGTTGTACTGAACCTTCCTCTTTCGAATAAGACCTCGCCCAGCCCAAAATTCGCTCATATAATGACGTTAAACGTATCCTACTAAACCCATGTTTTGAGCCAGATTGTGTCGGTATACAGCGCGCTGCATTACCCGTGTCTACCCCCTTATGTAAATTTTTAACGTGACATGCTGAATGTGTACACGTGTAAACGGTGTGCAAAAATGATCTAAATGTAAAGTTTGCACAAACGAGAGGGGCAAATTCGTAGTAATGATAAGATTTTGAAGCTGTTTCTTTGAAATTGTAATATGTGATGACAAACACATTTTCTACATATACATTTCTTAACCCATATTTTATAACAGATATTTCTCAAATTACGTCTTTGCCATATTTTGCCAGATGTGTGGTACATATTAGTTTTTTCTGTTTCTGGAGGTATTTCTCACTTTCACTTTTCTACTCGTTGATACCTCTTTATTACTTCTCCCCGCTTCTTCTTCCATCTGGTTTCAAGGGTTCGCACAGGCCTGGTCATCGTCAGGAACATTTGGCGACCAGGCCTTTGCGAGCCGGAGTACTTTTCTCTCCTCACCCTTTCTGTTCACCCTCCTTTTGTTTTTCTTTGTTTTTCCGTTTCCATCTTCGTTTTCGGTCTGCCGACACGGGCACTTGGGCTCTCGGACTTGCCGTAACGCGCAGGTCTTCTATCTGTTACTGTTAATAATAGTTTGTCATTAATATATTCAGTTGTGTTACATACTGTGCAGCATTCTTGCACCGAGCCACCTCGGAGTAAAAAGAGAAAAAAATATTAGTTTTTGTTAATAAAAATTGCAATTAAGCTATGATTTTTGTGTTCAGTATCTGAGATATTTATGATTATTAATGATATTATGTGTGGCATAAGAAATGCCACACGTTGGTAATATGTTTTGGAAAATACTACAGCTGCTATGTATGAGGAAAAAGAAGAAAAAAGAAAATCCAAAGAAGTTGACTAAAGAGAAATTTTTATACAGGAAAAGAAAAAGAAAAATAAGAAAAACAGAAGGAAAAATTAAAAATTAAAAGATAGAAAGGAGATGACAATATGTATAAAGGAAACAATAAGACACTCGAAAAGAGTTTACAATATATATTTTTGTAAGAAATTAATAAGAACAGTTTATATTTTCCGTTATTACATTAATAAATACTAATTTGAAATAAATTAAGTTCTGTTTGCGTATAGATTAAAGAAGACTCGATAATTTAGTACAAATACATTGAAAGAAACAACGTTTTCGAAAATGTAAAACTCGCAAATAGTTTCGTGTATCAAAGGATTCTATCGTTGACATAACCAGTAATAGGACCATTTTAATTTACATTATACCCCTTTAATCATCTTTAATAATTTTCAATCTGTATTCCAATTGGTCCAAATTGATTTGAAAAATTCACGAAATATAATATATTTCATTCTGTTTAATTTTTTTTATTTTTCACTATACAAAAGTATATACAGAGTGTATCGGAATTCGTGGTGCAACTGGAAGAGTAATGATTGCTCATGCACAAGTAATTCGAAAATATATATAAAATACAATAAAATTTTTTTCTACGAGACTTTATCTCCAAAAAAAAGAATTTAAAGATTCGTCAAGTGTGCGTGCATTTCATTAAACAACTATGTGTATTTAATCAATATTAAACATATACTTGATATAGTTCAAAGTAACGCAATTAATTTCTATAACATATTTGTTTTTCCAAATTAGGAATTGCTGAAAGTGTCTCGTTATCGCTCATAAATTGTTACACGACGAATTGCAGGTGTATTAACCGATGAGATATTGTCACGATAGCTTCATAAATACTAATAGTTCAAACAGACGGTTAGCCGTAATAGAAACGATAGCAAACAAAGCATGATATTGCTACAAGGTACGGTATTGTTGACAGCCAGGATTAGGAGCAGTGATGTGTACCCAGGTCTATTGAATCGACTCTTACTGTCAGTCAAGTGCACGTGTTCCCAACGAATTATCAAATTCGATTTTCTCGTAAACGAGACCACGTATGAGAAAGCTTTGTTCCACATTACCCAATTACTTTTGCACGAGCCGTCCCCCCCCCCCCCCCTCCCTGCGAATAGAATTGATATCCGAATACTCCGGCCATATGTCTGCAAAGATTTTATCTGTCATTTGAAATCCATCTTGTTTTTCATAATTTCCCGCTTCGGTATTGACCGAGCAGACCGATCGAGACCGCAGGCACAGAGAGTTCTAAACATCATGCCGTTAAATCAATGTAATTATTAAATTATATCCGCGATAAAGAAGACGAGTAGTTCGGCGGTACACTAATGAAAGCAATTAGCAGAAATTACCGCCCTAATTAGCTGGTCGTGATTACTGCGGCGTCGCGGAAACTGCGGGCAGATCTCTTTCGTTCTCCCTCCCCCCTGTTCTTCTCTTTTTTCCTCCTCTCGTCTGTAACGGAAAATTGATTTTATAGTCTTCGAGACGAGCATCTGCAATTTGTTGGCCAGTTCCGCGGAGCTTCTGCTCACGTTCCACGGACCAATTTCATGAATATATCTGCATACCGTTACGACAAGTTTCGAAAAGAAGAAGCAGAAGAAGGCGGGGAACGATGGGGGGTGTTCCGTCTTACGGAAACAAAAGGGGGCTCAGAGCGAGGCGGAAATTTAACGGTCTTTCATTACCAGGCAATTGCTTACCTTCGACGCGCTTTGGGGAACATTTGTCTGCCAGATGTCTAATAGGCGGCAATCGACATGGTGCCATTTTTTTTGGACACCTTGACCGTCTTCGCTCTGAGAAAACCCGTTTCATTGCTCTGTCAGCGGGTAGTGTACGGTAATTTCGAATCAGTACATACCGCCAACCACTGCTGACTCGTGGAACAATGCGGTCATAAACCGCGACCCTAACGAGACGCGTCGGCCGATCAACCTAGCGAGACGCTTCGACCGATCAACCTGGCGAGGTTTGGTAGCCAGATGCCCGGTTTTTCGTCCGCTACGTCACCAAGAGGAAGAGGGTTCCTCTTCCACCACCGAAATCGCAGGGAGAAGGTTCCGCCTCTTCAAGGAATGCGGGGTCAATCAGGCATTTTGGCGCCTCCCAAATTTCCTGTCTTGCGTACCTTTGACATCAAAAAGATAGACAAGGCAGAGTTCATTCGGCTCTCAATAAGCAAGGTTCGTCGGCTTGATCGGGTCATCAAGCACGAACAGAGCAAGTTCTCATTTCTGCTCATCGTGCAGATTAGAGTCTATATTTTAGTACACTTGAATATATCAAACAGTCACCTAATATTAGATTGGCGGGTGATACCAACTAGAGCTGTTGATTCCCGGGAGATCGGGTACCCGGGTACCCGTAAGATACCCGGGAAGAAAAAAATTTCCCGGGTGGGCGTTACCTGGCTAAATTACCCGAGATACTCGAGACATCCGAGATCTCACTTAATGTTATTCCAACCCAAAGCCATAAAATTCGGGGAGGTACCGCAGGAGGTTGACGTCGCCACGGGGTGCCAGGTGGCATATGTAAGTAAGTTGTCGGGTATCTCGAGTAGTTTTCCCGGGTAACGCCTACCCGGGAATTTTCCTCGTCCGGGGTGTCTCACGGGTACCCGGGTATCTCAAGTACCCGGTCCACAGCTATAGCTCTAATAGCAACGTCCGACTACACGCGTTCCGCAAAGTGAATCGGGCCTTACAACCCCGAAAGAAACATCGAGTTTTCACGCGCGTGTCGGTGCGAACATCTTTCGATCCGGCTCGAAGGACCAGGGGGAAACAATGAAGAAGAAACCCAGGAAGCCGCCCCTGATGGGAAAGATTGATGACGTTGTCGCGTGGAATTCGCAACGACTACTCGGAGTTGTTTTAAACGGTAGCCACGCGTTCTCGGAACATAACCGGTCTCGCTGGGGCGAAACAAAAATCCGGGCGGGTCCTGTGAATGTTTCATGGTCCCTCGTGACGGCGCAGTGGGCAAAGGTCGCCGGGTATCTCTCGTTTAACATTATCGGCTCCCGCACGAAAATGAATAAAGCGAATAACAGTAGCAACAGTGTCAGTGTAGAGGCCCGTACGCGGTGGCATTTCACGCTCGCTCCGGCTTGCGGTACATTTCTTTCTTTTTCGCCCTTTGCACCCGACGGGCGGAGATGGAATGAAATTTTTCCCAATGCTCTAAATATTTCATGTAACATTAGACAGGACGGAATTAAAAGCGCGTTCTAATTGCATCTTTCGAGCGGAATTCCCACTCTGCTGAAGGGATTAATTCAGGATACCGGTTTCCGCGATTATTTCCCGGGGAGATTATATTTGCCAGGGAGATGTTGAGGAAAAGTGGCGATCGTCGGATTAAACTGTGATCGTGTTACGCAGACGCAACGTCTGTTTAATTGCACGCCGTTGCTTCTGTTATTCCTTTTTTCTGAGAATTTTGTGAAGACTGCTGTAAATAAAAAATTGACGAAGCTTTTACGCTTTAGCAGCGGTGCTAAAGCTAGGTCTGCTCGAAAAATAGCTCGCGGAAATGAACGAGCTGAGGTCTAAGCTTGTATTATTTGGTGGTGAATTTAAAGAGTTTTCTGAATTGGCGGTTAGCGAATGGAGCGGCGAGAAATATTACAATGGCGAAGGCCCTTGAGCACGGATAAGAGTAAGCACACTACTCAACCTCTTTATGTGGGACGAGTGAATATCTATTCGCGGCGCGTGTATTTACATGGGTAACGCAAGTGTAAAGCTCGATTGTCAGCGGTTAATTACAGCATGGCTTGTATTCGTAAGAGATTAAAGAATTAAATGGTGATGTACTAATAGCTGTGCTCATAGAAATTAATTTATGACGGTGAAATGAAAGGACAGTCGCAATGCTTACATGCTTGAGCCTTTTTACACGAGATAAGTTGATCTGTGACTTACGGATAGGTCGTTGAACTCGTCCTGAAAAACTTTATTAGGCTGTTGCAAGAAATATATTGAGTTGATCTCGAAATATCTTTGGTGCCTTCATCTACAATTTGGTCACGCAGAGCATAAGACGTCCCCCTCCAAGCAGAACATTTTTCGTTTCGAGAAATTTCTCGTATCGCGTTTAAGGGGGCCGTCTCATTTTTGTTATTGTCCGTCTCACCGGGCCTTGAATGTGTGCGGACGCTCACACAAACTAAGTTAAGCGTGTACGTACACGCGTGTAGTAAACAAACCGTTTCAACCGTCTTTCGTCCTGGAATCGGCCAGCAGGAAGTTTTTGCGGGTACAGTTATCTTCAGTATACATCTGTGCAGGGTGGTCTGGTGTGTTTGAACGCTAATAAGCGCTGTACATTGAAGTAATAATGAATTTATGAATCGAAAACTGACAGAATGAAGCTTCAAGGCTTCTCCGTTGGTGGCGCTAATGGTGTACTGTAACTACGTAGCACCAGCGTGACGTTTAAATTCATTATTATTTCAACATACAGTGCTTATTAGCGTTCAAACGCACCAGACCACCCTGCACGGATGTTTACTGAAGGTAACTGTACCCGCAAAAATTTCCTTCTAGCCGATTCCGGGACGAAAGACGGTTGAAACGATTTGTTTACTACACGCGTATACGTACACGCTTAACTTAGCTTGTGTGAGCGTCCGCACACATTCAAGGCCTGGTGAGACGGCCCGCTGAATATTCGAGATAATTCCATCGGTCACGTTGTAAGAATCACCCTGTATATACAGTCGATTTTTCAAATCAATATACAGAGTGGTCAGGACAGTGAATCTTTCTGCAAAAGTAAATCGTAATTGTAGGTTATAATTTGTTTGTATGAGCTTCAGTTTTTGAGCAAATCATTTGAACTGGTTCTCGAGAACTTCGAGTTCGAAACTCCATCGGGTAGATATGCATTTAAGGGGGCCGTCTCAGTTTTGTTATTGTCCGTCTCACCGGGCTTTGAATGTGTGCGGACAGGTCACACAAGCTAAGTTAAGCGTGTACGTATACGCGTGTTGTAAACAAACCGGTTCAACCGATTTTCGTCCTGGAATCGGCCAGAAGGAAGTTTTTGCGGGTACAGTTGCCTTCAGTAAACATCTGTGGGGGGTGGGACGGTGCGTTTGAACGCTAATAAGCATTGTACATTGAAATAATAATGAATTTATGAATCGAAAACTGACAGAATGAAGCTTCAAGGCTTCTCCGTTGGTGGCGCTAATGGTGCACTGTAGCTACGTAGCACCAGCGTGACGTATAAATTCATTATTACTTCAATATATAGTGCTTATTAGCGTTCAAACGCACCGTCCCACCCCCCACAGATGTTTACTGAAGGCAACTGTACCCGCAAAAACTTCCTTCTGGCCGATTCCAGGACGAAAATCGGTTGAACCGGTTTGTTTACTACACGCGTATACGTACACGCTTAACTTAGCTTGTGTGAGCGTCCGCACACATTCGCGGCCCGGTGAGACGGCCCCCTTAACTAAAAATCGATTCTACCTTGAAATCAATATCCTCGACTAGAAAACCCGGCTCGGAGTAAGTTATTCTATAATTTCGACTTATTTGGACATGAGAATTCATTTCATACACAGTATGATCATGTTTCACTGATAAATTCTGCTGAATTTTATTAAATTTTATATTTGCTTCGGTCGTCTGTATGTTTGGTGTATGGTTCAAATCTAGCAACACAATTTTCCTCCACTTTCACCAGTCCCATTGCCTTGAAACTTTTTAGGCGGGCGTGGGTGTGCTGACAATACAATTCTTTATATAAAAAAGTCAAAAGTGAAAAGAAAAAATGTAAAAAATAAAAAATGTATAATTTGGTGCTGAACACGCTAGCGTAAAAAGCCCGAGGGGTTTAAAAACTTATCGAGTCATCAATAAATATAACCCATAACCACGAATTCAAACGACTTGAAATCAGTTTATAACCACAAATAAAACTTGGACACTAAAAAGTAAAAAATAAAAATTACGTATAAAAAGATTTTTAAGTTAAACGATTTATAAAATGCACTAAAAACTAAAAAAAAATATTTTCTTGTACTACAATTTCGATGATGTTTTCTCAGTTTAAATAAAATCGTGGTACTGTATTGTCAGGATTATTTGTGGGATGAGTCAATTTACGGAGTCACACAGCACAAAACTTTATTATATATAGTTCTCACTACGCGGAAGCATGGTTGACAAAAGACTAAAGTCTTACATACCGGTCCTTGTTCGTGACGTTGCCGTGTCACGTGCTCCTCTCACCTGATACATATGGCTACTCGAAAGAGGGCACTGAATGTTCTATTTTACATCGATATATATATCCTAACACCCCCTCTATCGATGTAAGTCTATAGCGTAAACAAACAATATGACTCTGATTTCACTTAATACAATTACAACTAAATTATTTTTCTGTGACCCGTTTAACATAAATAAGCAAGCCGTTTATTTAACAAAAAAACATTCATTTTCTATTGTGGATACTCAGTTCTTTTTCACTTTAAGTTTAACATATTCATTGCTCTATCGTGTTTAGTTTTTGGTAATGCTTTTGTAAAGATGTCCGCAAGCATCGAATCCGTTCTTAAGTAAACTATTTTTATTTCATTTTTCTCTACTAGGTCTCGCGTAAAATGGTATTTAATGTCTATGTGTTTGCTTCTTTTATGTAACACTGCGTTTTTCGCTAACTCTATTGCACTTTGGTTATCGCAGAATACGCGTACTGGATTTTCCACGAGATCGTAAAATTGCATATGTTTTAATAGTCTTTTCACATACACAATCTCTTTCGATACTTCGGAGAGGGCGATGTACTCCGCTTCCATCGTCGAAAGTGACACTGTTGGTTGTTTCCTGGATTTCCAGCTGATCGCTCCTCCAGCCAGGGTTAAGACGTTTCCTGAGCACGATCGCCTATCGTCTACGTCGCCGGCCCAATCAGAGTCGGTATATGCATTCATCTTCTGTTTATTTTTCTCGTACTTGATCCCGTAGCTCGTCGTTCCTTTAAGATATCTTAGTATCCGTTTCGCCAAGAGCCAATGTTCTTCTCCGGGGTCAGAACAAAATCTGCCCAACGCATTTGCTGCGTATACAATATCCGGTCTGGTCGCGTTTGCCAAGTAAATTAGACCTCCGATGAGTTCTCGATATGGTCGATTGTTCATTCGCTCTCTTTCTTCGTCGTCTTTCGGACCTAAGTCTTTCGTGATTTTTGTGTTCGACTCAATCGGTGTAGATGCACTTTTGGCTGAATTCATATTGAATTTCTCCAAGAGATCCTTCACGTATTTTTCTTGAGAGAGTTTGATACAGCCGGTTATTCCCTCCCTTTCGATGTGAATTCCCAAAATGTCAGTAATTTGACCTAGATCCTGGATTTCGAATTCTGATTTTAGTTTTTGCTTCACGACGTTTAGTTCCTTTAAGTCTTTCGAGGCCATAACAACGTCATCCACGTATATTATCAATATGACGCGTTCTTCCTTTTTACCAAATACATATACACATGGGTCCGCTTCGTTTCGACGTCCTCCTTGTTGACTTACGAATTCATCTATTCGTTTGTACCATTCACGTGCCGATTGTTTGAGTCCATAAAGTGGTTTATGCAACTTGCATACCTTTTCGGGGTTGTCTTGTAGAAATAATTCCGGCTGTTCCATAAAAATTTCGTCCGATAGATTTCCTTGTACGTAGGCCGACACCACATCCATGTGATGTACATGCATTTCTTCCTCGGTCGCTGCTGCGAGGAGAGTTCGAATAATTTCGTAGCGGGCAACTGGTGCAAATGTTTCTTCGTAGTCTATTCCGGCCTTTTGTACGTGTCCTCGAGCTACCAGTCGAGCTTTGTATTTCATAACTTGTCCGAGTGAGTCTCTTTTTGTCTTGAAGACCCATCTATTTGTAAGAACCTTTTTATTTTTCGGTCGAGGGACCAATGACCATGTTCCGTTTCTTATTAAGGTTTCATATTCCTTTTCCATTGCTTCTAGTCATAAATTTGCTTCGTCGCGTTTAAGTGCTTCATCAACTGTCGTTGGATCTTCCCGTTCTAAGTTGCCGTCTGACATAGGGCTTCGCATCGCGTAAACCTTTCTTGGTCGTCCAGGGGTCCCAGTTCGAATGATTTTTGGTCTACCTGGTCCACGTTTGGCGGCATTTTCGTTCGAGTCCTGTTCTTTGTTTTCTTGTTGATTTCTTTGTTCGTTTTGATCGTCATCGTCGTTGTCGTTGGTATCTTCACTTTCATCAGCCTCGTTGTCGTTTCTTTGCTCGAGGTTTAGAAAAACATCACTGATCCTGTTCTCTTCGTCGATGCTTTCGAAAAATCTGACATCTCTTGCCTTAATGACTGTCTTCGTTCCTCGACGCCATAGGCGATAAGCTTTTGATTCTTGAGAATAACCCACAAGAACATACTCGATACCTTTCGCATCTAACTTTTTATTTCGTCCGTTTTTATTCAACGCAATTACCTTGCTTCCGATGACACGTAAAAATCCAACGTATGGTTTTTCACCAGACCATGCCTCGTACGGCGTTTTATTTTCAAGTGTTCCAGTTGGACACCTATTCCGTAAAAATGTAGCAGCATTGACTGCTTCTGCCCATAGTGATTTTGGCAATTCCGCTTGAAGCATGAGGCATCGTGCCATCTCTACCAGAGTACGGTTTGCACGCTCGGCCACGCCATTTTGCTGAGGAGTATATTCGACGGTGAGTTGCCTCGCGATACCTTCGTCTTCGAGAAATTTCTTGAATTCTTTCGAAGTGTATTCCTTCGCGTTGTCCGTTCTTAACCGTTTCACGACGCACCCGGTTTCTTTCTCGACACGCTTTTTGAAATTTTTAAATGCCGTTAAAATGTCCGATCGTTGCCTAAGCATCGTCGTTTCCGTGTAACGCGAATAATCATCTATAAATGTCGCGAAATATTTTGCGCCGCCGAGTGATTCCACATTCATCGGACCACAAATGTCCGAATGTATAAGTCCAAGTTTTTCTTTTTGCCGATGTTCAGTACTTTTGTAAGGAAGTTGCTGAATCTTACCTTTCGCACAGATCACGCAATCCACACTTGCACTCTTCATGTCTAAATTTAGGCCTTTAACCAAGTCTTTTGTCTTTAAGTTTTTTAAGTCCACGAAATTGAGGTGGCCGTAACGTTTGTGCCATCTCTCTAGATTTCCGGAGATTGCATTGGTTTGTAACGCGCGATCTTCAATAATGTCCACGGTGTATATCTCGTTTCGTTTCTCAGCGACCATCGCCGTTGATCCGTCACTACGTTTAATTACCGCGCGATTCTTATCAAAAATCACTCTGAAACCGTTTTTCGTTATCTGCGGAATCGATATTAGATTACTTTTTAATTCAGGCACGAAAATCGCGTTTGTTAGCTTTACATGATTTGTGCTTTTATCGTCTAGTTTTACGTTTAGTTCGATTTCACCGACACCGCACGATTTTATCCACTGACCAGATGCAGTGAAGACTTTTGATTCCACGTTCTCGTCGAGCACGTTGAATTTTTGTCTGTCATTAGACATGTGTTTCGTAGCCGCACTATCTAAACACCAGACGTTCGGTTTTCTCACTTCGACGTTACACGCAATTGCCGTCATTGCGTCATCCGTTTTTCTCGCTTCACGTCTCTTTCGCACATAACAGTCTGCGGCCTTGTGTCCGACCTTTCCGCACTCGTAACACTTTCCACTGAATCTTTGTTGTTGCTTTGAACTGTTCTTACTTTTATTCGGACGAATATTTGTTGGTTTTGTCACTTTCGTGAGCAGCGCTTCGTTGTCCGTCTCACTCTTCTTTTCTGTATGGGGACGTCCGTTTCTCTCCAATTGACGGGCTTCTTCTTCGAGCAGTTTGACCTTCAGGTTACTAACACTAGGAATTTCGTCACGTGACTCGATTGCCACTGTGAAATTTTCGAATTCCTCGGGTAATGATCCGAGTAACATAATCGATAGTAAATCGTCGGGGATATTAATTCCAGCCTCTGTTAGTTGTTCTGCTTTGCTCGTAAAGTCGTTGAGGTACTTCGTCATTGATGTATCTGGATCCTTTTTCATTCTGTACAATTGTTTGTACAGAGTTGCTTTTCGAACGGGGCCTTTTGATTCGTAGATCCGTTCGAGTTCTATCCACGCTGCATACGACGTTTCAGCTTTCTTAATGTAATTTAGCTGACCGCGTGACGTGTTAAGCATGATCATCGCCAGGGCCTTCTGGTCCTTTTTGGTCCATAATGTGCCGTTTGCTTCAGTCTTCACTTCATTTCCACTTGTGTATGCCCACAGTTCGTTGCAGATAAGGATGCTTCTCATCTGCAGCTTCCACGATTCATAGTTCTCATCGTTGAGTTTCTCGATACTGTGTGGGCTGTTCGACACCGCCATTGTTCCTTGCATGCGAACCACGCGGCCACGTTTCACGCACTTGCTTTTGTCGATCAGAATTCTTAACTCCCGTTACTAATTACTCTCCCCTTCGACAGATGCGTATCCTGGGCCCATAACCTGTCAGGATTATTTGTGGGATGAGTCAATTTACGGAGTCACACAGCACAAAACTTTATTATATATAGTTCTCACTACGCGGAAGCATGGTTGACAAAAGACTAAAGTCTTACATACCGGTCCTTGTTCGTGACGTTGCCGTGTCACGTGCTCCTCTCACCTGATACATATGGCTACTCGAAAGAGGGCACTGAATGTTCTATTTTACATCGATATATATATCCTAACATGTATTAAATTGATTCATATTCTGTTATGAAACATCCCGCGCCGCGATTTTATTTCAAGTGAATTATTTAAAGTGAAACACACCATCCAAATTGTAGTAAAAGAGAAGAATTATTTTTTAGTTTTTAGTGCATTTTATTTAAGGAGGAGAATTTAAGGATTTCATTTTATTTGGAATCGATTTTCTCAAAACGATGACCTATATCATTCAATTTTATCTTTCATTTTCGATTTATTTTTGCACAAAGAATCACCCTATGCCCGACTGCGCCACTCGCCTGTGCCCACAGTGTATAATAACATACATACATATGTATAATGTCGAATGTAAAATAGAGAAAAAGTATTGGATATTCTTCCCAATGGCCCCAGTGACCGATCGAGATGAGGTTTGGAGGGAGGAGTGAGTGGAGAGGGTGTGTGGACTCCAAATCTAAAATTGTAGCTTTGGGTACTTATTAATTTGCAAAATATTAATAAAAAAATATTGTTAATTTATTTTTAAAAATTTTTTTGGACATAAGTGCGGGCACACCTACCCGGCGACCCTCCCGTCCCCCGAAACTGTTTTACGAACTGCTGGACGCGTTCCCCTTACCTCCGCGTGCTCTTCAGGCGCCGTAAAGGCACGCGTATTTAGTTGAAATTTAAAGTCAATTTTCTCGAAAACGAAGCGCTATATTAAAAAATTGTATTCTATATTTTCGTCTTATATTGATCTCTAGAATCGACCCTTAGAATATTGACTATCAGTAGAATAACACCCTATATAGTAGGATGGGTTGCATTCGCAAGTTACTGGTTCAAATCTGCAAACTCACATCGGTTCGCTACAATGCTTTACGCGCCCGCAAGCGGGTGCGCACTCCCCGCACTAATCTAGCCCCAACCAATACTAATACCTGGGACAAAGTGAAAAGTGGAATGCGTTATGTCGGAATAAATCAACAGACATACTAAAAGTTTTTTTATTAATATCTCGGAAACTAATAAATTTCCGAAGCAACAATTTTAAATAGGGTCCGCACCCCCTCCCCACCCTTTCCCCCAAACCTCGTGTCGATCGGCCACTGGGGCCATTCGGAAGTACAGCCAAAGTATTTTTTATCTTCTGAATAAAACAATATTTACTTCATGTGTAAGTACCTCATTTTATTTTTTTTATTTATTTATTATCCGGATGACTCCTTTTTTATACAAAAGTTTACAAAGTGTTGTCATACAATGGGCGAAGGACCATTCCGTTATGAACGAGAATGACATAAGAATTGTTTAAAAATACACGGATCCCATATCTACGAAAGCAGCAGCAAGAAAAGTAAAAAGTTTTGTAAATTATGCAGAACAACTGCAGGTTTTTTGCAAATTGCGATTTTTATATTTTTATACTTTACGTTTATTATATCACATAAAAAGTAAAAAATAAAATAAATACAAAGACAGTGGTGTAAAGAGCGATATTTAGCGAATACAAATTACACTGTTATTAAATATAACCCCAAGTATAAAATATCCTTTATCTTCTTTGTTGTCTTTGCACATATTATAAAAAAGATCATTATACTGCGACATAAAAAATACATAATAAGGCTGTTTCATTAAATAAGTGGCGTTGGAACGTCAAACAGCGAGCCACCAGTGAATGTCCTCCGTTCGAGATTAAAATTTACTTGTATATAGTTATACATATGTACTTTATCGTGAATTCTCTTCGGTTGTGGCGAACGTTTGAATCGAACTTGAAAAGGGGTACACTGAGAGGGACATTAAATGATTTTCATTGTCAGTTCGATTGTATATATTATATTGTCGACGGTTTTTAAATTTTATGTCCAATGAATTGTTTAACCTTGTATGCCATAGAATCACCGTAGAATTTGTTGAACAATTTGCTGAGCCAGCCCGATTCGTTAAATATCTTGTATGCGCGGATAAAACGAGAGTGCCACTATGTATTGCTCCTCGCTAAAATTAAATTGAACGTGCACAAACGAAATAGACATAATTCGTCCATGAAAACGCTGCTGTGCTCGGTCATTCCTGCAAATTATATTTAAATATTACTTCGTTTCGTTGTTGATACTGACATTAAAATAGTAATTCACGAAAGACGAATTTTAATGATTGCATTCTCCATTGGAGGTAAAAAGTTTTCTTATGATTTCATCAAGGTTTCAATTATTTCAGTCTCACAATTAGCATATTCAAAGATTTTAAAGAATTCGACTTCAAAAGTTATCCGCATCAAAACACATTTGGCACATATTTTCGATAAGAAAAGTGCATTAAAAAAACCGAGAACATATTTGGATCAAAATGAAGTAACAAACGTGGTAAAAAATGTCTTATCTAATGACTATCCAATGGCACGTTGTGTACGGACACAGCAGACGTTCCATGATTTATGGAAACATAGTGTACCTACACATTCTGCAGGGTTGGGCCTTATTCGGCTAAATTTTCATTCGAATAAGAAATTATTCGAATAAATTTTCAGTCGAATAAAAAAACATTCGTTATTGTCGACTAATTTCATTTTATTCGACTTTTTTATTCGAAGATTATTCGAATAAAAATTTATTCGCACAAATTTATTCGAATACTTATTCGAATGAAAATTTAGCCGAATAATGCCCCACTCTGACATTCTGCATATTTCATACTTACTCAGAAGGTACAAAAAAATATGATTTTCTTGAAGCATACAGAGATTCCTTAGAACAATGTACAACATACACTTGCGCCGTTGCACCCAAGCGAAAAATTATTTAATGGAACGATAGTAGGTATTCATCGCAACACTCAACTTGTCTCTACATCAATTTGTCATATCGCCGCACAGCAAGAAGTTACAGTAGTTTGTCCCAATTTCCAGAATCACCTTGTACACAGGTTCCCTCTCGAATTTCTCTTCTGTCTACACCGCGACTCCTCTCAGGTGAAAATTTTCTCTCTTCGATAACAGATCCAGTTTCTTTTCTCTCCAGCCCGACGACTTTTAATCCCGAAAGCCCTACCTTCGGCTGCAACCATCGGCAGTGGACATGTAACGCAGATTTGAATAACGATCCGTCGACTCGTGCAATCGGCGATTACCGAAAATTGCTGCCTATTCACCAAAAGCGGCTATAAGGCGAATTCACATGTATCAGTTGAGTGCCGCCAGTGTCAGCGGTTAAAAATATCGTTTCCCCATTTTTAATGGAGCAGTTGACGCTCGGATACACGTGTCAGTTACCAACATTAATTACTGACAACATTGAAGCATCGCGGAACTGATACGTCTGTCACTGTTTAGTATTGATGGTGGCATAACTTAAAATATGTAAATTTTACAGGAGAACCAATTTAAAACCTGCATTTGACTATTTAATAATTGAATATTGATCATAGAATTTCGTAACATAATTTTTATGTTCAGTTGTACCACTATCAATGCCGAGCAGCGATGTGTGAACCCGCCTTTACTCGCTCCGTATAACGAATTACACGATCTCGACCCAGCCACCATTATTTTCCTCGATTCTTTCCCTTCATTCCCCATTGTCCCGATTATAGCGATCGGTGCATAGCCAACCATCGAGTGCCTTTCGGTGGTGAAAGTGATCGTCGCGCGAATCGAAATTGTTACGCGACGACCTTGATACCGGTTACCAGAACCGACCTTTGAAAGTAAAACCCCGCTTTGCCCCTCCACGTTCACAATTCGCTGGGATTACGCAATTAACCGGATACAGATAGTCGTCGGTTTTCGCGTTGATCTAGCGGCTAACGTTGCTGCTTGGCACCGCGGCTGCGATCAAATCCCTCTTTCCTTTTAGAAATTCATTGCAGCGGGGAGGGTCTTTGAACAGCTGAGATCGCTTCAAGCGGACATTAAGAGGGGCGGAAGTTGTAGTTCCTTATTATTTGCGAATTATGTGATATAGGGTAAGGGACCCAATTACTGACACGTGACCAATTACTGTCGCCTTAAGCTATTTTAGTTAAAATAACGAATAAAGAAACTATAGAATATAATCTATAGTATAGATTATAAGTTGAAATACATAATTCTTTTTGTGTATCACTTTACACCGTTTATTTATTCGTTATTTTAAGTAGAATAGCTTAAGGTGACAGTAATTGGTCAGGTGTCAGTAATTGGGCCCTTTACCCTACTGTTTATGCACTGTTACGGGTGATTATAGAATTATACAACTACTCCATATTTTGCATTGATGATTCTCTTTTGTGAGGGAGAAAGATGTAGGGTAAAGGCACCAGTAGTTGACCATGTATCAGTAGTTGACATCTTTTCAGAAAAACATGAAAAATAGGGTTACCTTTAACTCATCGACATTCATTTCACCGACATTGTTTTCATCGACACGATTTCACCGACACAGAGTTCACCGACAGTGTTTATTTACCGACACCTTGAAATCACCGACACTCAGTTCATCGACATCGATTTTGGCCGAAAATTATTACACTTACCGTCATTTGTTATCGTTGTAAATGCAACTTATCTACACATTTATTTTCGCGCATAAAAAAATAAAGGGGTGAATGATAAAAATTATGCCAAAATTATTAAACAACTACTGCACGTAAGAAAGCGAAGCGTATACTGACTGAAAGAACGATAAGCCTTATAAACAACAACAGAAGTCGGGGTTGATGTCGATGAACTGAGTGTCAGTGAATTCAAGGTGTCGGTAAATAAACATTGTCGGTGAACTCGATGTCGGTGAAATCGTGTCGATGAAAACAATGTCGGTGAAATGAATGTCGATGAGTTAAAGGTAGCCCTGAAAAATGAGGCTTTTAGAAGTGCCGATCTATTAGATCGATAGTTAGAGAACTGCACTTTGTTCGAAAGAAGGTCACTTCTAAGAACCTTATTTTTTCATGTTTTTCTAAAAAGATGTCCACTACTCACACATGGTGAACTACTGGTGCCTTTACCCTAAATTGGCGTTGTATCGTGTATAGAGTGTTTGAAAAAGGGTTTAGGATTAATATGGTAGATACTGCTCATCAAACAAAGTAAAGGAAGCAGACATCGAGGATCAAAGTCAAAAAGTATATTCGCTAAAATGCTCGACAATAAGAGGGTTAACGGTATTGATGGAATTGTTAAATGACAAGATAAAAGTATTTAAAACATAACATAGATAAAACATCTGTTGTACTTTTGCCTAGATTTGCACGTGGATTATATTCCAGTCAGAACCGAATTAAGACCTTTAAAGACCCTCAAGACAGAGATATTGAGGCCCGCTTATACAGGATGATCACTTCAAAGCAATGTACGATTCCTTAGGCATTTCCGATAATTTGACTAAAAACTGTTTCTAACAAAAGTTAGATTTTAAAATTCAGAAAATTTTTATGGTGACCCCTTTCTGCCCATTTTGCTTATTGGTTAATCCAGCACTGATTCCAGTAGTAAGCTACACAGTGTGTTAAAAGGATAGGTTGGAAACTGAACCATTTTTGAGTTACAAATGATTCAGTATATTACAAGTGACTGACTGGTTTCTATTTGGAGCACACGGCATGAATACTAAGGATTATCTTGCCAGATCTTTAGCTCGATATCTATAAAAGATGTGTCCACTGTCGTGCATGCTTCATAACAACGAACTCGTCATATCTCAACATTCTTTTTTGAACACCATTCTTTGCTTAGGATGTTAAACACACATTAATATACACAATTACGGTAGGTTTCTATGGATGTTTTGTCGATTTGTTTACAACAGGATTTTATGACAATGTGCAAAAGAATATTTGCAAATTTGTGCATCTAATTTACATTCAGCAGATGTTGATTTTAACTTGCAACCAATTGGGTGGTTCGTCCGAGGTTTTTATAAAAGCAATATGTTTCAATATGCAAAACAGTCGGTCGTCTCTGCAACCAGCGATTTTACGACTGTACAATGATGACATTGTTTGAAAGTATTCTCTATAACAGATGCGGATTTTATGTATGGCCTTGCCAAAGGAAATGTTACAGCTGCGCAACGTCTTTACATGGAACAGTATTCCAATCGTAGAGTTCTCTCTCATATACTGTTTAAGAAGATTCACCAACACCTTTCTGAGTTCGGATTACGTGAAAAGTTTGTAGAGGTACTAGGACTCTGTAAGATGCCATTCGTGTATGGAAATGAAAGGAGGGCACCTAGAACATCCTTTGTAGATTTCGAGTAAAGGATTTGGCAAGATAATCCGTTGTTTTTCCATTCACACGTCGAACCGGAGGTGTTCCACGTTCGTAACAGTGATTATACGCACTCAAGGACTCCGGCTTGCACCAAATGCGAGAAATTTTCAAATATAACTTATAACGCAAAAGTCAAAAGTCGAGTTTATCCGTATTTTCTGTTTGGGTACACAGCGGCTCTCGGGCTGCTGTTGTCCTCACACACAAATATACAAAAAAAAAATAGATTAATATGTGAACAGAAAAATTGCATTTTTAGGAGGTGTTCAAGTAGCTGGATTCTTTATCTAAAACTATACAACGTTGCAATAAAATTAAATATCAAATTTCGACCGCACAATTTAACACGATGATATCGGCGCACTGATTCGGTCACACACAACAAATAATCAATCAGAAGCTATTTTGCAATAAAAACAAGAATATTCAACGTTTCGGTCCCTGATTTGGACCTTCTTCAGGAAAGAATATATATTGCATTTGCACTTGCTAATGAACCGTCGCACCAGTTTAAATCTGTGCATATACAACGTTGCCATTTGAACCGTTCTTCTAACTCTAATAGTTTCTAAAATATGAAATCAAATACGCCTCCTCCCCTCTTAAGGGGGGAGACCACTGTAACGGTCCGAAATGTAAGGGTGTTTTCGGGAAATTTACAAAATGGCGGACCACTGAAAAAAAACATGTTTTCGGGGTACAAAATTGGGGAAATGTTGATAAAAAAAATGGAAGCAGGTCGAAAATTGAAAAAAAAAACTGATCGTCACGTTATAGTGATGGGTTTTCCGAATAATAAATGTTCTTGCTCATGTCAGTTGGACGTATAGTTTTCTCTGTAGACTGTCAACGCCGTTGAACAAAGTAATTCTGAGGAAAACGCGTTCAATGTTCCGCGCGGATTCGTACCGCGTTTGACCCCGCTTCACGGAAAACACCATATCTCCGTCAATTTTGCGAATTTCTTCATAAAATTTGGAAACAGCATTCTTGAAACGTACGTCTTTCAGAAAATGTAAAAAAGAAAAATCGATTTTTCAGATTTTTTACAGTGGTCTCCCCCTTAACGTTGACCAATGGTTTCTGAAGGATCTTATATGTGTAGAAAGTGTCTCTCCTTCCTTTCATAGATTTTATATTTGTATTGTCATCCTTACAGTCGCATCCACCATGTTTATGAAACAACTCTATGACAATTATTATATGGACTTACTGGTGCTCAATAATTTGAAATTAGTAATAATAGAATTCACATTACGGTCGCGCTCGATGAGGGAGGTTTCCACAATGCTATGTGTTATCGAGACACGTTGCCATAAAAATTAAAAAATTATGTTCAGAACGTAACAATGGTTAAAAAAGAGCCAAACCTAGTTCGACACAGTTACTCGAGCAACTTTACCTATTAAAAGAGGTAGGGACTGTACATCCCTGCGTCTAAGACAGTGTCTGCTAGGTAAGCCTTACTATAAGGGTGTCCCAAAAGTCAGGGAGTTCCTGGAACATGCAATATCCTGATGCAGAACGACAGCGAAAAGTCCTTTACCCCTTTGGGATCCGAGACTCCGTTCTCGAGATATTAACAGTTGAATATTAGCGGTTCAAGTCCTGGGACGCGCAGTTTAAAGCCGAGCATCTGAGCACGGAGCAGTGCCACAGATATAGAGCCACACATACAGTAGAGTCGATCGTGCTAATCCATTTTCACGGTTTGGACCAGCGCGGCTAGCTCTGCTGTGCGCGTGGGTCTGTATCTATGCGTGTCCTTTCTGTGTGTGCGTGGAGCAGTGACTGCTCCACGCTCAAATGACGCGGCTTTAAACTGCGCGGCCCAGAACTTGAACCGCGAATATTCGACTGTTAATTCTTAATTGTAATTAATAACTTGGATTTCCAAACGGTAAAGGGTTTTTTATGCCTTTTTGCATCAAGACATTGCATATTCCGGGAAGTTCCTGAATTTGGAGACACTCTATATAATAAGTCCACTAACGGGCTTAAGACGAAGTGTACACTTCACCTTCGTTTCCTCCTTTTCTGTCCCACCTTTAACTCCACATCTCCTCACTGGGATGGATACAGTATTGAAAAAAAAAAAAATTTGTACAAATTTCGAAATTCAACCATTTTCCAGTTGGAACAACTTATATCTGTTTATCTTCGTATCAAGTGCTTGATCTAACCACATTGCACCTGAATGCAAGCCAGTAAATGTCTCATCATAAATCTTCTCGTGCGTTTGAAAGTCCCAGGTGTTCGAATTCTTTGGCAACCTAGTTGAATACATTAACGAAGCACGCTCTCAATGAGTCTTCTGTGAACAATTCGCGTCAGATGGCCCCGCAAATAAACCTCCTATGGATTCAGATCTGGAGATTGAGCAGGTTGAGCAATAGATCCTGTAAGACTTATCCCATTTATTAGGAAATCACTCATGCAAGAAGTGTTTGGCTACGAAAAGGTGGTCGAGCAACATCATGCATAACCCATGTGCAACGTGTCATGCTAAATAGGACTTCTAATAGCACAATTAATTGCTTAGTCAAGATATCGACATAAGATTCACTTATTAATTTCCTCTTGAGAAATATAGATCTGACAGTCAGTTAATTATCGTCTATTCGTGTGTTTAAAGTGAATCGTTGTTCAGGCTGTTATATAACACGAAGATTTTAAGAACAATTTTATAAGGTTTTTAAAGGTTTGTAAAGGACAAAATCGCAAGTTAATATTTAAGTCTTTATCTACATATATCATCACAATATTGTTCAAAAACCTTATAAAATCTCAATATTCAAATTATCGACGACTAGGCCTAAACCTATCGGCGACTGGGTTAACTATCTTATACGTCTTTTGATGTAGAATACTCTTCCAAAGATGTCTCCAGGCAACGCTGCAATCTTTTATGCTTCTCACAATCCTTACTCATGGCCAATCCCTTCAAATAGAACGACGTTTAATTTATTTACTTTTATTTATTTACATATTATTTACTTATTTATTACTATTTATTTACGTTATTATTTATTATTATACTTTTACCAAAAAGTACAGAGCAGTAATGTAGAACTTCAAAAAAGTAAAAAAATACGCCAAGTACATGAAAAATCAAATAAATCACAAAAAATAGAAGACAATAATAATCACAAAAAAAAATAGAAAAAGTATACAATACAAAAAAAGATGTGAAATCAAAATGAGCTGCCAGTACATAAAGGTGCTTTCCAACTGCGCTTAAGATGACACAATACATACACACAGCTGAAATGCTGTGTTCATACATTCCATTACAATGTATTACATAATATTAAGCAGATATATTTTTATACAAATAAATATTTTAATACGAATAAATATTTTATTCAAAATACTTGGCGCTGCGCAACCGAAAAAATATTAATTGCCTTAGCATTAATTAATAATTTACAACAACTCCATTAAAATATAAAATACATATACATACACATATTAGAAACGCAGTCAGATTTATTCTACATATATTTAATTCTAATATCATACGTAGCATATGCACACGCACGCACGCACACACACGCACGCACGTACAAGAAAGAAAAGGATTAATGCAATTTATACATATTTATTGAGTTTAGCAACACCAATTCGGGGCGCAGCGCCAAGTATTTTGAATAAAATATTTATTCGTATTAAAATATTTATTTGTATAAAAATATATCTGCTTAATATTATGTAATACATTGTAATGGAATGTATGAACACAGCATTTCAGCTGTGTGTATGTATTGTGTCATCTTAAGCGCAGTTGGAAAGCACCTTTATGTACTGGCAGCTCATTTTGATTTCACATCTTTTTTTGTATTGTATACTTTTTCTATTTTTTTTTGTGATTATTATTGTCTTCTATTTTTTGTGATTTATTTGATTTTTCATGTACTTGGCGTATTTTTTTACTTTTTTGAAGTTTTTTATGGGGATCTCACTTCTTTTTACAAAGATAATTTGCGTAGGAACTGACTTTAGATAATTTTTAATATTATAAATTACGAATTATCACGCGACAGAATTAAGGATAAATTCTAGATTCTACTTTTTGTGATTATTATTGTCTTCTATTTTTTGTGATTTATTTGATTTTTCATGTACTTGGCGTATTTTTTTACTTCTTTGAAGTTTTTTATGGGTATATACAACTTAACGTAGAACTTACTTTTATAGAAATTATATAGAAATAGTGGCCTTTTGCTATAGTAAGTGTAGATAGAGACTACATAATGTGTACAAAGGAGATGAGAGCATACGATAGAATCCAGGCCTTCCCAAGTAGGGGAAATCTGCTTCTGAAACACATGTTTCGGTTCTCCCTCCAACACTCCCTCTCTCAGAGGAGACAGTAACGCCGCTAGGAAGCAGAGAGAGAGGACAGTAGAAATCGTCCCACCTTATCCGCAGGCACAGCGTTGGAAGGAGAACCGAAACATGTGTTTCAGAAGCAGATTTCCCCTACTTGGGAAGATCTGCGATAGAAAGTCTTGTGGCAGAAATTTAAGAAATGTTAATGGTAATTTAGCGAAAATGAATGAAGAGATTCAATATTTTTATTGGTGTTGGTTTAGTATAGTATAAAAAATATTGTTAATGGAAAACTAGTAAAATTAATAATGAATAGCGTAGCAACTATATAGAAATAGAGTGGCATTTTGTTAAAGTAAGTGTAGATTATAAAATGTGTCCAAAGGAAATGAGAGCGTATGGCAGAAAGTCTTGTTGCTGGAAATTTAAATGCTATGGTAATAATTCAACGAGGATGAACGAAGAGGTCCAATATTTTCAACACACAATTTATTGGTTTTGGAATAAAATTAGTTTAGTATGTTTATAATTTTGTCGATTTACCTTATTTGACTTTCCAAAAGCATGTGCGAAGCAAGATGCTTTGTCTTTCTATTTATGTTTTAATCTTCTCCGGACAACTTTCACGCCTGTGCATTCCCTTCATTTCTGTTCATCCAAGCCTGTGCGTCCCCATCATCAATTCTACTATCCAAGCCTATGCGTCCCCTTCATTTCTATAATATAATAAGCTTTACATAAAAACTCTAAATTGCTGGTATATAAAAAATACAAATATCAGGCAATTTAAATGCAATTCAATTTGTTACAATATATAGTATGTTTATAATTTTGTCGATTTACCTTATTTGACTTTCCAGAATCATGTGCGAAGGAAGATGCTTTGTCTTTCTATTTATTTAATCTTCTCCGAACAACTTCCAAGCCTGTGCGTCCCCTTCATTTTTATTGAAGTCCTGTGCGTCCCCTTCATTTCTATAATATAAAATAAGCTTTACATAAAAACTCTAAATTGCTGGTATATACAAGTACAAATATCAGGCAATTTAAATGCAATGCAATTTGTTGCAATATATATAATAAAAACTCTAAATTGCTGGTATATTTATAATTTTGTCGATGTACCTTATTTGACTTTCCAGAAGCATGTGCGAAGCAAGATGCTTTGTCTTTCTATTTATTTAATTTAATCTTCTCCGGACAACTTCCACGCCTGTGCGTCCCCTTCATTTTTATCAAAGTCCTGTGCGTCCCCTTGATTTCTATAATAATAATATAATAAGCTTTACCTAAAAACTCTATTTTGCTGGTATATACAAATACAAATATCAGGCAATTTAAATGCAATGCAATTTCTTGCAATATATATTATTATGCGAAAGGAGATGCTTCTCTGTCGAACCTTCTCCGGATAACTTCCAAGTCTGCGACTCTACATAAGAAATCTATTAAAAAAATTTTGGCGACTTACCTTATTAATTGAGACAATAATTCAGTCTCCTATGTAGTGTAAAAACTCCTGACATTTCAAATTGGGACAACTTACTTTATTTGACACTTAGCACTTAGGTTATAAATTTCAAAATAGTATATATATATGTACGTACAATGGCGGACGACGAACGCAGAACGATACATGTGTTGGCTGAAGGTGTGTGTGTAACCCGTATATACGTATTATGTTGACGAAAAATTTCTTGGAGAAGGAGAATCAGGAGACGAAAATTAATAAATTCGACTGATCCATGAACAATATTATGATATCTCTGTCATGTGTGGACCGATTTTATTGAAATTGGTCTTGTTCGAAAGCCGATATGCGGTTTACATAAGAAAAATGTTTTTAAATTTACAAAACATTGCAGGCGTGATGAGATATTCATGTATAAATGTCAGAATTAGGTTAGAGTGTCTCCGCGACGAGTAAAGATACACGGTAGCGACATCGACATATACAGGGTGTTTTTCATGTACTTGGCGTCGAGACGCTACCGCGTCTCTAGATTGTAGGTGATCAATCAAACACAGAAGAATTCTTTGTTAAAAAATTTCTTTACTCGTTCATTAATATTATATTATTAAACAACTTAATGCCATAATATTACGAGTAACTTAAGATCCCTCTTTCAACATTTCAATCATCCCCAAATTCACAACCCACGTATTAAGAGCCGCCACCTTCAGATTACATTACTCTGATTCTCATCTATTGATTCGTCAAAAACTACCTTTTGTAATCGATCCCAATTTACAGTATTCACTTGTATGCGAGCACTCCATTCGACCGAACAAGGGGCTGGAATTAATGGCGAAAAAGGGGGTGGAACAGAGAAGGAGATGCTAAAGAAAAATGGGGGATGAAGAGCTCGTGTTTATGTCAATTTCCTGCTCGTTCATTGACGAGTATTATTCGAGGCGCGTTGGAAAAGCGTAGAATTTTTAAGGGGTAGGGGGAGGGCGATATCGTTCATCGAGTTCACTTATGATCGCCCATACGGCCGTGATATTTGACGAATGAATTCGACTGTGTAATGTCGGTGCGCTGGCGTCAGTATCGTTACATGGAAATGTCAGGGATTTTATTCGCGCGGCGACGAAGCATCGACAGAAACGTTTTCGGATGATGAACGGCCGCGAAATTTGGCCGAACGAGCAAGAAAGGTAGGCCGTGAATCGGAGCGCTGTTGTCGTCGGTTGAATAATTTGGTGCCTTGGGAACGCCATTTTCGGACCACCGATTTGGTAGTCAGATTCATCCGTTTCGATTAATGGAACTGGTTCTTCAAATTGATTCCCGTACACGGTACATCTAGTGATGGGTGGAAGACATATCGAATCACTTCGAACCTACGGGGTGTCTCAAAATACGCGGTACAAGGCTGAATTAGATGTCTCTCTATTTATACAGTAGAATTTTATCATTTTCTTCAGGACAAAGCATTCAAGTCTTTTCAGTAAATATACCGGGTGGACCAATAAGAATTAGAGTCAGTGATTAATCAGATGCAAAACTATTAATTACCCTTCAATTGAGAAGAATTAGAATTTGGGTAGTCGAAATTACCTGTAAAAGAATCGTTATGATCATATGATGGCTCCTTTTATACCAAATACCTAACTTTTATTGGAAAACTTTTTCTCTCGCTTCCATTGTTGCGGTAATATCCAGGTTGGCAGTGGCGGATTTAACGGGGTGGGCGATGAGCAGTTGCCACCTGTGCCCCTACATTGAAGGCCCCCCAGGGCCCAATATTAAAAAAAAAATATGATTATATCCAAAGTATATTTTTTCTGTATTATTACACTGATCCCGTTTTTAGTAAACCACCGCTTTATTTCCCCTAAAAATAGGACCCTGCTCAGATGGCCTGCTAGGGCCTTGTCTTAAAAAAAAACTTATGATTTTATCCAAGCACTATATTTTTTTCTATACTTTTCTGTACACTTACCCACTTTTAATAAACTACCTGTTACTTTTCCCGAAAAATGGGCCCCTCAGAACGTTTGCCACCTGGGACTTTTTTTTTAAATCCGCCACTGCAGGTTGGTAATCTTTATTGATCCACCCTGTATTAATGCCGGCGATGCGAATAGAATCTTATTTGCAAGTTTATAAAGAATATAAAAATAGAATTATTTGTTTTGTATTCTCACGGGAGGAAGCGTCGAAATAAACAAGCATCTGAAGCATCATCATTGGATACATGAAACCCCACCTCAGTAGTTAAGGGTTAACGAAGAAACTGGGTGAAAATTATTTTTAAGATAATTGGTTTTGAAGTGCATGCAACATGATTGACATAGAAACATTAATATGGAGGATGGATTGCGCAACTGGAACAAGTCATACGTCCTTTTTGTTAATGCAATTAGAAAGAAACATGCAAGTGGAAAAAGTTAAATAGTTGAAGTTTAAAGACATCCACTTTCGTAAAACCAAGTGTTTTCTACGAGTGCAACATGCCATTATATCTTTCTTGTTTAAACAAAAGCGTACGTTTTTGTTATAAATCGATTCTTCTTGAAATTCGGCTGTAATTGTAGATTTTGTTATATAGTGAGTTAATGATACCTGGTAAATCAACGTCACTCAAACCTTTAATAAAGTTGAGTGCTTTTATATTTCCGCAAGTGTTTAAATAGATTTTTATTCTAATTGCACCATATTTCTTCAACATGTTTGTTGCATGGATACTGTGCTCAGCTGTCAAGTGCTACATTTATATACCTAATAATCTATATGAGCCCAAAGGGAATCGAAAATTTATTTTCTTGATAACGCAGACTCGTGGAGATAAGATAGTTTTGTTGGATATAAATATTTCTTATTATTAAATTCCCCTATATATAGAATTTTTTTTTTAAATCACTACGTACGTGTTTCTTTGTGCTACGTGCACAATCGATTCTGAAACGAATGTTTCACATTTCGCTGCTTGGCATTGATAGTGATATAACTCAAAATATGTAATTTTTTTTTTACACAAATGGACTCCATAGGTACTGTGGTCTTAGTAATTTCATTGGCTTCTGATTTTGTCACCAACACTGGAACATGATCGGTTGTTCCCTGCAGCTCTAAGTGGAAGGGTTATGCTGTTTTTCCGAATAGTGGCATAAGTATTCATTTTTTGTTGTATGCGTTCATTGTCTTCAATACTATTGTAATTTATCGGATTTTCTATCATTTCTTTTATGATAAAATATTTTGTTGCAAATAAATTGTATGAATGCCGATATTCGTAGCTTTCAATTTCTTTTCTGGGAGGTAATATCATAACCACATAAAATACCGGTATTTTAAGGGGGGAAGCCACTGTGACGGTCGAAAATAGAGGCTATTTTCAAGACATTCTTTTATAATGAAATTTAACTTTCTACGAAACATTTTTATTACCAACTGAAAATGCATATATCTAATTAATATTTTATGCTTCCAGATTGAAATTTTTTTCGGTAGTATGGCCACAGCATACGATAACGTTAGGCTCTGCAAAAAAAAATTACAAAACGGGCGCTCTTGTAACTTTCCAATATTTGCTCCAAATTGAAAAATTCGAACGGTTTCTTAAAGTATATTACAATAGCTTCAGTTAAGCTTACAGATTTAAAAAAATATTCATTTTTAAGAAATGGCGGACTTGAGCAGAAATCTTGATAAAAAATCAACATGTTTTATTAATGTTACGATTAAACGAATTATTCGATCAAAAAACTGGTACGCTTAACTGAAGATAATTGTATTACTAATATTCCCTGAAACTTTCAAGTGAATGCGATAAAAATTGAACGAGTTATTAATGCACCCGTTTCGAAAAATGCCGTTTCGAGATTCTCGCGTTTAAAGTTTCGACAGAAGTTATTTTCTGCAACTCAAAGATCGCAACTTTCGTAGCTCCCAGAATTTTTCGAGGTCCACTTTGAAAATGTGCAGGTATATTTTTGAGACCCCAAATATTATCAAAATGCACAAAAAGAAAAATCAAAACAAAAAAAATTTCACAGTGGCTCCCCCCCTTAAGGGTGTGTAATGCCGAGTCGATCTCTAATTTCAACATAGGTTACAACTTAAAAGTTAGAATTACATTTTCACGTGTAAAATATAGAGTTGATTACGGTTGATTTGATACTCTGTTGAATTTCTTAACGGATATGGTTGTCTGTGATCCTTGATCTGAATAAGTAGATGCAAAAGTGGAGTCATGTTAAACAAATTATAATGGTATGTAGTTATGATCAGTATTCAACTATTAATCAAATGCGAAATTTAAACTGCTTTTCCTATAAAATTGAATTTTTTTTAATTCTGCCACTATCATTGCCAAACAACGACTTCATTAACACCCTGTGTCAAGGTCAATTTTACAGGTTTCTTCCAATAAATCTGAATCGACTCATGTGCATAGATTCGTATTTGTAAAACCGGTGCAAATATTTTGTTTAACACTTGTTCGTTCCTGTTTGCTTCGTATGCATCGCAGAACCTGAAATTAGTGTCATAGTCCTGCCATACCGGTTTTCAACCACGTTTCGCTTGTTCTTACATAAGTCTGATATAATTGCCTCGTGGCGACCAAGGTGAAATTGTCAAGCTGTTTCAACGGCCACTGTATGTGAAAGCAGACCGGAACATTATTCGAACAATTGGGCGATTGATTAATTTTATTTCCTGTATGGAGTCAGGGAATTGTGTCAAGTAAACTTTGATGATCCTGATTATATTTAGCTTTCATATATTAGTGTAACCTAATCAGTAACTCTTGCTTTAATCGATTGATTATTATCGTTCGTTAATTATAGTAATCATAAAATGAACTCGTATTTTCCTTTAACCCTCGGTTGTGTCAATTCGACCCAAGCCAATTTTCGATTGCTGAAACATTCAGATAAAGTTTGAATATTCTAGAACAGGGTTGACTAACTGGAGACTCTGGAGCCGCCGGGGGCCCCTCCGCGTTGCTGTCGCACTGAACGTCCCCCCTCCATACCGACCAAACTCTGACGATCGCAGTCGAAAAGAGAAGGAAACAAACAGGAATCGATTGCGATCGTCAGAGTTTGGTCGGTGTGGAGGGGGGACGTTCAACGCGGCAGCAAGGCGGAGGGGCCCCCGGCGGCTCCTGAGTCACCAGTTAGTCAATCCTGTTTTAAAATCATTAAGATTTACAATTATAATTGTAATACTTAATAAGTTTATTTTTATTAACGTGTCCCTTTCATGACTTATACTGTCCCATTTAAAACCACCTAGTCGTAAAAGGGACATTTCCCACTTTTTTGTGTCCCTTTTATAGCACCTCTTCCCTGCTTCTACATGGCGCCAATAGTATAATTTCCAATGATGCCTCAAAGATATTTTACCTCAAAGTCAAATTTGTAATCATTTTGACCCACTGTGATAACCGAGGGTAAATTATTATCTCATGCAAATGTTAACTTTCATTTAATCCAACAAAGTTTAAGCCAAGTCTACACAGATTCACATAGTTAAACAAATCCAGATATCATTACCAAATCAATTCGCATCTATTACGCTTGTATATAAACGTCGTTTATGTGAAAAAACTGTTTAGCATGTAATTGGCAGTGACACATTATTTCCAATGTTACGATATTTACTTAGTTATTTAATGCTTCCTTACGCAGTATCTCAAATGAAACTGACTCGGGGCCCTGCGATATCCACGAACAAGTGTTAATTTTTTATTCAAACGGAAATTCTTCAATGTCACATAATCATAGATTTTGACAGATATAGACACGTCTTCAACCATTGATTTAAACGTCTCGAATTGTTTCTCTAGCATGCACGTCTCTGGAATATTTTATTCCTATTTACATGTGTCATTTAAATACGAAAACTCGAATACAGGCGACTGAATATGGCGGATTCAGGTTACGAAAACAGGATCTGGAGTTGTTAGCACAAAATTCTCTTCCTCCATTTACGATTATTTATGTCACACTTGTAAAGAACAATGTTATGCAAGTGAAACGAATGTCCCCTGCGCATGCATTAGGAAATAACAATATTCAATTGCAGTGTATGTAAAAGGGAAATATCGATCGCGATAAATCAAGAGCAGGATCTAGTGGTTGCCGCGAACGGAGCTCTCGAAGCTCCGTTGGAAACACGAACAGCAACAAAATTCAAAGCGTTCGGCGATAAAGACTGGAGGGGAACAAATGTATGACGATTTTTCGACGATTTTAATGACTCCGTTTTGTTGAGATTTTTTTCCGAAAAACTCCGTCCCGGTGGAACGGTACGGAAATTATTTCAAAAACGTTTCCACAATGGTCGCGTGTTAATCGCAATTGTAACAGAACCTATTAACATTTGATGCAGTCTTGTATTTCGTGACAAAAGTAAACGTAATAGGTACATAGGGTAAACGACCCGATTACTGACACCTAACCATTTACTGTCACCTTAAGCTATTTTAGTTAAAATAACGAATAAACAAACTATAGAATATAAACTATAGTATAGATTATAGGTTAAAATACATCATTCTTTTTTGTATCACTTTACAACGTTTATTTATTCGTTATTTTAAGTAAAATAGCTTAAGGTGACAGTAATTGGTTAGGTGTCAGTAATTGGGTCCTTTACCCTATCTGGATATCAGATGGAATTGTTCAACGCAGAGTTCATTGTAAAAGTCTGACACCGGACTCATAACACAGTTCGACAAAATTTGACTTTTTTCGGACTTATAACATGCAATAGCCGTTTCTGATAGGTTTTGGGCTGCTGAAAACGAATGCGCAATGCGCTTGTCGCCATCACTCCCAGTTTTCGCGAAATTCGATTTTGAAAATAAAATGCAAATTTTCATCTTTGAACATCGTTTGTGTCGAAACAGTGATTGTTATTCGGTTTCTTTGTACGTTAAATTATTCTATGAACCCTCCCGAATACAACAGTTTAAGTTATTAGTGCATTATGAACATTTAAATGTTTTTTTTTCAAAATCGAATTTCTCAAAAACTGAGAGTGATGACAACAAACGGTTTGCGGATTTGTTTTCAGCGCACGAAAACCTATAAAAAACGGTTATTGAAAGTTATTGCTGAAAAAATAAGTGATCAAAATTCTGGTAGTTTATCCATTCATCATAGAGATTAAAAGAAACCATTTACTTCTTTGTTCTAAATACCTTCTTTCCACGTCACAAACACTTTCTGTCTACTGTACAAAAGTAAAAGGGTCGCAAAAGTGCTGCATAATAAAACAAACTGACGTATTTCATTACAGTATGTAGTATTCTTAACTTACTGCTGACACACAAAGTAAATGACGACGTTTCGTCGTTTAAATTCGTCGTTTAAAAAAAAATGCAATTGGTCGGAATAGCGAAAAAAGTAGTAAAGGTCATTTTTTTTAAATTTTTTGTGAGCCTGTAAATGAAAATTAAAAAAAAACGTTTGTAGATTGAAGAAAGTTAAATATGCATGCCTAAAATTTCATCAAAATCGGTTAACGTTGCTCTGAATTGTGAACGCTTAAAGATCGCAAAATAAGGTCGAAAATCGCTGATTTCGGGAATTTCGCGATTTTCAACAAATTTTTAACACGATTTCAAATTTAAAATGCTGTCATTTTGTAAATTTTCAACGCTTGATGTTTATTCTAGTCCATACCATAACCGCACTCATACATAAGGAAATTAAGCTTAAATTTTTATTCCATACCTACAATATTGTAGGTAGGGTAAAGGACCCAATTACTGACACCTAACCAATTACTGCCACCTTAAGCTATTTTACTTAAAATAACGAATAAATAAACGTTGTAAAGTGATACACAAAAAGAATTATGTATTTCAACCTATAATCTATACTATAGATTATATTCTATAGTTTGTTTATTCGTTATTTTAACTGAAATAGCTTAAGGTGACATTAATTGGTTAGGTGTCAGTAATTGGGTCCGTTACCCTAATGCCTTGGTTCTAGTTCGTGCAATTGAAGGATATGTTTCTTACAATCTCTGAAAATTTCACATCGATAACTTCATTAGACATTAAAATATCACTTTTGTAAACTTGATTATTACTTGATTATTTCTACACAACTTTCAAAACAGACTAGTATTATCCGAATTTCAATTAGCATGTATATATAGGGGAATGTGGGGCAAGACGGTATAGCTAAGCAGAAACGTGAAGGAAATCAAATATATTCTTTTTTTAACATTTATTAAAGCATTTTTAGAATCAGTATATTTTCATCTTCAAATTTCAGCAACAGAAAGGAGATCACAAGGACCAAAAACTAAAATAAACATCTTTTTCTTAAGTAACTCAATTTTCCCATCATGCCCCGCATATGGGGCAAGATGGGATTGCTGTGGGGACAAGACGAAACATGTTTTCTTACTGATACATTTCATAAAGAAACAAGTTTGTAAGTTTGTAAAGTTGACTTTATAATATCCCATCTTCTTTTCTAATATACCACTAATTGCTTTCTTCATACTCTCTTTAGACCATTCGCCTCTATTTGTCTTTTTCTTGTATGTTCTTACCATTTTACAAAATATGGATCTACAACAAAGACAAGATTCGTAGATAAAGTCCGTTAAATGAGGTAATATGGCACGTCCCAATGATGGGGACGTCCCATCTTGCCCCACTCATCCGATCCCGTCTTGCCCCAATACGTATTTAATACTTCACATGCTTTTTATAAAATAACTTTAACCATGTCTTAGTGAAAACTCAGAATTTATGAAAAAGTAACTAATAAGGAAAATTAACTTACCGGTTTTAGTTAAATAACATAAACATAAATAAAGTGACACTATTACAAACTTCCTGAACAATTATATCGTTACTAGAAAAATGTAATATCTCGTCGTAACTCGTGACACGCGTGGTCTGTAACACTGCTATTTTGAGACCGATGCTCTTTTGCACCGAACTCGCTGATATGTTTACGTGTATACGGTAGTACCTTCCATTTTTTATAAATAATGCTTTCCCATCTTACCCCGCTAGTCCGTCTTGCCCCACATTCCCCTAAGTTGTGAATAGATTTTGAGCGAAAGAAATTGAAAAAGATTTAAATACAAAGGTTTGGGACAGCTTTAAAAACAGTTCCCTTATTTTCACGTAAAAAATTAGAAATAACTCATACACGAATTGTCATCATATTGAGTTAATTTTAAAATTGTCTCAACTCTTTTAAATTAAAATATTCGATGATATTTCACGGAAATGGTGTAAGATCTTGTTAGCTTAGGGGCTCCAAATTTCTAAATCCGCCCCTTCGGTTATTCGCCATAAATTCCTAAAAAAAACACCCATTGTCTTTCGGGCCTCCGAAGGAGAAACCCTCCTCGAGTTTCACGGTCGTTACGTTTCAGCGTGAAGAGAAAATGAAGGGCCGACAGTTGACCGTTTAATTGGGTTTAACGCTACGTGGCTGTGTTACCGCGTAATCGTTCACCGCTGGTTTAGCGATACGGTCTTATCGGATGAATTTCAACACTTATTTTCCCTTTTCCCGCGATATGTTAATAATGGTCGAATCGCGCCAGTGGTTCTCCGCGATTACGCGCCGATTGCTGCAACGCGATAACAGCGTTATTGGCCTCCATGTCTGCCGGTAGGAACGGAAAAGTGAAATCGCGGTCGCAGGTAGGGTCGTGGAGTAACATGAAATCGATTATCGAGGAAATTACCATAATATCGCTGACGCTGAATCACTGCTCATTAAGGCGGGAATAAATTCACCGTTTAAATAAAATCATTGTAACCGTGAAAGGTATTGTCGCCGCAGCGCCCATCTGCAAGCTGTAGTGGCACCTTCATTATCGAAACTACTAGAGAGACACGACTGCTCGAACAGGGAGGTTCTAGGATAACAAAACGCTCACCATGTTCGGGATTCTATTTTAATACTATTCCAGGTAAAGTAACATTCCAATGAACAGTAACAAAACTGAGGTAATACGAACAAGTGATTTAATTAAATGGTGATGCCTAGTCAGCCTACGAAAAAGAAAGCAATTTTCGAGAATTTCTTGTGGAATATCTACTGTATATTTTTTACAACTATTCGCTTATTTTAAAAGTACATATATGTAGTAACTCTCAGTAATTTCGTTATAGAGAATTAATTGATCATCTAAAGTTAAAAATTCAAAAGCATTCTGTTAATACAGTGCTGTCTCTCAAATGGCACGCGTCTTCGGATTCTCTATACGCGCGAAGCTATCCCCACTACTTCGGTTGTAGTCGCCGCGCCGGGGCATCGGGTATCGGATGTCAAAGAAAAAGCCGAAGAAAGGTTCATAAACATTCTCGATAGTGACACACCTTACACTCTGACCGCGTGAAATCAAAGGAAGCCGAATAGACTACTCGTCTCTCAAATTGCGTGCGCCCGGTCCCGACACACGCGGCTATAGAGAGACAGAACTGAATATGGTTGAGTACAGTAGATGAACGAGGGTTTTTTCAAAAACTTGATTTTTGTCAAAATAGCGGCCGGTTAACGCAAAACGTTAATTAAAAATAGATTTCTTGTTAAAACAAAAAATACTTCCTTCATCTACTAGTATTTAGTGTATAAAAGAATTCTGCAAAAGTTTAGGCTAATCGATACAGCGGTTTCGGAAATATCTTGCTCGCCGATATCAACACAGCCTCCGCGAGAATGGCTGTTCTTCGTTCAGTTTTTAATGTTTTTCTAAATAAAAATTACTGAGAGTAGCTGCATATATGTACTTTTAAAATAAGCGAATAGTTGTAAAAAAATATGCAGCAGATATTTCACAAAAAATTCCCGAAAATCGGCCCGAAAAAAATTCCCGAAATTTGTGGCCTTTTTTATATACAGGGTGCAACATAACAAGTGCGTAACATAATAAAAAAGTTTGTAGTATAAACATATTAACAATTTAGCTGGTTTCTGAATTTTAGAGTGTTTTGTGTTACAGTAACTCATTTAAGAAATCAGCGTTCGATTTACTATAAATACCTCTGGATATCATATCCTACGTATGGCCTTGCTGAGTATTTTGTAAACATTGTCTTATAACGTTTCCTGAATCAGTACAGTTCGTTCTACGACTAATAGGGTGGCAGAAAGCGGAGAGGGGGCCCGAACGCTCAAAATCGACGCAAGACTGAACGATTCCTAGAACGAATATATACAAACAAAAAATATTTTTTAGAAGTCCAATAAATGTACTTTAATAACATATATACGTTTTAATGGCAAACAATATATCTATTCGAGAAAAAAGTTATTAAAAACCTGTTCATTATACAGGATGCTTTCCCTAAATTTATCGCTTAAAATAATTCTGTTCTATTTAAAATTTCATTAATGTGTTTCCTACAAAAGTTGCGTAACTTTGTGTGGGCAGACGTATAGTAATGATGATTTTATTCTGTTGGGCGGGATTAATGAGATGCAAAGGTCAACTTTGTTTTCTTAAGTGGAATGCTGTATTTTGTTTATCGATACCTGATAGCTACTTTAAAGACAAATTCAGCGACCTACCACAATAAGTCATTCGAGCTCACTAAAGATCTTTTAATAAACTTAAAAAAAAAACAAGTTTCATCTCATTAACCCTACACAATACAATACAACTATTGTTACTATACGCCGGGCCCACTAAACTATGCAAACTTTGGTAAAAAACATTTCTCAGAAATTTTAAATATAGCAGAAATATTTCAGGTGATAAAGTCAGATGAAACACCCTGTATGAATACAAGTTTCTATAAAACCGCTGAAATTCAGAAGGTGAAATTCCACATACCTATATTTACTTATATGAACTTTTTTATTGTTTTCTTGTGCTAAATCGATTCCTAAATAGCATAAGCTTTTAACACTTGTATTACTTATTTATATTAATATATAATAAATATTATTGTGCCTCGAAATATAATAATATAAACTTGCTTCCTAATATTGTAAATAATTAAAAAGCTCTTGACAAATGCATGTATAGTGCTAGGTACCACATATTCTCCAGACTTTATCAGCGGTCTTACCACTTTGATAATAATTCATTTCGCGAGTATAAATAGCTATGTATATAATAAGTAAAGGAGAGAAACGTTCTGTGAAATAAAGTCTGTTTTGGATAACCAAACCTTGAAATAGTAGAGAATTTAGGTACTAAGGTATTCAAATGTCCAAGGTTTGGATAGAGAAGTCACTATATAGTGTACTTTTAACGATCTTCGAGCATACTTAAAGTGTGTATGTACCTGTGAACGCCCTCTGAATAGAAACGTTCATTTAAAAACAGTTCATCGATCGAAGACGTACAGGAAATCCTATTTTGGTTCGCTTAACAACTTTGTTTAAAGCTAACTGTGCCACGGCTTATAAGATTAGGTCGGATTAGGTTGCGTAATTGTATAGGGTGAGCTGTAGGATAAGTCGCGAACCACTTTCTTCGAGACCATTGCAGATAAAAATAGAATTTCTTTTACATACTTTATTGTCAAGTGGAGCTTCTCGTACCTCGCGATGGATAATCGTCGAGTTATTGAATAAACTTGTGCAAAGTGTTAGAGAATTATGGGAGGAAACTTGAGTAATTTCCAAAGCTCCTAAGAAACGCACGTCTAAAAATAAATGCCTTTAAAAGGCATTCAAATGTTCCCTTCTGAATTTATTTAATTGTTGATGCAGCTGTCTTACGAGGAAATGAATATTAATTTATGGATAAGGTTTATGTCGACTCTCAGTATCAATGCGAAAAGAAAATTAATATGTGTTGTTGTTAACACTTGCCCAGGTGGTAATCTTGGGTAAATATGGTAAAATGACAAAGGAATATCACAAGAGATTCAAAACGAAAATACTGCACTTCTAAAATAATTTTAGTAGCCACCAAACATGGGTTTTCCTTATTAAATAATTTACTTCATAAAATGCATAACTAAGTATAAAAATTCAACGACCTCAATATTTCGGTTCTAATAATCTAATTTATATCCACGCCAGCGAATACTCTAAAAGAAACTTTTGCATAAATTTCGTTTAAAAATATTGTAGACAGTGCTCGCAGTAAGTAATAAATAGATAATTCAATTCGGTATCTCAATGAAAAATAAATTGTTAACGTCTATAAAGTAGCTTTACATCCGGGGGCAGTGAGCAAACATGCTATTTACGGTGTAGGCCAGTTCTATTTCCATCTGCGTGATTGATGGCGAAAAGATAAATGTCTAACGACATTTATCACGAATTCCCGGATTTTTTTTATGCAAACGAGAACGTCGTCGAACAGCAGATCCGTCCGTCGTATCTTCATTGAGAATTCCGCGTAGTAATAATCAGCCGATATAGTCGTCGATTTTATTCTGGGTGTCCGCATTGTAAACGTAATAAAATATGCGGAATTTATCGACGCGGCTATCACGCGTCTATACATACATGGCCTCAATTTGCGCATAAATTATTATTACATTGTCGAGATACGAACGGTCTGGAAGCGTGTTCTTTCGTCCCTAAACATTGTCTTTGTTACGGGTGTTACTTGTTGGGCAGTGAACGTTAGCCCGGGGCAATAATTCGTTCGCTCACTGTCAGGTGATGTAGTGTGTACGGAAATGTCTCTTTTTGCTGTACCTGCTTGCACTTTTACCAGGAAAGTGACAAAGGGTTTAATTTTTAAAAAACATGTGGGGAATATATATTTTTAGTTTTAATACAGGCTTTGGTTTAATATAGCAAACAAAGTTTTGTCCTGTGCTACTAGTTATATACTAGTGTTACATAGTTATATACCATAGATAATTATATATCGCTTGTAGAAATACTGTAAGGTACGGTGATCATCTTTTTCATGGGATTTCCGGTGATGTGATATAATTTTTTTTAGGGACCATCTCTACTCGTAGACTCGGTTACGCTGTTGCCAAATTAGTAGGATTTTGATAGCACACTATTGGCTTCGGTGTCATATTAATTATTTTATAACTTTAAAGACGAACTGCAGAATCGGGGACTAATACCGCAAATCGGGGATAAATGTTTACCTCAAATTCAGAACTGGAAACAAAAGCAAGGACACAAATAGTGTTCCGGGAACGAATGGTCACCTTACTATAAGGACATTGGCGGATTTAACGAACAGTTGCCGCCTGAGCCCGTACCTAGAAGGCCCACGGGGCCCATTTTTTAAAGAAGAATATTATTTTATCCGAACAATATATTTTTTTTCTGTACTACTACTCTTCATTTTCCCAATAACATGGGCTCCTCCCCACACAGCAAACCTCGTTTCAGCAGTATTGCAGGAACGTTGCTGCAATATTGCGTTGTTGCAGGTTGCATTGCAATATTGCAGGAACGATGCTGCAATATTGTTGTACATTATTGGAGTGGCAACGATCCTGCAATATTGCTGCAATATTGCAAGTTCATTGCCGTGCAATATTCCAGTGGCAACGATCCTACAATATTCCTGCAATATTACGCGCACATCGACGTGCAATGTTCCAGTGGCAACGCCTCAGCAAAGTTGCATATTTGTAAATTACATACTACATATTTGTAGTACTCACTTGACAGAGCTGATTTAAAAATTAGAACATTGTAAATACATTCGAATTACCAGTCACAAATGTGTCTCGTGTGAAAAGGCCCTAATGGTAAGGCAGGAAGCCTCTAGTCTTTGTATAACAACGTTTAATTTTTTGGTATCAAGTGTGCTGGCTGTTAGCAGACGCGAGGTGTAATTATCTAATATCCTAGACCACACGTTTACTGCGAATCGATACTGGAAACCATTTTGTATCGTTTCATGTAGATTTCCACATGCTTACCAATAAAGATATAAAAAATTGTGGCTATCTATCATCGCTGGTAAACTGAGCTTCCACAAACAGAATGCGCGAGAGTGTCTCTTCGTGTGCGTATCAGCAAGTGTATTGCTTTACCTACTTCCATGACGCAGAGGAAGCAGTTTTCCTCAAAACTCTGTGTGTAGGTACTTAAGGGGGCCGTCTCATTTTTATTATTGTCCGTCTCACCGGGCCTTGAATGTGTGCGGACGCTCATACAAACTAAGTTAAGCGTGTACGTATACGCGTGTAGTAAACAAACCGTTTCAACCGTCTTTCGTCCTGGAATCGGCCAGAAGGAAGTTTTTGCGGGTACAGTTACCTTCAGTAAACATCTGTGCAGGGTGGTCTGGTGCGTTTGAACGCTAATAAGCACTGTATATTGAAATAATAATTAATTTATACGTGACGCTGGTCCTATGTAGCTACAGAACACCATTAGCGCCACCAACGGAGAAGCCTTGAAGCTTCAATCTGTCAGTTTTCGATTCATAAATTCATTATTATTTCAATGTACAGCGCGTATTAGCGTTCAAACACACCAGACCTCCCTGCACAGATGTTTATTGAAGGTAACTGTACCCGCAAAAACTTACTTCTGGCCGATTCCAGGACGAAAGACGGTTGAAACGGTTTGTTTACTACACGCGTATACGTACACGCTTAACTTAGTTTGTATGAGCGTCCGCACACATTCAAGGCCCGCTGAGACGGACAATAACAATACTGAGACGGCCCCCTTAAATATAGCTTATGTCGGTTCTTGTTGTTCAAGGATGCTGTAGTTAAAATTTCGTAATGATTTGTTCAGTACTTTTTCAGATTTTCGTGTACATACAAATAAACGCTGTAGTTTTATTATAATAGTATAGTATAGTATAGATAGTATAGATTGTTGTTTATATTTAATTCATATATATAATCCACTAACGTTATTTAGCTTCGAAATATTAAGTGATTTCAGTGCATCAAAAATTAGTAAAGGAAGCCACCGTCTGATTTATTATTTCTAACAGATGGTGTTAATGTATGAATACTCTTCTTTACCTGTTTTCTCGCATTTCAGTGCGGTAGAAATTTTATATTTTGTAAGAAATTATTCCTCCCTGAATGAAACACATACTTCCTGAAAGTTAAACATCTTTTCCGAAAATCTTTTGTTGGTTGCTCTTTGGCATTGCTATATATCTATCTACACAGTAACTCACAAAAATATCCGCCCACCATACCACTATATTATTTAATCATATAAGAAATATTAAATTCAGAATGACTCCAATTTATATTGGTTTAAATCTCGTTAATATATTTTTAGGTAGTGCCATCTACCAAAGAAATCCTCAGAAAAATGTTGCTAGAAGAATGGTACAAAATAAGTTGGAATTTTATAGAAATTAAATTAAAATATATTATCATAATAAATTAAAGCTAATAATAAAATAGAAAGAGCATTAGAAGAATATTAACTTACTGTAATTACATTTGTTTAAATTAAATATTGAATTTGAGCGAATATTTTTTTGCACGACCTTCGTTACTTCCGTGAATAATAATCCATTTTTAAATAAACTGTGTACAATTTTTCAATTGAATGCACCGAAAACAAAAGAATATTAATCAACGTTTATATTAATATGACTTATAATAGCGAATTCTTACTTTAAAGTCGAGTTAATATATACAATATGTTACATACAGATCAATCATTTTAATCAAAGATTTCATCGAAGATTGCAATCATTTGATAATGATGCGTTTTAGTCAGTCAGTCATACCAAAGCAGTGTGCTTACAACGAACCGTGAAAACAAGAACTTTCGTCCAGCAAGGTGCTTGGCCGTCCGAAGTGTTTAGAGACTTTTGAGAGGTCAGACTTCATAGAGAGACTTCAGTGAGTTGAACGAGTTTGCAGAGTTGTAGGAAGTTATAAATTTTCACGTTAAATCACTTCATCCTTCCACCAGCCAGACTTGAATCCCTTTAAGCAGGAATCATTAAAAATTACCATTCTGCACAACTTGTAAATTCTCGTACAAGATGGCGTGTTCAAGAGCTGCCTCTACTCAAGTAACAACGTATTTACGCTGATCGTTATAGTATTTTAGACGACGATAGGTCAGCGACACGGCGAAGTAGCTGCGTAATGCATAAACCACAAATGACCTACTTCGATTTTCGAACGTCTTCATGCGCGAGTATGTACGTATATATGCGAGACTACAGTGTAAAGACTGCTCGAAGCAGAGCACGGATCACCGACTGTTATTTACAATGATAATAATCACAGAAGCTAGAACATCCTTGATGGAGCGACATAGGAAAATCACATTGTCAGGAACATTATCAAGACATTATCCTGCCGCTGATAAAGCAATTAAACGTAATTTTCGTCGACGAACCATCACGATGCTATAGAAATGATTACAACCTGCTATTTTTATGTCCGCCGCGTTCCATCCGACCTGGCCTGAATAGGCGCGGTACCCTCCTTCTTGAATTATGCCTGATGTTCTTAGCCTCAAGGCCCAGTGCATAACTGTCGCCCTAGGCTTTCCTCGATACCGTTTTCCCCTCCTTGCTCGAGAATTGCTCCCTTCGAGAACAAACAGTGCAGGTTCGATTAGGCTCGAATAAACTGCCCCTCTCAATCGAAACGCGTCGAAGGTGTTTATACGCCGCAGCACAACAGCCATCCATTTCGCGCGATTGATATCAATCTCGCGTCTCCCTGGCGAACAAATTCAAAAGATGATTCAGTCTGATAAACATCATGTTACCTCAAGAATAAATGTGGAAATGATTAAAGGACTGGTGATGGATGGTAGATTTCTATAAAAATTTGACACAGGACACTAAGGTAAATGTCCCAGTACCTGGACATTTAAGGTTCGGTTGACACACGTTTGATAATTTTTCAGTTCTGCAAATCGATTTATATAAAAACGATTTTGCAATTATATGGGGCAACGTGTTGTACTTTATTATTAAAAAACAACATATTGTAGGACTTAGTAATTTTGTCAAATATTGAAAATTCATAGTCCTTACAATGGCCCAATACCTGGACAGCTTAACTAGTATGTCCCGGTGTCCTGATTTTACTGTCACATTACCTGGACACATGATTTTGGATGTTTTCTAGGGAGATTAAATAAAAAAAAAAACAATAGATTTTTCTTTTGGCATATTTCTTCTGTATAAGAAATTTATTCAAATCAGTAAATAAAGTTAAGTAAAAGGAATTTATTAGTGAATGACTAATTTTAAGGTTACGTGTATTCGTGTGTTACACACGAATTTTACACGTGAATGAAACATTATCATAAAAGCAAGATACAAAGAATACAAAGTGTTCGCAGGGTGCATATTATTGTTAAGGTGTTAAATAATTAATGGTCAGGTTTAGGGACGTTCCGGGATTTCACTGTACCAGAAGATAGACACGCGAATAAAAAACTAATACGAACTTTAATTTTAATTTTCCAATCAAAAAATAATACTACAAGGTACCATTTTTCTAAAACTGTATTAGTTGTACCCATATACTAAACATTATTAACAATATTCGCTTAAGAAAAAGTAGAGACTGTTTAGCAAATCAGACAAGAGCAATATTAAAATGGTGTAAACTGGATAGTTAAAAATAATTATTTTTATTACGATTGTTACAAATTTACTAAGAAAAATATGTATATGAATATATTTTATTAAATATTTGAGTAATTGAATAAAATAATTCTTTTATGGATAAAGCGAATATTAAACGTAATAATCAGCATTATTTGCACTAGTGTTCAGGTATTGGAACATTTACCTTATTTAGACACGAGAAGATTGCAGGAGCTTCGTTTTCGAGAAAATCAACTTTCAAAACTCTGAAACTCAATGGCTAAAAAAAGAGGAATTTGTCAGTAAACGTACTATGACTACCAATGAAACAAATCTTCGTGTAAAAATAGTTCGAAATTGTGGAATAACTGTTTTACGAACGAGGCTTTGCGTTCGGGAAAACTGATTTTAAAGCCCGATGAGGGCGCGTATACTAGTCTGACAGTCAGTTCCATCTTTAACTCGATTTTCTCGAAAACAAAACCACGTTTGGAAAACAGTTATTCTACAGTTTTGACTTATTTGGACAGGAATCTATATCATCGGCACGTGTGCGATATTTACTCCTATACCAATTCTTAACAAAGTCTATGTAGGCGTACTAAACAAATTTTCAAATCCGATTTTCTTAAAAACGAAAACTCATATAAAAAAATTTTATACTACGTTTTCTATGCATTTGTGCACAGGATATCCACCGAAATGGTAATGATATTACACGATAAAAAAAATATGGTACGTGGAATAAAATTTTTTTCGTAGGAAGCTTCGTCCTCGGACACATCCACTCTGAATATCTGTCGAGTATTTTTGAAACGGATGTTTTTTTAATCCGTGTTTAAAATTTAAAAAACTCACAACGAATCCCATATTACCAATACTATGTTTTATTTGGTTTTGGGATTAAGTATGTGTTTTTGTCACTCTACTGATCATTTAAAAAATACTGATTGCCGTAACATTAGTTATTCCCTTGGTTTTCCATACTTATCAGACTTATCATTTATTTTCCCCTGTTAATAATTACTTTTCAAATAATCACTCCTTAGATTACTCCCAAATTGTCATTTAACTTACTAAATTATTTCACCCCTTTTCAACGGCTCAATATATAATATTAAGTTTTTCGTGGTCTTTCTTCTAGCTCTTTTACATTTGTAAAAAAAATGCTTTTACAGCATGATTGTATGAGCGTTACGAAGGTACAATTATCACTGCAAAGTTAAAAGATTCAAAAATACGAGAACGGTAGTTAAAAAATGACGCTGGGGTGTAGTGAACCCCATGTGGCCAATTCGTGATTATGAGGTGTGACCACAAAGGGTTAAAAGGCTTATACCTCAGTAGCAGAAAGGTTCTTCCTCTTTTCAACAATGTCATATTAAAGTACTATCTTTTAGCTACCAGATGGCATCAAAATCAGTACACCAACAAAAATGGACTTGTCATGTTTTTAAATGATTTTATTTTTCTCTGTGATTTTCACTTGTCAGGAGCAAACAATATTGTTGCTTTAAGCTTTTCAACCTGCTGGGTATACGACTCAAACATGTTTCGCATCCAAGTTTCGATACCACTTCCAAATACGTACTGTCGGTCCCATTCCCAGAGAGCCGTACCTAGTTGTTCCTCCCTCATCGAGTCGTACTTTCTTGCCCAGCCGAGAAAGAGAGCACACGTAGCGACAGGTGGTGTGTGTTTACGTCGCCCACTCCGCAACTCCTCGTTTCTAATCTCCGACCTCTTTTCAGCCATGATGAAAAGGTTGAGGGAGCAGATGATTGGCATTGTGTCAGGTATTACTGAGGAAGGTGTCGTGCCCTGGGGCAAGATTCCTGCCGGAGCGAACACCACCTCCACCACCAAGGTGAGTGACTCTCGCACGCGCCTCCCATGAATATTACAATAATTTCCGTCTACGTCGTTTAACTACGCTCCCGCATGGCTAATCAGTTCGCCTCGCTGGCGAATTTCTTCCCTTTAGTTAATCCTTTGTACTCGAACATCGCGTCTGCCCCCATTGTCGGCGTCCCCGACTTGAAACGTCATCTATTTCTCGCGTGCATCTTCTCCCTATCGCTGGGAGCTAAATTACACGTTGCGCCGATTCCCGTTGTTGACGACTGTTTGACGACTGTTTGACGACCCAGGCGATAAAGTCCAGATATTGCTGTTACTGTTGCCAACGATTACAGTAAGGTCTGCTTGCCAGTTCCTTTTCGAGATCGTTTCTACGGCGTAGAAAATATTTTAGTTTATTGAAATTGATTTTCGACGAGAGAAACATTTTGCAGCTAAATTTTCTAAATGGGTGTAGGCTTTTTAAGGCGCCGGAGCTCTAACAAGAGAGGTATTTTACTAGGTGCTTTTATAAACAATAGATTTCAGTGTTGAACTTTGATTTTGGTTGAATGGAATTTACTTGCTTTTTTATGTAAACGTTAAATAAAGGGGACAAAACATTCTCTTGTGTATCGTTTTGAGTATTTTATGATACAAACGAAAATAATGATGTAATATATACGATATATGATATGACATTTTCAGATTAATCTAAACAAGTTTAAAGGTTAAAATAATGATTAATGTAATATTGAGGTAGTTGCAATTATTTATTAACTGATAGTAAAACTGAGTCGTGAATATGGAAGAAAGATTTTAAAGGTAGGCGTATGATTCCTCTGGCACAAATAACACAACAAAATTTTATAGATTTTTAATTCTTTATTATTTTAGAAATTGTATTTGAATATTTTCAAAGATACAAGTTTTGAGAATACAGTCTACAAGCAAAAGTTGAAAATCAATTGCAAACTAAAAGAAAACATTAAAAAAAATAACGAAATTACAAAATGGAAATACATTGGTATCTTTCATTCATGTTTATTTAATTCACTAAAAAGGTGTGGTCTTCTTTGCAACTATAACAGCAATTTTTTTCATTTTCAACGCAATAAAAAAATGGATGTTCCATACAAATATGATTTGCAGTAGCGAACAAACAAGTTACAACTTTTTCAATTTGTTATTTTTTAGCATGAACATGGAACTGTGGTATGTGTTGAATATAAATATTTTAATGGCCAATTGAAAGCTTTATAAAACCCAGTTACTGTTGAATTTATTTAACAAAACAACAGTTATAGGCACATGGAATTAAATAGGATAACACATTTTTGAGGCCGGCAAAGAAGTTACCACTTTTGGTAACTTTTTAGACCGTCCTAAAAGCAATAGGTGCCCCCACAAAATATTACATTTCGTATTACTTTTCAAAAGTGGTAACATTTTGTCGGCTAAAAGTGTGTTTTCTTGTTCAATGTTATATAGGACTTTCGTTTGTTAATTAAATAGATTCAACTTAAACCCGCCGTGGGCAAGCTTATTATATTTTCGCACCTTCCGTGCGCACTCGTTTATGTCCATGGCTATTTTTTTACTGTTTTTGACTTTCCAAAAATCTGAAACAAATATTGGATACTCATTCCAGTGTCTACTTTAATATACAATCGTTCCTTGAGTCAAATGTTTTACGGATTAATTAGGGAAAATAAAAATTCGGAAGGAAGTTTAAGAAAAGCGGCAATTTTTCCCGGACACAAACGACCCATTGTGCCCACACTGGGTTTTATACAGCTTATAATTCTCTATCAGAATATGTAGGTATATTGGACACATACTACAGTTTTGAATTGATATTAAAAAGTAGGGCGACTGTACCTAATATCGTCAGGCAAAAGTTAAATCGCTGTCACTTAAATAATAATTCATATTTTTGTAATCAGTTTGCTTCAAAGTAAAGAGAAATTATTCACCTTTGATGTAGTATAAGTTAGAATCGTTGAAACTTAATAATTTTTAATTAGGACTCAAAAAACGCAAGACATGTAAAAATCCGGTCATGAAAAAAGTGTACCTAATATCGCCACCTCAAGAAATATTGATTAATTCATGTATATATGAGTTTTTTAAGTCATTTTCACAGGTGCTTTTATTATTCCTTGCACTATAAATGTATTTTTATCCATCTTTGATTCTATTTTTATTAGAAAAATATAGAAATTTAAAAATATAGATTTTTAAAATATTTTATTTTTTACGTTCCGATGTACATATTGGACAAATAAAGATTATTTTGTTGCTCGGCACACTTCGTAATCCCACCTGTAACAAACATTACATCGAAACCATTGTTCATTGGTAGACGGTATTAGGAATCCCCATACTGCTAAAAGAAAAACACTATTTTCATTACGGAAAATATTTGAATCGATTTCATTCCTTAAGTAGGGGAGAGTCGTGCAGTACCGACCGCTCTAAGTTTTTTTGTTATATCTTGGGGTAGAGTCGATGAAAATCAAAAATTCAAAAACGTATTTGTAGTATAGATAGAACTTAGTAAGATGAGGGAAACTATTTTTGTGAAGTTTAATAATAAGAATTGATAATTCGCAAAAGTAAAAAAGTTGTAATTTCTAGGAAACGAAAAATTGTCGTCCAGTACCGACCAACTATTAAATTAGTAGATTTTTAGGTCTAAATGATTAACAATGTTAATAAAGACATTTAACTAGTACAATACAAGATTCTTTTCAAATTTTATTTGTACAAACTCGCAAGTCAGATAATTAATACATATTCTCCTGATCTGTGTATTCGACGTGTGCCCAACCGTCACATACGGTACGCTGCACCCAATCCTTGTCAAATGATTCCTTGCAAACAGAGATACGCAAAAATTTTATATAAATACAATTTCGAATAATGAATAAAAAAATTAACTTTATTCTTCAAATAAATTCTCATCGAATAAAAAAATTAACTTTCTTCGTCGAATAATCTAAAGTTAAAGTAACTTTTATTTGATCCTTATTTACATAATTTTTTATTTAGTTAATGCCCAACTTCGCTTGCAAATAACACACTGGATAACTTCTTCATTAAATCTTAGCTTCCTGTTTGTTAGGTTATGATACCTATCCTTATTTACTTTATTTTTCTATGGGAAAAGGTAGTAGGAAGGCTAAATGAACATCTTATAAACTAATCTGAGTTGCTAACAGATTGAATGCACAGATAAGAAAATTTTGTTCTCTACTGGTTGACACTGTCAACTTGACAGAGTCTGTTGGTCGGTACTGCACGACAGTTGGATGGTCGGTACTGTACGACAAACACGGGGCAACATTTTAGATCATGGTATATTATGTAGAAAAAATATTGCAAAATCAGGACGTTTTATTAAACTTAATGGACTAGAGATAGTATACATAATAGAACAAAATCATTTACTTACACGAGAAACAAAATATTAGCTTTAAAAAATAACTTTTAACCCACTCAATATCAACGTATGCGTTTAATGCCGTAGAACATCGAGAGCAATGGAGTAAACAATATGGCCCCGAAATAGGTTATAGAGAATTGTGATTTCCATTGGTTAATTCAAATAAAGTGTTAATATCTGGTTGAAGAAGCGAGAACTAGCTTTGGTCGTTACTGTAAGCTGGTCGGTACTGCACGACTCTCCCCTACATATTCTTGTATTCACGGAATTATTAGACCTGCCTTCTCTGAAGGGGATGTAAAATTGTGGCGGTCCTATAAATTTTTACACTACTAAAATTCTCTAAAATCCGTCCCTTTCTGTAATTTTTGATCACATGACGCTGAAATTACAGTATGTCCTTCTACATATGTTTAGGGACTAATTGAGTGCATAACCGATAAATTTTAGTGCTTACTTTGCGAGATATAGCGGGTGGCGATATTAGGAACAGTGGCGATATTAGGTACAGTCACCCTAATAGAGGTAGCGTGGATTAAAAAAGTGGTGCACCACTGTATTTTCTTCGTTGATGTCACCATCGGTGTTTACAAATACGAAACATACCAACGAAGATATAAAGCAATAGGTAGTTAAATCATACTGACGTGACGGACATATAAATTCGTTGGGCAGATTTACGCTCAATCGAGTGGAGTAAATAGAGTATTAGATAACACGTAGCAGTTACTGTAGAAAAACGGAATTATTTCGTCTTTAGTCGCTATTAAATACATTGGAGATATTTCTGTTTCGAAAGATGGCCCGTTTAACACGTTCGCGGACAGTAAAAGTTTCAGCGAGGTGCAAAACTTGACAGTCATTTTATGTTTAAATTGGTTGTGATGTCCTAAATTTGATTAAACACATTTATAAGGGTAGTCAGATTATCATATTTTAATCGTTATATAGTCATTACCTTGACAGGTATAATAATTACAAAAATATAAAATGAAATTCAAAATAATTGACTTTAAGATTTGAATGCTATAGCATTCATGTCATTCTGTATCATCATGAAAACGAATGCTATAGCATTCACGTCCGCGAACGTGTCAACTGATTCATATGCTAAAAATAAATAAGCCCTCCCAGATATACATATGTATAAATTTCTGAACAACATTTGCACTTTGAGTTGCGTCGGTCTATTTTTACGCCAAGAGATTTTCACTTGGCGTGCTTTCACGTCGATACTTTCTGGAAGGCACCGAAAGTATTGACCGATTTGCTCGAAAACAGTTTGAATTCGAAGCTCACTTTGAAAATTTAAATTTCTATATTTTCTGTTACCTAGATCTTCCTAAATGTATCGCTAATAGATCGGCCAAATTTTCCTGATGGAAATGAGTCCAATCCCGTCCGTATTTAGGCTATTTTTAATTACGCGTTGGGTAAAGGACCCAATTACTGGCAGCGAACCCAATTACTGTCACCTTAAGGGGGTAGACACGTCACGTGACACGGGCGATGCACCGCGCTGTAATACCGACAATCTAACCTGAAACATGGGTTTAGTAGGATACGATTAACGTCATTATATGAGCGAATTTTGGGCTGGGCGAGGTCTCATTCGAAAGAGGAAGGTTCAATGCAACACGCTCTGGACATCGTTTGAGTCACAAAACTCTTTTAGTGACCTAAAAATACTTAAGGAGGTAAACACGCCACGTGACACGGGCGATGCACCGCGCTGTAATACCGACAATCTAACCTGAAACATGGGTTTAGTAGGATACGTTTAACGTCATTATATGAACGAATTTTGGGCTGGGCGAGGTCTCATTCGAAAGAGGAAGGTTCAATGCAACACGCTCTGGACATCGTTTGAGTCACAAAACTCTTATAGTGACCTAAAAATACTTGGAATCTGCGAGTGTATTTTGTCCATTTTTCTCTACTTTGGTCACTCATATTATTACATATCAACAAAATCTCGTCGAACCATGGCCAGAGCGTGTTGTACTGAACCTTCCTCTTTCGAATAAGACCTCGCCCAGCCCAAAATTCGCTCATATAATGACGTTAAACGTATCCTACTAAACCCATGTTTTGGGCCAGATTGTGTCGGTATACAGCGCGCTGCATTACCCGTGTCTACCCCCTTAAGCTGTTTTACTTAAATGTTTATTTATTCGTTAATTTAAATAAAATAGCTTAAGGTGCCAGTAATTGGGCTGCCAGTAAATGTACCCTAATTTACAATTGGTTTACAAAACAATGTTGCATTTGCTCCCATTTTCATTGGAAACAACCTCACCCACCCAGTTGCAGTACTCTCATGAAGATGTAACAGAAAATAAAAAATTATGTTTTCATTAATGTCGGCATATATGTATTCAAAGCTTAGAGCATATAAACATGGAGGAAGCATGCAATAGGAAAAAATGTAGACGGCGATAGAAAGAGAAAGATATACAGGAGGGACAGACCCTCTCTTTCTAGTCCCTAGCGCTAGAAAGAGAGGGTCTGTCCCTCCTGTATATCTTTCTCATTCTATCGCCGTCTACATTTTTTCCTATTGCATGCTTCCTCCATGTTTATATGCTCTAAGATTCAAAGTGCCGAACGTATTATACAAAAGCTTCCTGTCTGAAGCGACCCCTCAAAACATTCAATCGATTTGAAACGGTATTTCGCCAAACTTTGCGCTACTCAAAATGTTAATGTCATTAATAATGATTTAAAATAATAAGTGCGTCATTGAACCAGGAAGTGTTTTTATTTCACTCAATACATACATATTTGAATAAATTTAATGTGAAATGGGAGTGTATGGAAAACGCGAAACAATGGCGTAGCAAAGTCTTAAATAGGCTATGAATCAATTGATTTTGCTCCACCTGTGTCGCGTCATCGTTATTCGATATCTGTTCCAGAGAGGAAGTATGAGTCGCCATTAAAGAAATAACAAATGCTTTCTTCCGCAGATCGTCGATGGACACGTAGTGACCATAAACGAGACGACCTACACGGACGGCGACGACATACTCGGAACGCAGATCCGCATCCGCGTTATCGACGTGAAACCCCAGAACGAGACGATTCTGTTGACTGAAAGCGAGGCGGACGCTGAGGTGACTACCTTGCCCACTCGTACCCCCACTTCTGGCACAGCAACAAACACCCCCACTCCACGCACAGCAACAGACGCCGCCACCGCCAGCAACGAAGAAGAACGCAGCACATCATCAAGAAGCGTCGAGACCGTCGAAGACTTCGACAACGAAATACCGAAGAACCAAGTAGACACCCTAACTGCTTAAAGCGGTATCGAGCTACCTAACAAGATCGCCCTCGGAATCGAATCCGAAAGAATGCTCCCCATTTTGCACAATATTTCCAAGAAAATCTGATATTCCTATTTCCTAAATTGCACCACCTACGTAGAGTGGCGATTTAAGAATAAAAGGCCCAGATGGCAAACGTTTCTGGGGGGCCCATTTTTCGGGGAAATGTAGAGAAGGTAGTTTACTAAAAACGGGCGAAGTGAAATAGTACGAAAAAAATGTAGTATTTGGATGCCTATACCTAATCATAATTTTTTGGGGATATAAAGACCAGAAGGGGGGCCTTCTGAGCAGGGATGCAGGCGGCAACTGCTCATCTACCGCCCTGTTAAATCCGCCACTGCCTACGAATTACTGCAATCCATTGTAATATCAGAAACTTTGTACACATATCGTATACTTGATTCGTCGTTAATGATAAGAATGATCAAATTCATGTATTACCCAGTATTCGATATAAGCACTTTTCCTTCTTCAGTAAATCTCTTTCGGATTTAGTTTCGATGGCTTACGTAATGAAAACATTCTGTGTAAACAATTGCGGGTTACAGAGCGTTTATCTATAGAGAGATATATATATATATAAATATAATGTACGTTCTCCAAGAATAGTCGCATCATATAGTTAAGTCCGCCTATAGCGAAGCAACCGGTTGTAACGTTTATGAATATCGTCTGTTTTTCTCCTAAAAACATGGAAACGTAATAAGTTAGCTCCGTACGCGGCATATCCTATTTATATTCTTTTGAACCTACCAGCAGTAGTGAGACTATAATTACAGAGATTGTACTACGATATTTTACGTCGATGGATCTTAAAAGGGACCGAGAACGTTTTTTACTTGGTAATAATTAATATGAAACGTAAGAATCGTTTGTTTCCTCCGAATTCTCTTTCCTATCTCCTTTCCTTGTGAATGCCAGCAAGTGTGTAGCGTTTAACGGAAATTTTATACCTATTTTATTCCAATCTATTTTATCTATGCCAATAAATCCTTGGAGAGCATTTAACAGTGTGTGTAAGTATGGGAATAGTTTGTAAATGAAGAGAATGTCAAATAATTTCACAACAATATAAATGATTATTCATATTATAGCTACGGGATAGAGCGAGGATCAAAATGAATTGTGATAGAGTTTGACTGTTTATAAAACGTAGTGTGTTGTGGTTTGGAGAAAAAAATTTAAGGAAATTAAATGTTTGCGTAATAAATAAACGTTGTTGGCATAAAAATCTCGTCTCTTTCATTTTAAACTGGTATTCAATACATAAATCATAGTATTAATAGTAATGGTCATTAATATTAACAATATAATTATGTGCTAGCTGGAGATGGATTTTTATCATTGCGATAAGGAAACGAATGCGTGCTGAAAAGAATTCTGTAGCACGTTTATTCGTAGTTTGTGAGTATTGCTCATAATATTCCATTCGCAACAAAAGTCAGAAATTGAAACGAGTCGAATACTGCCAGAACGGACACATGCTAGTGATGGGCGTGATACCGCTCACTGCTCAGGCAGTATCGATACCTAGTGATGAAGTATCGTGGGATCACAAGCACGTATGAATACGTAGGTATCAGAAGGTATCGATATCCAAATGACACCTACTCAAACGGTTCGCTCCTTTGCAAGTATTTACACAGTAGCGGATTTAAGAAAAACGGCCCAGGTGGCAAAAGTTCTAGGGGCCTATTTTTTTCGGGAAAATGAAGAGGTAGTCATTTTAACGGAGATTGTGGGAATATGGACGCGGTTTGGTTCCCGTGGAGTGCTGACCACTCAGCTCGTCAGAGTGCGGTTGTTTCAATAAAACACAGTCAAAGAAACTGTGATGTTTATTTCTGAGATCAGTTCGAACTGTTTAAGTCAGGCTGGTCCAGGTGAGCGGTCCGAGGACGCTAGCTTCCATAGCGTTTTCTACGTGCTGCGTGGAAGGTGCTCGAAGACAATGCAGCGACGGGCATGCCACGGATATGGAAACCTCTAGTAGTGTGCGTGTAGGTTCGCACCCTTAAGGGGAGGTTCTGGTCTAGAGCCCAAAAAAATAGATGATATTTAGGAATTAATTAAAGGAAAACTACTATATATAATTTAATGGGACTTTTTGCATTATATTAAGGATGTCTTAAATTATAGGAATATATTTTTTGTTTTATAATTAATCATTGCAGACAGCCCTGGGAAGTCGTTAAAGTCAAGTCGTCAAAAAATTGATCCAAATCGGTGGGACTTGTATCTCCAAAAGTTATTATCTGATTCGAATGAAACCTTTTTTATTTTGGAGATTATTCTTTTGGCTAGGGGGGGGGGGGGGCTAAAAAAATTACAAAAATGACATTTTTCTTAAATTTTCAACTTTTTGTATTTTTTTTAGTCCCCCCCCAGCCAGAAGTATATTCTTCAAAATAAAAAAAGTTTCAGTCGAATCGGATAATAACTTTTGGAGATACAGGTCCCACCGATTTGAGAACGCTGTTTCGAGGAAAACGCGTTTGAAGTTTTACGTAAGTGCCGAGTCGCCGGGTGTTATCCATGTATTTGCCGCTAGTCAAATGCCTATAACTTCGAGAATTTTACGAATTTCAACAAATCCTTTTAAACACGTTTTCCTAAAAGGTTGAATATTTGAAAAATGAAATAAAAAAAAAATCGACATTTAGACCAGAACCTCCCCTTAAGGTGAAGTTCCACGGCGCGTGGCTCGTCGACTCGCACCCGCCAACCCGACTCGCCGAACCTGGACGAGCCAAACGACGAACCGAGCCACGAGCCACGGAACTTCACCTTTAGGACCCAAGAGCACACTACCAGAATTTTCCCTGTCCGTGGCATGCCCGCCGCTTCATTGGCTTCGAGCACAGGGTTTGGAGGACCCCGGCCATGCAGCACACCTACAGGAGCGGTGGTAATGTGTGCGTGAATTGATGCTGGCGCCAAGCCAGCCATGCGGCGACATCGCGCAACGAATGTGACGTCACAGGTGGACCCTGTGCCACGTAAAAAGTGCGCTTTGGAGGACCCCGGACAAGCACTTGGAAATTTCAGGCAGGGTCCACCGGCCACCGCTGCTATTGGTCAGAAGGAAACAACCAATGATGGCCAATCAGCGTCGCCGGGGAAATAGGTTGTCGACGCTGATTGGCCGCGGTGTCACTCGCTTGGCGCTGGCGTCGGTTCGTCTCCAATCGAGTAGTAGTTCCTGTACGCGCCCGTCACGCATTTGGCTGGGCTTGGCGTTGGCGTCGGTAGATTTGTGACGTCACATTCGTTGCGCGATGTCGCCGCGTGGCTGGCTTGGCGCCAGCATCAATTCACGCACACATTACCAGGTGTGGTGCATGGCCGGGGTCCTCCAAACCCTGCCTCAGACGCTGGGGATCTGAGGTAGTTGGACGGACTTCCTTATATACGAAAGGACTGGGGTGTGACTACTCGCGAGAAAGCGTCGGGGTTAGAGCACTAAAGAGGTGAGTATTCCTATCCGCCATTTTGGGTCCTCTGGAGAGAGAAGATTATTGAGTACCCGCCTTTTTGAGTATTGTCAAATTCGCTTTATAAACCAAATATAAACTTAAATGTAATAAAATACTCTAATAATGTGTCGTGCTAACATGTATCAATATCAGTAATACGTATTTTGTTTATAAAGTGAATCTCACAATACATAAAAAGGCGGGTACTCAATAATTTTCTCTCTCCAGAGGACCCAAAATGACCTCTTTAGTGCTCTATTGGGGTGTTAGTAGTGATCCTCTAGGTAGGGATGAACCGATCCAAGTAAATACGAGTAAATACTCGATACTTCGATACTAGTCATTTTAGTATCGATACCTAGGCCGGTACTCATAGTCGCTACTTATTCTTAAGCAAATGCTTAAGCATGCGTCATCCTCTATTAACCTAGTAGCTAGTAAAGGATGCCGAATGCTTAAGCATTTGCTTAAGAATAAGTAGCGACTATGAATACCAGCCCTAGGGTTGCAATGCCAAATAGGTATCGGGAAAAAGTACTCGTATCGAATGGGGCGAGTATCGACATTTAACATGAAAGATGGAAGCGAAGATAGCTATTGGCAAGGTAAACTTCATATATGCATTCGGTATATTTCCCTTTATTACCGTTCAAATTTACCGCTAAAAAGTGAGATTCTTTCTCTATATAAAATGAGGGTCGGGGTCTTCAATTCAGAACACGATTTTAACACGCAATACTTACCGTTTTTTATATAGTTATTATAAATAGAGATCATCTATCAGATGATTGCATAAGTTCGTGCCCGATTGGAAAATAAAATTCAATGGTTAAATTTTAAAGCGTACAGTTTTATTAGTCAAGTATGTAGTCACCATTCTTCTCTACAATTGTTTTCCAACGATCTACAAGCTTGTCGATTCCAGTTTTGAAGAAAGAGCTTGGTTTTTCTCGAAAAAATGTCGCGAGGTAGTAGAAAATCGGGCACGAACTTATGCTATCATCTGATACTTCTCTTGTTTCCATGCCGTGAAACAACTCTGTATATTTTTCATCCTATTTCGTTATATATATAAATGAATAATTATAGACTGCCTATTACTTATTTAGTTACTTAGTTATATATTTCGTTGTAACTAAAAAGTACTCCTCGTTAAGGGGGCCATCTCACCGGGCTTTGAATGTGTGCGGACAGGTCACACAAGCTAAGTTAAGCGTGTACGTATACGCGTGTTGTAAACAAACCGGTTCAACCGATTTTCGTCCTGGAATCGGCCAGAAGGAAGTTTTTGCGGGTACAGTTGCCTTCAGTAAACATCTGTGGGGGGTGGGACGGTGCGTTTGAACGCTAATAAGCATTGTACATTGAAATAATAATGAATTTATGAATCGAAAACTGACAGAATGAAGCTTCAAGGCTTCTCCGTTGGTGGCGCTAATGGTGCACTGTAGCTACGTAGCACCAGCGTGACGTATAAATTCATTATTACTTCAATATACAGTGCTTATTAGCGTTCAAACGCACCGTCCCACCCCCCACAGATGTTTACTGAAGGCAACTGTACCCGCAAAAACTTCCTTCTGGCCGATTCCAGGACGAAAATCGGTTGAACCGGTTTATTTACTACACGCGTATACGTACACGCTTAACTTAGCTTGTGTGAGCGTCCGCACACATTCGCGGCCCGGTGAGACGGCCCCCTTAAATAAAAGTAAAATAAAATACGTCTTCGTTAATAAAATTATATTAATAAAAAAAGAACTTTGTTATATTAATTTTCATTTGATACAAGTAAATTTCGATACTTTTGCTTCGATACTGAGTAGATACCGATACTTTTTTCCGATACAAGTAATTAGTAAAAGTATCGATACCTTGATGGTATCGGTTCATCCCTACCTCTAGGGAGTTATTGGTATAACTGCAGCCATTTCGGGCCAAACCGGAAATAACATAACCTAAGCATTCATTAAATCGTCTGCTCTCCAAGCTAATTGTTTATCTATCTCTTTCTATCCGTATTTCTGTCTCTTTCTTTTTTACAGTTTCTTTCTCTGTCTACTTCCGCTTTTGACCGAAATTGGGGCAACCAATCAGCGACGATACACGTTATTCCGATCACTCTCTAGAGGATCACTAGGGCCGGTACTCATAGTCGCTACTTATTCTTAAGCAAATGCTTAAGGGGGCCGTCTCACCGGGCCGCGAATGTGTGCGGACGCTCACACAAGCTAAGTTAAGCGTGTACGTATACGCGTGTAGTAAACAAACCGGTTCAACCGATTTTCGTCCTGGAATCGGCCAGAAGGAAGTTTTTGCGGGTACAGTTGCCTTCAGTAAACATCTGTGGGGGGTGGGACGGTGCGTTTGAACGCTAATAAGCACTGTATATTGAAGTAATAATGAATTTATACGTCACGCTGGTGCTACGTAGCTACAGTGCACCATTAGCGCCACCAACGGAGAAGCCTTGAAGCTTCATTCTGTCAGTTTTCGATTCATAAATTCATTATTATTTCAATGTACAATGCTTATTAGCGTTCAAACGCACCGTCCCACCCCCCACAGATGTTTACTGAAGGCAACTGTACCCGCAAAAACTTCCTTCTGGCCGATTCCAGGACGAAAATCGGTTGAACCGGTTTGTTTACAACACGCGTATACGTACACGCTTAACTTAGCTTGTGTGACCTGTCCGCACACATTCAAAGCCCGGTGAGACGGACAATAACAAAAATGAGACGGCCCCCTTAAGGGGGCCGTCTCACCGGGCCTTGAATGTGTGCGGACGCTCACACAAGCTAAGTTAAACGTGTAAGTATACGCGTGTAGTAAACAAACCGTTCAACCGTCTTTCGTCCTGGAATCGGCTAGAACAGGCCTGGGATTTAAGTGAACGCAGCGGCCAATTTTCAGAGGCAACGCCTCCTTTCTCCCGCCTCGCGTCTTGGCCCCCGCGGCGGCCCAGCAGCTAGGAGTCTCTCAGGCCCGTACCATATGAAGCGCGCGTGGCGCGTTGACAAAACAAAAACGCACCGACAATCGTGCTTTCTGGGACGATATGGAAGCCTATTGATACAATGTCACGCTAATACGCCACGCGCGGTTCACGTGTTACGGGCCTGAGGCGCTTCTAGCTGCTGGGCCGCCGCGGGGGCCAAGACGCGAGGCGGGAGAAAGGAGGCGTTGCCTCTGAAAATCGGCCGCCGCGTTCACTTAAATCCCAGGCCTGAGCTAGAAGGAAGTTTTTGCGGGTACAGTTACCTTCAGTAAACATCTGTGCAGGGTGGTCTGGTGCGTTTGAACGCTAATAAACACTGTATGTCGAAATAATAATGAATTTACACGTCACGCTGGTGCTACGTAGCTTCAGTACACCATTAGCGCCACCAACGGAGAAGCCTTGAAGCTTCATTCTGTCAGTTTTCGATTCATAAATCCATTATTATTTCAACGTACAGTGCTTATTAGCGTTCAGACGCACCAGACCACCCTGCACAGATGTTTACTGAAGGTAACTGTAGCCGCAAAAACTTCCATCTGGCCGATTCCAGGACGAAAGACGGTTGAAACAGTTTGTTTACCACACGCGTGTACGTACACGCTTAACTTAGCTTGTGTGACCGTCCGCACACATTCAAGGCCCGGTGAGACGTACAATAACAAAAATGAGACGGCCCCCTTAAATGAAGTTTGCTGCTGATCCCATTTTTCGTTCAATGTTGTGGAATCCAATTGCTGGATGCAGTATCTCTCTACTTCCGGTTTTGACCCAAATTGGGTCGACCAATAGAAAACGCGGAGCACATTTTCCGATTGCTACCTAGGGGATCACTACTTACGTTAATAGCGAATTCGGGAGGCCCGCACTGGCCGCACTGAGTGCGAGTTTTCTCGCTTCCAATTAGCTAATTAGGCCACGTTCCGATTCACGCATAATGCGCATAAAGTGCATAGGGTACGTGACATATCCTATGCATTTTATGCGGATTTTGCGTGAACCCAGATAGCACAACGTCTGGTAAAGTCCTAAAGTCGTCCATTAGGCGTCTTAAAGACGTCTTAAAGACGTGTTGTTACAAATTAAGACGTACAGACCTAAAATGGACATAAACTAGACGTCTCTAAGACGAGGTGTGCTATCTGGAAATCGGAATGCACCCTAAAAGTCGCACTCACAAGGAGAGTATTTTAGGTGTCCGCCTCCGATCATTTTGATTTTTGGATATGTTATAAAGGACCGAAAAATAAGAAATACGTGTTTTTTTATTTTTCCCCGTTTTCATATTTGGGGGGTGAAAACTGCGTTCAAAGTTAGGGTTGAAAAATCATTTTTGTGGAATATCTCGAGAACTATTAGAGATAGGGGAATAGTGTCAATGGACGAATTTTGTGTTTTTGAATGCGAAATATGATCTCTAATAGTTCTCGAGATATTCCACAAAAATGATTTTTCAACCCTAACTTTGAACGCAGTTTTCACCCCCCCCCCCCCCCCCCCCCCCCCAAATATGAAAACGGGGAAAAATAAAAAAACACGTATATCTTATTTTTCGGTCCTCTATAACATATCCAACAATCACCATGATCGGAGGCGGACACCTAAAATACTCTCCTTGTCAGTGCGGCCAGTGCGGGTCTCCCGAATTTGCTATAAGTGTGCACCCCTGGTTACGATCTAGTAACATTTCATTTCATTACCTGCACGCTTGACACTTGACGTTGTCAAGGATAAACGAGTGAAACGCTGTATGTGTGGGACGAGGTATAGATATTCGATGGTATTCGAGCTGTCATGTGGACGTGTTCCTTTCAATCTGTTGATACGTTTACAGGAGAGTACATAAGGTAGACTGATAATAGGGATTCTAATTTAGAAATTATAAAACTGTGAATACGTATAGAAATTGAGAATGCGATGCCAGCGCGTAGACGACACGTTGGCTACGAGATTGACGATGATTTCGTGATCACAACCTCAAACGGTCCCTGGCGGGGCAGTACCATAGGTCAGCGGTCTAATCATGAAAGTGAAGGGCGCGATTTAACGGGGAACGAGAAACAGCAACTGGACACCGTGCCACCGACAATGACGTCGCGCGACAGGACTAATGAATTCGTCAACGCCATCCGGACGATGCAAAGCAGGACCGTGGCGCGAGCGGTGGTCTCGCAGAACCCTCGTAGAGCACGGCAACTGCAGAGTTACTCAAATTTCATGATGATAGCTAAGAGTATTGGAAAGAACATAGCAAGCACATATAACAAGCTAGAAAAACTAGCTCTATGTAAGAACGCAGTAAACAATATTGTCTTCCCCGCATCGTATTCAGCGCAACACATTAATAATCTATCGTACGGTGAAACAGGAATAAGATCGCAGAGGAAATGTTTCGATACGAACTGTAAAACACAATGAAATTATTATGTATTTCATTCGCATAAACTTACATAGTTGGAATCGTTTTGGTACAAACTCTTTCTGTGTTCTTATTTTTGCCCGCTGACGAAGCATTCGTTTCAAATTGAGAAAACTGCATGTACACGTGTTACGATACGCTGTGGGAATGACGAGAGTGTAAGTAAGAAGTAATAAACTTTAGTATATTGGTGGTATTTATTATTTTAGTGGCAAAAAGGAAGTCTATATTTAATGACAGACAAGTGGAAATTGAAGAATTAACGAATATCATAAAAACGGACTTAAAAAGTTTAAATCATCAAATAGGAAAGTTGCAAGAACTTGGAAAAAAGCAGCGAGAAGGGCATGGTGCGGCTCAAAGTCACCATATGGCCTCGCATTCATCTTCCATTGTTATGGCCTTACAATCAAAACTGGCAAATATGTCGAATCACTTCAAGAGTGTATTAGAAGTTCGCTCCGAAGTATGTAAAAAGAAAAACGAAAAGTATAATACTATGTGTTAAATATAGATTCATATGATAACATAAATGTTTGTGAACAGAATATGAGGGAAGAACAAAGTAGGAGGCAACAGTTTACTCAAGGTTCTGTGTCCACCATGTTACCCCCCAGCGTTGCTGGGAAACAAGGTTCGTTGTTGTTTCAAGAACAAGATTCGCCGACGTCTGTAACGATAGATCTAGAGCCAGCAATGGGGCAACTATCGCTTCAGCGAGCAATCACTGATGATACTGTACGAATATAATTTTGATAAAAAATCATCTAATGATATTATACATATCTTCACAATGTTGAGATAATTATTTTTTTACTAGGATGCTTATGTTCAGTCAAGAGCAGAAACGATGCAAAGCATAGAATCTACTATTGTCGAACTTGGTGGAATTTTTCAACAATTAGCGCACATGGTTAAGGAACAGGAAGAAATGGTGGAGAGGTAAGAGTGAGATTTTTATCATTTACAGTGGCTCACACCCAAAATCGCGCACTCTTTGAAATCGCATAACATTTTTAAAATTAGTCCAAACGACTAGAGTTTGTTTTGAGAAGCTAGAACGATTAGTTTGCTACAAACATTCAAACGTTCAGTAAGGACGAAAATCCCTGATTTCGGGAATTCCGTGATTTTCGACTTTATTCTGTGATCTTTGAATGTTTGTAGCTCAGAGCAACGTTAACCGATTTTGATGAAATTTTCAACACGTGTACAACTTCCTTAATTCTACAAACGGGTTTTTTGAATTTTCATTACCGGTTTCGAAAAAAGAGTTGAAGAAACGAGGTTTAGTAATTTTTTTTTTATTATTATTCCGACCAATTGCAATTTTTTTCAAAATGACGTAACACATCACTTGGCAAACTAATCCTTCCAGGTTCTAAAAAAAAACTCAAGTCGTTTGGACCAATTTTAAAAATGTTATGTGATTTTAAAGAGTGTACGTATTTGGGTGTGAGCTACTGTAGCTTGTAATACAAAATTTGAAGATTTTGTTCCGAATGGCTACTGTGGTCAATCGACACGAGGTTTGAGAAGGAGGGTGGGGAGAGGGTGTGGACCCTAAATCTAAAATTGTAGCTTCGGGTATTATTAGTTTCCGAAATATTAAGAATTTTTTTTACATACATAGACGTAACTACAGGCCCTCAATCTGTCCTCAAACCTACTCCCGTAGGAGTAGTGGTCGTTCCGCCGGCAACATCGGAACAATCGTCGCGTCGTCGAAATTGTACACGGGACACCCAGTGATACCGAGGCCGATATTGCTACTGTATCATCGCCTATTCGACACGTGGCGACTGCTACAACGAAAACAGTTAACTATAGTCGTGTTCAGATTTATTGGCCGGTGAGTTCGGTTTCTCGAGCAACGCGCAAGGAGAAATCAGCCACCACCACCTGACGATCGTGGATTGGCAGTTGAAGTTCCTTAGGATCTTGGTGAGAAGCTAGAGAAAAGTAGCACCGAGGCAAGCAGCAGGTGGTGGGAGAATACCCTTCAGGAAACTCACCGGCCAATAAATCAGAACACGACTATAGTAACGTCTGTATAGGCGGACTTCAATGTATTGTACTGAAAGTTCTTTATTAATATTTTGGAAACAAAACTAGGAATCCACCTGGAAGCTAAGCTAAGCCATGCTATGCTGTTACGTTTTAAAAAAATTAGCTTCGATACATTCTTATGGAACCGTTTCCACCAAAAACTAAGCTAAGCTGTGCCATGCTATGCTGTTTAAAAAAAAAAAACAGTTTCGGTACATCATTTTCCACCAAAAGCTATGTTTTTTTCGGGTTAGCTCGTCGTAACACGAGATTGTTCCGCGCGCGATTTTTTGGAAACATAGCAAGGCACAACACAGAAACGTAGCTTTTGCCAGAGCATCATGATGCATGCATCAGTGTTTCACTGCAACATGCATCAGCGTCTGGAGTAGACTTGGGCATTATTCGACTAAATTGTTATTCGACTAACCTTCGAATACAAATTTCGAATAAAATGGAGTTATTCGCGACTAACGAATAAATTTTTAGTCGACTAAGTTTTTATTCGATGAACTCGAATATAAATTTCGAATAAAGTGAAATTATTCGAAAATAACGAATAAATTTTTATTCGTTATTCGTTATTCGAAGGACCTCCGTGGCGACTGTTGTCACGAATAAGGGTACGTTTATGTTGGAGCTGCGATAATAGCGAAGAAAGAGAAATATTTCTTTCTCGACGCTTTTATCGTTGGTCATCTATATACTCATCTCGCTCTTATCGTCGCTCTGATCGTTTATCGCAGCTCCAACATAAACGTACCCTAAGCCGCTTCGGCTCGAGTCCCGTGGCCCTTGGCCCGACCGGAGGGCTTCTGACGGAGGCCGAGGGTCTCTAGTTCTGACCCATGCTTATTCGTGTCGCTTAGTCGCCACGGGGGTCCTTCAAATAACGAATAACGACGAAAAATTATTCGACTAAGATTTTAGTCGAATAAAATTTTAGTGGAATAAAAATGTATTCGTTATTCTCGAATAACTACACTTTTTCGAAATTTTTATTCGAGTTTGTTCCATTAACAATTTAGTCGAATAAAAATGTATTCGACTAATGCCCAACTCTGATCTGGAGGACCTCTAAGAGGCGACACTCTGACGAAGAAACTAGTTTTGGAGAGAGACGAAATGACACAACCAATTTAAGTGTCCATTCGGTAGTCGGAAAAAGGAAGGATTAACAAGAGGCGATAGTAAGACCCAGATATTCAGCTGCCTATACAACCAATTAAGGGGACAAGCCAACGAAGAACTTCAAAGATACCGCTCGGAGTGTCGCCTCTTACAAGGGAACATCCCGAACCCGCAAATTCAAAAATTTCTGAAACTTTGTAAATATGTAGAGAATTTCCTCCTAATTATAACGCAATTTTAGGTTGCTGCCCAAATTCACTCGAAAGGGATGAAATTAACTCTCGAAACTACGACTATTTTCCGATTTTGTGTTATAACTTGCGAACTGTAAAGATAGGAAAAACGTTTCGGGACAAAAGTTACTTCTTTTAATTAGATCTATCATTTGGTAAAAAAATTATTTTACAGTTCACGAGTTATAACACGAAATTGGAAAATAACCGGATTTTCAGGGGTCAATTCCAACCCTTAGAGAGAATTTTGGCACTAAACAAAAATTGTGTTGTAATAGCGAACAAATTCCCTACATATTCACAAAGTTTCAAAAATTTTTGAATTTCCGGGTTCGGTATGTTCCCTTGTTAGTATACCTTCTCTTTGATGATGTATTGAAGCTACTTTTTTTTAAACATAGCATAGCATAGCTTATCTTAGCTTCCAGGTGGATTCCCAGCTGAATAAATGCCCGAAGCTACAATTGAGGGGCTCAGTGGAAAATAGGCACATGCCCAGAATGCACAGAAATAAGAGGTAAAAGAATTCTCGTAGCGGGGATAAATCGAAAGATAACGCAAGAAAAATATTAAGAAATAGCAGTAAAAAATATATACAGAAAAATAAAAAAATAAGCAAAAAATTAATTTTTTAGCTAAAATTTGATAATAGTTGTTATTTACCACGTAATTCAAGTGCCATTCAAAATAATTACAATTTGATACCGCATTTCTTCTGAAAATAATTTTTCTTTCAACTTGCTTTCCTCTAAAATAATAAAACGGTGGTATGTTCTTATTTTCTACTGGGACCCTCAATTTTAGATTTAAGGTACACACACCGTCCTCTCAAACCTCGTGTGGATCTGCCACTGGGGCCGAATTTTACAATTACATTTGTTAAAGTATTAAAACTACGAGTCAAAAAGTGCCCAACCTATACGAAAGTTTTCATGAAGTATACTATTTGTGGATTTAATGAAATTTCAGGATAGATAGCAATATAGAAGACACAGAATTGAACGTGGAAGCAGCACACACAGAAATTTTAAAATATTTCCAGTCAGTAACAAACAACAGGTGGTTAATGATAAAAATATTTGCGGTCCTTATATTTTTCTTCATATTTTTTGTAGTGTTTCTGGCATAAACTAATTATTATACAATTATGCATATTTCTTTGCGCAACTTTGTAGTTGACCATCCATATCGATTACTTGTGATAGAAGATGATCAATGAGCAAGACAAATTTTTATAAAATTATGACTCATTAGCTATAGAGTATTAATAATATATTCAATTGCATTCCTCGACCTCTTTGTTGAATTGTGAATACTGTAAGTATTAATTAATTATTAAAAGATATATCAATGTAGAGCACCAGCTACATTGTTGTCTGTAAAATGTAAAAAAAGGAAACTGTGGGTAATAAATGTATAATTTTCAATGCTTGGTAATTTCTGGCGAATGCACGTCTGTACACGCAGAAATGGAGTTTGGTGTAGTCAGCTATGAAACGTGAAATAATAATAAATTACGGTTTATTTCCATTTTCTTTTAAAACCTTATATAACAATTGCCTTTAGTCTAAATTCGTATTACAATTTATTCTTGACTGCATGTTTTATGAAGACACGTAAGTTTCGGACTGGAACAAAGAATTATATATAACTGTATGTATAAAGAAACATTTTTACAATCTGCTCTATATACTTCAACACATTTCTAATCAATAATCACGTGTATATGTACAATTGTTTTTTTTTTGTTCTTGTTTTTCTTTAACAGCAATGATATTTGACAGTTGCATTCCTTTCAGTGAACTAAGTATGCGTTTATCACATTTCACAAATCCTATATCAAATGCTCGATTCTCTATTCCAATAAATTATATAATAAATGCTGGTCTTTCTACTAGCATTAATATATCTTCCATCACTGTTAATTATTTATTGAAGTTTCATATAATCGAGTATATCCCATTACTACAGTGACAATTTTGGCGTACGTACGACGATGTTTTATAACAAAATAAACAGTTAGACTTTGCTGTTATGATGCGTCTTGTCCAATGAGTCTCCCGAAGAATGCAAGGAACCTGGGAACAAGAATGAACTATCAGTAATCCACGAAATCTTTTTTCTTTTCAAATTAATTATAAATACTGATATGAAAAAGAAAAGAAAATGAAGAGTGAAAATTACGAATTGTTCCTAAAATAATGTTCAAAATAGGATTGAAAAATTAAAAGATACGAATTTTAAATACACATTGTTCTGAGAATTTCGGAATCGAATCACGAAGTTGTGCTGTAAGTTTTGATTCAGCTAAAACAATAACAGCATTTAATTCCCATCGAACTGATTGTAACATTTTCTCGTCCGTGATCCGATTTCGGCATTTCATAAGCATCTTGTGTAGCGTAACTAGCAAAACTAAATCAAAATCAAAATCTCGAGTTGCTGAACCTGATCTGATGCATCTATTTGCAATTATTCCCTTCCATAGTACTCCAAAACTGTCTCACTTTAGAGAATCGCTTGCGTCCTTGCATGCACAACAAAAAGGAAAAAAAGGGGAAAATAAATAATGATAAAACAATGAAGAGTAAAAATCATTTTGTCGCAATGAGATTGAGTCCCAATAATAAATGGCCGTGCGGCAGTTTGTCGTTGTTGCTTGTTGGAGATGTGTTGCACAAACCTTTGTGATTTCGTACTCGTTCTCGTCGCGGTGGGTGGAAACCAGAATTGCGTGGAGGCGGCAGTGATTCTTCCCCCCATGAATGCGTCGTTCCAAGGGGTGGTGGCAAAATCGAGCCAGGAGGAGGAAGAGGTGGATGAATATGATCACTAGCATATAGATGCGGTGGTGATCTGTGATCGAAGTGTGGAAGTAAGTGTGGGGACATCGGTGGCGGCGGGGAACCAGCATTATCATACCTGCTGGAAGCAGGAGGGTGTAGAGGCATAGGTGGAGGAGAGGATAAACGGCCGCCCAACGGTGGTGGTCGTTGGCTGACTTCGTACGACGGTACACCAGGAGCATTGAGCAATGGAGGTGGCAAGTAAGGAGGAAAGAGTGAATGCAGATAAGAAGGCGGTGGCGGGGGAGGAACGTTTGTAGAACCAGAAAACATTACGGGAGAGCTGGATGACTCTGGTCCTATGAATAATGGAGGCGACGTTGCCGTCTCCCCATTTGCTTCCAGGCCTGTTTGAAAATCAGGTGAAGAAAATACATTTTTCCACTTATGTGCCTCTTATAATACCGTAATGATTTTAAAGAATGTGCACCACTGGTAGATGAGCCTGAAGATCTTTGATAATCCTTAACATGAATTAAATTCAATAATCAAGTTCCTATGAGTTCTACCAGTAATAACTTTACAATAGCAATTTACGAAATATAATAGCATTATAATAGCTTTTAAGATTAACCCTTCATTGTCACTTCCTTCATTTACTTTTTAACCTTCACTATTGAAGGAAAATTTTATACATGAATATTTGTACATATATTATTATTTAAGCAAATTTTTTTAAATTTTCTAACTATTGAACAGAAATCTTAACGAAAGCAGAAAATAGTTAGTTGTAACTACTGTGTCATTTCCATATTAAAAAATACATTCGTACACTGAGGGGTTAATGGAAGCACCAAGCAAAATGCATAGCTAAATATATCCTCGTATTTAAGTGTCAGAGAATAAAATTATAGTAGCTACTTACAGAGACTGCAATATTCAAATGAAATGTAATAGAAGTAAAATATGTTCTTTACAGTGAAACACTTACGATGCAATTTTGCTTCAGAATCCGCATCATTAATATTCTTCTCTATAAGTGTGAGCCGGTTGCGCAATTGGCCGGCTTCAACTTTGGATTCCTCTAAACGACGCTCGACTTGACGTGCTATCACCTAATGTTGAAATTCAATCGAACAATTAGAAAAGTATCAAGTCGAAATTGAAGAAAGTGTAATGTATAAAGAAAACCATACCCATTGTTCATGCGCTTTCGTTTCAAGAACAGACATTTGGTTTTTGTATTCTCTCTCCTGGTCCAATATTTCGCGTTTCAACATTTCTATTTGCTGCCTGAAATTATAAGCAGAGATGCTTGTCAGCAGGTGTTGTAATAACAACACAATGATTACACGTCTTTCAAATTGTCAGCGCGATTAACGCATTAATTACTTACTTATAGTTTTCTATTTCGTTTTGCATTGTTTGTATTCTTTCTACAGTCGACAGAACTTCGCCTTGCTGTTGCAGCCAAACAGCTTCTTCCCTGGAAGAGTATATCGCGTTAAATAAAAAGAATAATAATTCAACTAATCTATAAGAAAAATAAGTTTATGGTACTTTTGCCGTTGGGCCTCCTTTTCTTGGAAAAAGCTTGATAGTACTTCAAGTCGCGTTTCTGCATCTTTCTTCTCTTTCTCAGCAATCCTGCATTGTTTGCTCAGAGTAACTACCTCTTCTTGGACAAGTTTCATGTGCTCTGCCATTAAACAAGAATTGTATGTAATACTTTCCTTATTGTACAATTTCTAGTGTAATTAACGCGATTAAAAGTACCCTCTAGTAAGTTGTGAGCTCCTTCAACATCAGTTAGCCGTATTTTTAGTTCGTTTCCTTCTTCGAGCAAAGCTGTTGCTTCTGCCTTAATGCGAGATACGTCGTACAACTTATCCAAATCCAAGTTATTGCAATTCAGTCGGTTAATAACGTCTACGAGATCTTTTATTTCTACTTCTTTACCCTTTATCTCTTTCAGTAAGGCCGTTTTTTCGGTAGAAATCTATAAACAAACGTCTGCAAAAGAACGTTCTTCCCTAATACGACTAAATATACATTTATAGTATACTTACTTCCTTGATTTGCATTTCTAATTGCTGTACCTTATCAGTCAACGTTTTCTCGATACTATTCTTACTGTTCTCTTCAGCTTTCAAATTTTCTGCTACCCGTGTGAGTTCCACTTCCAGTTCATCACACTTCTTTTTAAAAGATACGAGCTCGGCTGACAAAGACTCGTTCTACAAAAATGAACAATAAATAACGTTTATACTAGTGCAATAGAATACATCACACGAGACATATGCTCTAATAAACTACAATAATGTCGTTACTCTTATAAAATACCTATGATTACGAACCTCAAATTTATCAAAATCATGCTGCGATAAATGAATAAACGATCAAATAAAATTAAAAATGTAACTATAAAAGGAAAAATGTTATTGTACGTAATAGAAATACATACTTCTTGAGTTTTGAGATTGAGGACATTCGTTAATGATTCATTCGCAGCTTGTTGAGCATTCAATCTTCTTTGCAGATCTTCCACTGATTGAGCTAATGGATTAACATCATCGTTCGATGATAGGACTTCCCGCAACATTCGTTCTAATTCTAAGCCTGCTTCAGTAGCACTTTCTAAATCCTTCTCCAACAAATCGACCTGCTTCTCCAATTCTGCTTTAGTATTCTGTAAGAAATTATTTTACCATTGAATGCTGTTATACTTAAAACCTGAAATTATATATATTTCTATGCTTTACCTGTGAAGCTTCTAAGTCAGCCTTTAAAGAAAGTACCATTTCATTGGAACCGAATGATTCGTCCTCGATACTTGTTAACTAAAATGCCCATCATAATAAGAAAACAAATTAATATTATAAAAATACTACAAAATAAAAACAGATAAGATATTAATGTCACTACCTTATCCTTTGTTACTTTTAAATTGTCATTCAACATTGTACATTCCTTAGTGGAAATCAGTAGATCTTTTTCAAGTTTGTTGATTCTAGCTATTAATTTTCCGTCTCTCCTCATATTCTGTAAAAATACAGAATTAGAAGAATGATAGAGATTTAATTCCAAGCACTTCTGGGTTACTATTAACAGAAGTCTTTATTGATACTTGATACTAGAAAGGGAGGAAAGGAAAATATATTAATTACCTCAATATAGTAGTATCCTAAAGAAAATATAAGCGTTGTAGTAGCAGTAAGGCTTACATACATTAGTGTCAACCAATAATTGCTCTCTAATTTTATTCCCTCCATTAAAGCATTTTCACTATTTTCAGAAGTTCCTTCCTGGAATAATTAGCTAAATAAATGATAGTAACTTTTTCGTAATATGTGTAACTTCGAAAAACAGATTAATCCTTACGTTATCACTAAAATAACTTTGAGTGTTATCTTCAAAGGAACATTCAACACTATCAGCCGCACAAACATGAGGAGATGGAACTACTAACATTAATAAAATGGATTAACTATAATAACAATAATGAATGCAGCATTCAATTAAAACGTTTTCGATACTACACCTTGCACTTGGTGAAGAAGGTCTTCTGATGTTTCAAACACAATCTCTTCGGTATTCGAATCTTCATGCAGAACCTTATCCTGATCACTTATATCACCTTCATGTTCAGTTAAGGCTTCATTCTTAAGAGGATCAGTTTCATAGTTTACTAGATTCTCTATTTGATATAAACACAAAATAAGATTACAAGACATTCTGTTTAAATTTCACTACAAATAGAATTTGTTTGAAGTTTACAACTATTAAAACGACGTGCATCACGAAAAGTAACACGTTTCAATTTTCTTACGAAAACTAGCACGTTTGAGCAGTTTGCCACGAAAACTATCATGTTTCGGTTTTCGCAGCGAAAACTAGCACGTTTGGGCGGTTTGCCATGAAAAATAGCAAGTTTCGTAGATGCTATGATTTTATTTAGAATTAAGTACCTGAACTATGAGAAAAATATGCTTTGTTGGGTACTGGCTAGTATAGAGATTATAGATGGAATTATTATTTATTAAACAATATTTTCAACAGTTGAATTCTTTTAAACTGACCACGCGCTGAAACGTAATAGTTTTGCAGTCTGCAGTATAATCCAAAACGTGCTATTCTTCGTGGCCAAACCAGATAACGTGCTAGTTTTCGCCGCAAATTCCCAAATGTGCTATTTTTCGTGGCGAAACAGTATAACGTGTTAGTTTTCGCCGCAACAGTACGAAATGTGCTATTCTTCGCGGCGGAAGACGAAACGTGCTAGTATTCGTCAGAAACGATGAAACGTGCTTCTTTTCGTGGTAAAACGAAACGTGCTACTTTTCGTAACGCACGTCGAAATATCAGCTACATACCAATCTCAAGCTGTTCACCTATATCAGCATTTAACAAATTTCTATTATGAAATTCATTAATACTCTCGATATTTTCTGAGATCATACTTGTTTCATCAGAATATAGTAATTCTGGTGTGCTTAAATTAGATTCTTCAATTGCAGGTGCATGGAGCTCGTTTACTACACGAGGTACTTCAATGGAATGTGAATCATCGCTCACATTTATGTGTACATTCGTCTCATTTCCCAAAATATTATCTGCTATTGTTGTCGTATTTACAATTTTACTTATCTCGTTTTCAATATGACGTTCGCTTTCATACCGCTTGTCCTGTACTGTGCCTTTTCGCAATTCTTCATTAATAATAGCATTATTATTCTCCTTTAGATTCTGATTCGCATTTTGAGGAGTGGGCGAAACTGTTGTTGCACTATGAGTTACTTGAACTTCAGCGCTTTTAGATGGAATATTTACGTTTTGCTCACCAGACGAAATCTCCAAGCTAGAATTATGTACTTGTTCACCCGTATTCTTTTCATCACTATTGGAGGATAATGTTAATTTCGCTGCATCGAGTACATACGATTTTATTAATAAAGGCGAAACATGTGCATCAGTGCTACCACTTGTAATTAACTTGTTTCCAGAACCTTTACTATCCTGTTTCGATTCAATTTCTTCCGTTCCTAACTGAGTCAGATTTTTCAAGGTTTCAGCATCTTTTGCTTCAGATTTAGCGATACTCTGCGCTGCCTTTGTATCTGTTTTAGTATCGTCAGCTGCAACTGCTTTAATTGTATCAGAATTGTGTTTCTTCTCTAATTCAATGGCTGATGTTACATTTTTATTCACAGCTTCTTCAGTAACATGGGATGTAGATATTTCTTCTGTTTTCAACTGAGTCACAGTGTTCAAGTTTTCAGTATCTTTTGTTTCAGATGTAGTGGTATCCTGCACTGCCTTTGCAGACGTTTCAGTATCATTAGCTGCAACTGGTTTAATTATATCAGTGTTATGTTTCTTCTCTAATTCAGTGGCTGATTTATCATTGACATTACTATGTGATACAGTTTTATTTAGTGATGTAGATATTTCTTCTATTTTTAACCGAGTCACACTGTTCAAGTTTTCAGCATCTTTTGCTTCAGATTTAGTGGTATCCTGCACTGCCATTGTATCAGTGTTATGTTTCTTCTCTAATTCGATGGCTGATTTATCATTGACATTACTATGCGATACATTTTTATTTAGTGGTGTAGATATTTCTTCTGTTTTCACCTGAGTCACACTGTTCAAGTTTTCAGCATCTTTTGCTTCAGATTTAGTGGTATCCTGCACTGGCTTTGTATCTGTTTTAATTGTATCAGTGTTATGTTTCTTCTCTAATTCAATGTCTGACTTATCATTGACATTACTATGCGATACATTTTTATTTAGTGGTGCAGATATTTCTTCTGTTTTTAACTGAGTCCCACTGTTCAAGGTTTCAGCCTCTTTCGTTTCCGATTTAGTGATACTTTGCACTGTCTTTGTATTTGTTTTAGTATCACCAGCTGCAACTACTTCAATTTTATCAGTGTTATGTTTCTTCTCTAATTCAATGGCTGATTTATCATTGACACTACTATGTGTTACATTTTTATTCGGAGCTTCTTCAGTATCATGGAATTTAGATATTTCTTCTGTTTTTAACTGAGTCACATTCAAGGTTTCAGTTTCGTCTATCTCAGATTTAGTGGTACTCTGCACTGCCTTCGTGTCTGTTTTAGCATCATCAGCTACAACTGCTTTAATTGTATCAGTATTACGATTCTTCTCTAACGCAAGGGCTGATGTATCACTGATATCGCTATGTGATACATTCTTACTTAGTGCTTCTTCAACATGTGGTGTAGACTCTTCCAAACTCTGTGCCTCCTTCATTTCGATAGTTGTATCGTTCTTTGCGTTTTGTGATGCATGTTCGACTTTACCGAGATCATTACTTTTTAAACTCCCATTTACATCCAACGCTGGAACCTGTATTCCTGCTATTTCTGGTACATGTAACATCTCCTCCGAGCTTGTCACAAAATCCTTAATATCGACCGTCTCTGGAAATCTTTGCTCGTCACTTTTCGCTTTATCACTCGAAGTTTCTTTCTGTAACTTATTCTCTGCTGTAAAAATATTCGATTTAACTCTGACCCTACTGGAACTCGGTTCTGCATTACGAACCGCATCTTGTTTATTTGGCACTGCTGTCGTTTGTACAACTTCGGTCACAGAAGCTGGCTGTACAATAGGTTCGTTATTACCTAAGTGAAACGTAGTTCCATCTATAATTTCGTACGGCGGAGTTACATCGCTTACAACTGGCAGTTCTTCTGTGGATTTTAAATTCAAATTATTAGTCTGAGCGTTGGAAGCCTTAGTATCTTTTGCAACAAACTCTGCTTTGTCATTATCCTCCTTAGGCTGAAGTTCTGTATCGGATACATGATTATTACTTGGTAATCGATTAGTAGGCACTTCGTAAGTTAAATTCTTATGTAAAATCTTATACTCCTTCAAAAACTTTTTTGGTGCATATCCGCGTTTACCATTTATCTAGAATTAATAAAGCTTTTGATTAAAATATATACCACTGTACCAGTTCAATACCATTCAATTTGGAAGAATAAGAAATTAATTTCGATTCTTGCTAGATTTGTTTGTACGAAAATACGAGTGGTATTAATCATAGCATAGGGGGTAAATATTAACAGTGAAATATACCTCTACACCCCATAAGTCAGTTCTATTGCCTGCTTCTTTACTGTAAACTTTGACTTTTACATTAATGTCAAAGGGCAATATTCCTGGCTCATTTGGATTATATTTGATTGACGTTCTAGCCCACGAAACCGGCTCTGCGTGAAAAACATCGTTAAATAATTTGAGGGAATTTTAGAAAGGAATGCGCTTGTAAATTGGATACATATTGAAAGTATGGCTTCAATTACCCGAGCATTCATGATCATAACATAATCGTTTGTTCGATAATGCTGAGGAGCATTGTGATATTGCATTAAATAATATCGCAATAAGTAGAAATGCTACATTAATAAACAAATTTCTTTTCATCATATTTCCACTATTCCGAAGTTCCACATCACTACTAATATACAATGACACAGCCTTGGACGCACATTTTGAACCAGAAATAGTTTATAATAAGATGGCTCGCCGGAAGTAGCGTTCAATCTCTCCACGAAGCAAGTGCTGAACATATGTCACCATTTGATTGGTAATTCAAATGTAGCATAGCTTACGAAAATACATATATCCAAGAGAAAGCTTCGACTGAATAAGTATATTTAGGAGTTCCATATATTTTATTTACATCGTAAATAATATTATGTTCAAACGTGCGCTTAAATTATGAGAAATCGCATATAAATTGAGGATACACCCATGTCCATCGAAGAAGAATTGTAGAGATTGTCCACACTTCGCTCACGATAGAGCACTAAAGAGGTGAGTATTCGCATCCGCCATTTTGGGTCCTCTGGAGAAAGAAGATTATTGAGTACCCGCCTTTTTGAGTATAGTCAAATCATTGAGCTATAAGTATACCTGGAGAGGGAACAACAATAGGAAGAAGTAGAGGCGACAGCGGTCTGAGGGAAATAGAAGAACGGGTGAACCTATCCTTCTTCCTATTATACCTCTCACTCTGTACAGATAACTTCACTCACATTCACTGACATGCACTATACATCCATAGCCTGTTGTTAGACAGAGATAGGTTCACCCGTAATCTTCCCTCTTTCTCGGACCGGCCGCCATTGCTCTGTTCCCTCTCCAGGTATTCTTATAGCTCAATGAGTCAAATTCGCTTTATAAACCAAATAAAAACTTAAATCTGACAATCTATAAAAAGGCGGGTACTCAATAATTTTCTCTCTGCAGAGGACCCAAAATGGCGAATGTGAATACTTACCTCTTTAGTGCTCTAGTCAGTGATGCCAGATCGAGGACGGGTGCCCTCGAGAATTTCCCCCACCTCGCGCACACTACGCCGGAGCAGCATGTCCGTGAGCTCGGCGCTTCGGAGTCCAACACACGGACGCGCTGCTCCGGCGTAGTGTGCGCGAGGTGGGGGAAATTCTCAAGGGCACCCGTCCTCGATCTGGCATCACTGGCTCTAGTCACGAAGATCCATTGCGCATGTGCCACAGTCGGGTAAATTTTATTTCGAATAATGAAGGAACCTTGGAGAGGGACTAGAGTTCGTTTGGCGATATAAGAAGAGTATTCTTAAAATGCCACTTTTGGGAAAGTGTATGCAGAAATATTATATTTTGTAAGCTGTACTAAAGAAAGAATAAACCTAACATAACCTAAGAATTCTTGAAGATCTGTTTGTGGCAAATTAATTGCCGTAACTTTCTGTCGTTAGTAATGAATACATCTGTATTTTCATGCTGTATCAGAATTCCTTTAAATCAAATTTTATTTTTTATCTGTTTTCTATGACAATATATTTCGCTGAGCGCTACATGTAGTCCGCGCTGGACTTCAAAACCCAGATAGCACACCTCGTCTTAGAGACGTCTAGTTTATGTCCATTTTACGTCTGAACGTCTTGATTTGTAACCAGACGTCTTTAAGACGTCTTTAATACGCCTCTTGGACGTGTTTAAGACTTACCAGACGTTGTGCGATCTGGGAACGTATCAAGTAGTCATGTCAAGTAGCAACGTTTTGGTTAAAGATTAAAAATATAACTTCTATCATTGTATAAACATGATTAATAAAATCATAGTTAACAATTATTCTTTACTAACAGCCAAAACTCGTTACCATCAATTAATAATATTCACTTTGACCATAAGTTAAGCGACATTGATTTTAAAAAAAATTTATCCAGATAAAGGATTATTCAAATATGATTTTACTCGGATAGATAATTCTCAGTTATTAGCGAATAATATACATACTATTCGTAATTTAAAAAAAAATATTTTAATAATGACCCAGATAGCATATAGACGTCTTAAATACGTTTTAAAGACGTCTGTTTTAGACTTTCAAGATGTCTTAAAGACGTCTGCTATTTTCTGAAAGGCGTCTTAAAGACATCTGTTATTTTCTGAAAGGCGTCTTAAAGACGTCTATAGACGTTTTATTACGTCGTTTGTCAGGAAACGGTACGTCTTTAACACATCTTTTAAATGGCTTATAGACGTCTAAGAGACGTCTTATAAACATCTTTAAGAGGTCGTGAAGACCACTTAAGGACGTCCATTTTAGATTTTCACGACGCATCTGAGATGTTTTCGTAAGGACTTGATTATGCCTAATGCAGCGTCCTAAGGGCGTATTCTCGCCTAGACACTCGTTTTTGAAGGCAATATTTGGAAATTAATTTTGACGAACCTATCGCACCTACAGAGCAGGTGTTTTGCACACATATTTAGTAATGTTTGAACTATTAACACAAATTTTTGGAATGCATTATATTGAAATGTGTACAAGTTACAAGATAGTGTATAACGTAGTCATGACTTCTTTATGTACATATTACGTCAATTATCGTAAAGACGTTAAAACGTCAATTGTAAGTCCGTTTTAGGTCTGAACGGCTTTAGGACGTCGGATGGACGTCTTTAGATGTCTTAGGACAAATGTCTCAGACAGGGCCAGCGTGACAGTACATATGATACCGGGCGAAACCATTTTTTGGCGCCCCCTTCCTAACTTTTAAATACAAAAAAAAAACATCTGTTTTACTTTATACAGATTTAGATAATTTTATTGTAATAGGTACATAATGGCTGTACTATGGTATGATGAAATTTTGAGGGGTTGGGTGGGAGGGGGAGAGAACCTCTAATATAAAACTTTAGCTGCGGGTATTTGTTAGTTTCTTAGATATTAATAAAAAAAACGGCTATACTTCCGAAAACCGGTCGCACCCGCTTGGGTTGAAATTTTGCAAATAGGTTCATGTTGCATAAAAATAACATTTGCGAGAAGGATTTTTGGCGACTCGAAAATTTTTTTTAACATTTCAATGTCATTCCCTACCTTACCGACAGAGCGGAGAATTGGATACAACAGTCATTCAATCACAGACCAGGTATAGAATAGACCTTCCATCCTTTTGTATTCTGTGTCACTCGATTTTGGGGCTCTAGAGCCCCATTACCATTTCCGTGTCGCATCCAACGTTAACGGCTGAGCATGAAATAAGAGTGCAGCGCTATAAGCGGTAGGAATGAAAGTTATAATTGCGGTGAGAATTTACATACAGGGTGTCCCGATGTCAAATTAATACAGTATTTTTAAAAGACATTTCAAAATTTCCTCATTTCTTTCTCAATCAGCAACTCTACAGACCCATACAACGGAGAAGCATTGTACAACTTCGCTTACGATGTAACGAACCTCTGCTATCTTGTAATTTCCTAATAAATTATTTGCGGACATGGGTTTATATTAACTTTTTCAACTTTTCAATTTTTTTCAACTGTATACCCGTGATACTCTGTGTACAGACATACACTTTCATTTATCGTATTGAACACTTCCTATAAGAACTAATTAAAAAATGATTAATAAATTATGGTAATCTTATGGCGTGTCTCGTATCAAGCAGCAGAGTAGTGGTGGGCCCCTGCCTACATATATTGATTGTGTAATTCTACACAATCAAGTCATTCCGAAATCTTTAACAATTTTTACTGATCAAAGCTTCATTCAAACATTTTTCCTTTCCAACACGTAGAATACATTGATATAAAAGAAAATTGGTAAATTTGTTGAAAAGCTACCTCCTCATCGATTTCAATGACCTTTGCATATGTTGTCAATGTCGTCATTCTGAACAACATTTCCTTTTAAACTTTTTGACGGCCTCAGTTTCGGAGATATTAATAAACAACTTTCGGCATAATAGATTGAAAGCTACCTTCCTACTGATTTCAATGATCTTGCCATGTTATAAAAAACATATGAAAAACTTTCGGCATAGGGTAAAGAGTACAATGGTTGGCCACTTAAGTAATAGTGTCACATAAATAATAAATTATAAATGCGAATTTAGTAAATTTGAAATGGAAATCAATATAAATAAGTACGAAAAACCCCTAATAATCTAAAAATAAATAGAGTTTATAGAAAAAAAATCAAGAATGTATAAAAATATACAAAAAATGTGTTTCCTACGAAGAAATATAGTTATTGGCATGGTCAAGACAGTAATTGTCCAACCGGTTCGACAGTGATTGGCCGCTATTGGATACATAATGTAACCTAAAAGAAAAATGTTACCTGATTTGTTGATAGAAATAAGATTAAAATTATACAACAAAAATGGATATATTTTATTATGTATGTATTTGTTGTGTTTATTTCTGTTTTTAAAAAGTGGCTAATTACTGTTTCACCATTAACATGGTTAAAAAAAGTCACTGGTCGCCTGGCCAATTACTGTCATGCAACATTATTCATATGACAGTTGTTGGCCCCCGGTATTTTTCATAATATATGTATAAATTTAACAAATAAATAATTCTTTTATAAAGTTTCAACTTTTATTTATCGATATAAACCGAATATAAGAGATATACATATCATAAATACATTAAACTATTCACAAACTTTCAACTGCACTCTTACGGTTTTTTGATTAAATCGCTGTAATTTCCAAGCTTCAAAGCCGAGTCATCCTATTTGCATTTATATATAATCACAGTATATAATGAGTGGAGAAATATTGATTACATCCGAAGCAAGAAAGTACAAGGAATATGAATATGTTCATTAAAAAAAGGCATAATATTGGTATTTCTTTATAATCATTTATTTCTCAAAATAAGGCCAATCACTGTCAGGTGGCCAACAACTGTGTTCTTTACCCTAATATATTTAAATCTGTTTCATAGCTGACGGTATATCGGTTGGGGCTAGATTAGGGCCGGGGCGCGTAAAGCATGGTACCGCAGCGTAAAACATGTGTTAAACTCGGTATTAATTCTTGTGTTAAGTAACGTTTTTTGCGAATATTTCGTAAACCAAAGCCAACTGCCAAAAAGGTTAAAGGGAAATGTTGTTCAGAATGATGACTTCGACAACATATGTGAAGGCCATTGAAATCGGTGAGGAGGTAGCTTTTCGACAAGTTTACCAAAAAATTTAACATTAATTTTCAATATTATAAATAATTTCGCGGACACTTTTTTTACAAATGTCCACCGATCCATAGGTGTTTCACCCCCTAAGAGTAACGACCAATAATTTTTCTACACACTGTACAATGAATGTGGAGAATGAGCAGATAGGTGTGTTTTGTAGGAGCGAGTACTTTTTGCAAGAGTGACGTGTAACTGATTTTTGAGGTGTGTGATTGTGGCAGGAATCAGTTGTCAGGCGACGCACATAGAAAAGTTGTGGGGGTCGCGTCGCGGCAACAATAACCTCGATAGACGGTCAGCGGGTAAGCGTTTGGGGAAAACCCAAGTGGTGTAAACGATACTCCTGCAGGTCAAGATACTAAATGTGATTTTCGCTTCTCATTTTGGAACCATTTTAGTTTCTGACCTTTTGCCTGTCTTCTAGCATCTAGACATCGAGAAATAGTTTGGAATGGTTTTATGAAAAAATGCTTCCAACAAAAGTTGCTTGTTTTCTAACGTGGATTAGGAAAATAATTGGTTTCACCCCTGCTTCAAATACAAGGAGAGATGAGTGCGAGCCTGTATCAATACATATCATGTATCTGATACTTGAATTGTTGCTAAAGATGCGATCCCCTTCTGACTTGTACCGCACCACTACAAGCGTACCCTAACTTCTGTCTGTGTACCGTGCGCGCTGCCTGGCCGGCGCTCTCCACCGAGAATTCATTTCACCGAAGTACAAACCCTGATGCGAAGATTCTACTTTTGTCATCAATTATTCTCTAACTTCTCTTTCTATATTCTCAGTAGAATAAAAACCTGAAAACTGTTAATTTACAAAGCATTTCCGCAGCTGGCTAATGTACGATGTTGGGATGCTGCCTTTTGTATACATAAACAGAAATAATTCCTTGAAATGCTACTTACAAAATAAGCTCCTTTCTAGGATGGACTCCTTAAAATTCACGTCACGATGAACAGAATCGGTGATTTCCGTTTTGGGTAAGCGAGCCTGTAAGCGAGTTCAAACGGACTAATTGTTGTGTATTTTGTACACAAGCCCGTCCGCCGGAAGGTTAAATGTGTGTTCCAGAGCGTATAAACATAACGATCCACCGTCCGTTAGGACAATGACGCGGTTTTCACGTGTTTGCATTGGATTCGCGCGTTGCGCTCTTTAGTCTTTCGGGATTCCGGCCGTTAGTAACAGGAACGCCTTCAAGGTATAAAGATCAATTTGTCGCTTAGCATTGGTATGTACTTAGTTTTATATATATCGTGTTGTACCGTTTTGTGTTAACTGCGTGTTTTGTGAACCGTATTATAGGGCGGTATTCATAAACGTGTCTTAAGATTAAGCAAAGGCTTAAGCATTCGGCATCCTTTACTATGCTACTAGGTTAGTAGAGGATGTTGTATGCTTAAGCAATTGCATAATCTTAAGACACGTTTATGAATACCGCCCTTGAACTATTCCACTTCAAAACGGATAGAGAGAAAATTTAGTTTCACCGATTCTCTTCAAAATTACAGTATGTGTCGATAACCTTGCAAAAATAAAGTATACTGAATTATAGAGGCCTATGTCAAATAGTTTTCGAAATATTTAATGTTAAATTCTTAAAAATTGGAACAAAATCGGCCGCCGCGTCATCACTTAAACTGTAATATCTCGGTCATTTTGACAGATAATGTCTCCGTCATGGGCCCATTTTAAAGCTGAAGCAATGCTTTCTCAACCCGTATATAGAATATTTTATTTATTCTTAATAATCTTGACAGTAATTGATGTTAAAGTTTCAAATCCCGATTTGACGTCGTTCCCACCCATGTTCCGGCTTGAAAAAAATACCATTCGATTCGTTGAGCCTTTAGCTAATAAATGCGTTTTTCAAAAATGTGGAGAGATTTTGGGAACAGCTAACAAAAAAATAAAACTTACGATAGTGCACACCGTTTAGAACTGCACAGATCCCATGGTCAGTCCGCGCGCACGCGCTTTCAAAACAATCGCCTAGCGTAGGAAAGTATTTATATACGATGCGACAAAACAAACTTTTTGTTAAAGATAAAAACTGTCGCTAGAAAATTCAATATCTGCCACTTGACTCTATCGAGAATTATTAAAAAACTACAATCTGGACAAGAAGCTACTTGTAGACTACAAATACAAATCTCAGTAAGAAGATACCCACAAACAGTTGAATGTAAGACTGATTTGTAGATTTTAGTTTTTATATCGTAGATAATGTTTATGGTTATAATATTGTTTTTTTTTAAAGATAATACATTTTTGTTGATCCGAACCCTCAGAAATAAACATTATTAATAAAATTCTGTTTTATTTCATTAGAAAATGAAATATTTCAATAAAAGGCAACTGTTATATCTTACTAACAACTTACCCCAATGCGATAACAACCTGCCCTAAAAAGGGGTAAGAAGTTCCGCTTTGACCAGCCACAAATAAATTACTTTTTATGAAAAACCCATTACAATATATTAAATACAAGCTTAAAATCATAAAATATAATAAATTTAACAGGAACTCAGTCAATAGTGAAGAGAATAATTACATTATTTAACCGTCATTTTTTATGTTTTATCGAAATCGGAACTTTTAGCCCCGGTCTCCCCTATGGGTAGAGACTTCAAAAAATACAATGATCCATACTTTACTCAAATATTGTCGTATATTAGTAAAAAATATTCTATTTCGAACCAGTTACACTCTTAAACGGTCGCTAATGGGGATATTTACCTTACTTTTCGTAACGCACGTCGTTATGTCCTCCCGCTGAAAATGGCCCACATGAAAAATTTATTTGCTTAATGTAAAGCTAACTTCATTAATAGTCAAGGCTTTTTTGATCAAGTCAAATAAAGTTGTTTAAATTCAAATTATTTGTTATATATATTTTTCCATTTCTAGATACAAGCTGCTTTACCAGCGGAAGTGCCCGTTGGCAACTCGGCGTCGGCAGCAGGAGGAAGCCGGGGAACGATGGGCGATGTCAAGCGCCCCGCGCCAAATGTCGACGAGACATCCGAGGAAATAATAATGAAAGTAATTATGTGGAATGTGGATAGCAACACTTTGATTTTGGAATACGATTATGCAAGAACTATCACAGTTAGAACACAAGTTCTTATACAAAAATGTTACTTATCTGAAATTATTGAGACAACAGTTTCGTTGCATGTCAAGTAATATCTAAGTTATTAATAAAAAAGGAGAAGCGGAGAAAGTGTTACAACCGCCCCTGACCTCGGGTCGGTTGTAACACTGCATGGTGTTGATAGTAGCACAAATTTAACTTTACAAAATTAAAAAATATTTGTTGATTTTAATTATAATAATAAATGAAGAAAAGGTAAAATTTATAACCACTTATGCGGTATCGAAATTATGTCAGATATAGAAAACGTTTTGGGTGGTGCATTCTTCATGTGATCAAACCTTACATTCAGTATATTGCACCCATTTTCATTCATTCGCTTATGCTGTGCTATATGATTCCATGCAAACATGGCAATACTATTCATCTTCTGTTGCGCGATAATGTACTTTAAGGAAAATTAGGGAAGAAGCCATCGTACGGGAATTAGGAATCAATAAAGATCTTGATCCTATTAAATCGTTATGTGAGCTGAAATATAATGGGCAATATTCAGGGTACATTAAAGAGATTTCAAAGGATCATTTCTATTGTTTTTACTGGTCTCCTCTGCAATTGGAATTATATAAAACATTAATTAAAACGTCCAGAAAAATAGAAATAGACTCGACTGGAAAATGAGTGAAATCAATCGAAAAACTAAATGGTGACAAGAAACATATATTCTTATACCAAATTATTGTAAAAGGTGCAAATGGTATACAACCAGTATTTCAAATGCTTTCAGAAAAGCACGATACAAATTTAATTACGTACTGGTTGAGGGAGACCATAAGACACGGGGCACCAGTACCTCCAGAAGTTGAATGCGATTATTCACTGGCGCTCTTGAATACAACCAGCTTAGCATTCAATGAACGTTGTTTGAAAACTTACATTTCGGATTGTTATAATTGGATTAGTGGTGCAATTTTGCAACATCCACTTCACTGTTTTATTAGATGTATTTCACAAAAAGCATCCTAAAATTAAAGACTTCTTTGTGCGGTGCGCCGCGCTACTGTCATCGTGTGATAATGTTGAAGATTTTAATACACTGCTTCATTCAATATTTATTGTCGCGTACAGCGAGTACGATGGCAAAGATTCCTTTGGAAATGAAGTAATCTGTGAGCAGGCGCGATCGTATTTATTCGAAAGAATCAAGTCATTCACATTTACGAGCGACGAGAATGAAAAAGAATACGATGATTTAGAAATTTTAAATAAAAATGAGAGTATAGTAGTATTTATAGATAGAATCAGGGATGCGGCTGAACAAATGGCAAAAAACAGTGTAGAGACAGATAGATATAACGCATTTTATTGTCCAGAACTTGTCCCTTATTTAAGTAGTTAAATTATCTAGACATTTTCCACTCTGGACACAGGTGATGAAGGGACATTTCCTTCTGTCATCGCATGTAGCGACATCCTCTAGATGTGAGGCATATTTTAAAGACCTAAAGCATTCAGATTTGTGCGCAAATTATAAACCAATGCGCGTCGATAAATTTATCATTCAGCATATAAAATCTATTGAAAATCTTTCGAAATTGGAACGTGCTGCAATTAAACGCACCAATGAAAAAATTGCACTGCTGACTACTGAAGAAAGACATAAAAAACAAAGAAAAATTGATTCACGTGATTTTGGCGAAAATGTACAGGACGCTACGGATACTTGTAATTATTTAAGGGAAGAGGAAAATTGGAAAGGCTTAAATATTGAAGCCAAACCAAATAAATTCAAAATTTTACAAGTTTCAACTAATGATAGGAATTATATAGAGGACGATGAAAATAAAGAAAATGTAAAAACAAACACGGATGTACAAAACAACAGTACACTAATCAACAAAACAAATACCTACTCTTAGAGCAGCGCTGCACAAGGAGCTGTTTTCGTCGCCTAGCGGCGAGCAACCCACCTTTCCTGTTACTAAGGTCAGAATCGGTGAGGAGAACTGCAGTAGTGTATGTGCGTGTTCGTAGGCTCGTAGCATAGGTATACAGGGTCATCGTTTAATCCTGCAACCCGCGCGCGCGCGAACTTGTAAAATGGCAACACCGCCTCACGGACGCATTCCACTACAACCATGCACCGTCCCGGCGTTCAGAGAGCTACTAGCGACCGCTAGACAGCGGTGATGCCCGAGTTTCGAGAATTTTGGGCTGGCCTCTTTCAAATTAACGTTGCAAAGAACTATTCAGAATTTCCCGGCCCGGGTTAAAAAATTTAGGGCCTTTTTCGTATAACTTTTGAACTATAAGAGATATCGGAATGCAATTTGCGCCGAGAAAATGAGGAAAAATTATTCCCTCTTAATGATTGATAATTTAACATATTTTACGTTTACTTAATTTTTCTTTCATCAATTTTTCAACCATAATTGTTTAAAAAGCTTTTGCAAACTGTTTATTTGATAATGTATTTAACGCTGTTTTTAAAATTCGTGATGTCGATAAACAATAGGCTAGTTGTTTCTGTATCATTACTATCATTACTTTCATAAATTGAAAAATTAAATTTTTATTCAATTATGTGTTAGTTCTGCAGACCTCAGAATCTATTGTTCTGGTTTTCTTTTTTATGATTTTATCCTTAATGCGGAGCATACCTAGATCAGACGTAAGGGGTAACTAATGGGACGCGTCTTTTATTGTAACAGTGTTTGAATTTCTTTTTCTAGAATTTTTGTGTCTGAATATTTTAGCTACTCAACCACGCCTATACCGGCTTCCGTTAATGTCATTTTTTGGAACGATGCGCCATTATTATGGCTTTTACAAGCAGGTGGCGAAAAATCTTTCCGTACAAGGGTATAGCGCCGCGGTCAACCCTGTCGTAGCTAAAATTATTTAAATTGAGACGAGTACGAGATCAGTTGACATTATTTTCAAACCTCATTATAGTAATCTGGGGTGCGAGTGGTAAACCGATCATAAAAGCGGAGCGCGCGGCTCGATTACCTGGACCGGGAAATTCCCAATACCTAGCTCTTTGCGACGCTAAAATTTTCGAAGCTCGGGCATCACCCTTGTCCATCGGTCGCTGGCAGCTCTCCGCTGGGCCAGTGCATGGTTGTAGTGGAATGCGTCCGTGAGGCGGTGTTGCCATTTTATAGGTTCGCGCGCGCGCGGGTTGCAGGATTAAACGATGACCCTGTATATGACTGGGTTCCTTGTGGGGCCCCAGTGCAGAACAGGTCCCGTAATAAAATTCGGGTTATTTATTTGTATATTGTTACGTGTACAAATTTATTAGTTATGGAATTTTCTTCTTGTAAATATCGCTAAATGTAATGACGAGCACCAAATGTGTGTACATATGTATATATTTATTTATATATAACTTTCCGACTTATAAATGATATATATCCTTAATTAAAATTTGGTTTTCTTTGAGTCAGAATTATTTATTTGTATAGTATTAACTTTCTATAGTATATTGCGTGACAAGGGAGAGATGTAAGCGAGTTGTAAGCCCGAGTGTAGCGAGGGCAGCAATTCACGCGAGGCGAAATCGCTTCTCTCCCGTGTCACGCATTATATTTTTTTCAACACCTGCATGAAAGGTGTGTTTTTGAAAGCCTGCTCAGCGATTCGCAAAAAATATGCATGTTCGATTGCTTTTTTATTCTGTCAAAATTAATAAATACGTGTATTTATTTTCCAACAAATGGATAACGATTAGTTGAACAACTGCATCTTCATACCATAGGGTAATGTCAATTCCAGTTTCTTTGGGAGGAAAGTAAGAAATTGCGAATACGCAAGCGCGTAAAGTCTTTTTCCCTTGGGAGATCTAGAGACGCGGTAGCGTCTCGACGCCAAGTACATGAAAAAAGAACACCCTATATGTCGATGTCGCTACCGTGTACCTTTACTCGTCGCGGAGACACTCTAACCTAATTCTGACATTTATACATTAATATTTCATCACGCCTGCAATATTTTCTAAATTTAAAGACATTTTTCTTATGTAAACCGCATATTAGCTTTCGAATAAGACCAAAATCAATAAAATCGGTCCACGCATATCAGAGATATCATAATATCGTCTCATGGATTAGTCGGAAACGGTAAGATTCTTCTTCTTCTTCGTCAAGGAATTTTTCGTCAAGGAATTTTTCGTCAACATAATACGTATACGCGTTACACGCACACCTTCACTACTAACACATGTTTCGGTCGTCGACTCTCGGGATCGTCGTCCATCTTTGTATGCATATTTATTTATTTTATAACCAACCAAGTGCTAAGTGTCAAAAAGTAAGTTGTACGATTTGAAATTTCACGAGTTTTTATACATTACATAGGAGACTGAATTATTGTCTCAATTAATAAGGTAAGTCGCCAAAATTTTTTAATAGTCTTTTTATGTAAAATCACAGATTTGGAAGTTGTTCGAAGAAGGTTCGACAGAAAAGCATCTTTCTCATAAGTTTCTGGAAATTTGTACCATGCATGTACAGAATAATATATATTGTAACAAATTGCATTTAATATATTATTGTAACAAATTGCATTGCATTTTTTAAATTGACAGATATTTTTAAATTGATGTATTTATATATCAGCAATTTAGAGTTGTTATGTAAAGGTTATGGGATATGGGATAAAAAGGTAGAAATTGTATGTTTGCATAATAAGATGTCTTCTACGAGTTGCTACATATTTCAAAATGTATCGTTTAATAATATATATGTTATGTGTCTTCTACGAGTTGCTACACATTTCCTAAATGTATCGTTTAATAATATATGTCTTCTACGAGTTGCTACACATTTCAAAATGTATCGTTTAATAATTATTGTTTCAGAACACCCAGAGGAAACCAGATTTTTATCTTTCAATGGTGATTCCGAAGATGATGGTACAGCGGTCCGTAGGAAAAGGCCATATTAATATTAATTTGTGTAACGATTAGATGTGTGTGATGAGATTGCTCTCGTGCTTTTAAATAATAAAAAAAAATTCAGTAATATCAAACGATTATTTCATTTCGTTTTCTTTCCATAAACCATAAATTTTTACATAAAATAAACGTGAAAAGTTAAGCCGGTTTGCTCAAAATCTATACTTCCGAATGCAATTCTAGAAGTGTATGAATTTTTCTTAATTCTTACGCAATACTTTAAAATCCGCAAATTATTAATTAATTTCTACACTCTCATTGGCATTCACAAAAAAAAGTAAATAAATGCGTGTATTTTTCACTTTCGTTGCAGAACTTTGAAGAATTTTACACTTCCTACGAATTTACATATTTTAAATATTCTTAGTCTGTTTACTTTAATCACTATGCTTTCCATTAGTAATATTTTGTTTTCAACTTGTTACAAATAATATTGAATTTTTCCTTTTACCTTTATAAAATGATTTATTAACTTAACAATTACTATGCTTATATTAATTTGTTAATTTATCGTATAGCATACTATGTGTACAATTCGAGCAAGAGTACACAGTACTCAAGAATCTAGTCTAAAAACTGGTACAGATACACAAAAGTATCTTTTTATCTTAACAAAACTTACAACATTTTGGTATTAATTAAATCATTTACAATTACACTATAAAATATTAAATTTATTATGCGCATAATAAGACACAATGGTATGATTTTTTAAAGTTTTTATTATGCGCCTATTAAGGCACAATGGTATGATGGGAGAATACAATAATAATAAAATATACTATCATTTTCACTTCAAAATATATAAACATATTTTTTTATTAATTAAATATAAATAAAATTAAGAGGAACATAGAAAATTAATACATATACAATATAATCATTCGCTATTCTGGTGCGGTAGATACAGACTAACTCAGGCTGGTCCAGGTGGGCGGACCGAGGACGCTAGCTTCAGTTTCCATAGCGTATTCTTCCGTGCTGCGTGGAAGAGGGTGCTCGAAGTCAATGAAGTGACGGACATGCCACGGATATGGAAACCTCTAGTAGTGTGCGTGTAGCCTTGTACCCTTAAGGTGAAGTTCAACGGCGCGTGGCCCGTCGACTCGCCGGACCTGGACGAGCCAAGCGACGAACCGAGCCACGAGCCGTGGAACTTCACCTTTAGGATTCAAGAGCACACTACTAGAGTTTTCCTTATCCGTGGCATGCCCGCCGCTTCAGTGGCTTCAAGCACCCTCTTCCACGCAGCACGTAGAAGACGCTATGGAAGCTAGCGTCCTCGGACCGCCCACCTGGACCAACGTATCAATTTCAAACATAAAATATAATTATTTTTGGTATCGTACGGTACGGTAGGTATAGACTATAGCGAATATTTTGTCACAAACATAAAATAAGTAAAATACAATATAATCATTCGCTATTTGGTGCGGTAGATACAGACTAACTCAGGCTGGTCCAGGTGGGCGGACCGAGGACGCTAGCTTCAGTTTCCATAGCGTATTCTTCCGTGCTGCGTGGAAGAGGGTGCTCGAAGTCAATGAAGTGACGGACATGCCACGGATATGGAAACTTCTAGTAGTGTGCGTGTAGCCTTGTACCCTTAAGGTGAAGTTCAACGGCGCGTGGCCCGTCGACTCGCCGGACCTGGACGAGCCAAGCGACGAACCGAGCCACGAGCCGTGGAACTTCACCTTTAGGATTCAAGAGCACACTACTAGAGTTTTCCTTGTCCGTGGCACGCCCGCCGCTTCAGTGGCTTCAAGCACCCTCTTCCACGCAGCACGTAGAAGACGCTATGGAAGCTAGCGTCCTCGGACCGCCCACCTGGACCAGCCTGGACTAACGTATCAATTTCAAACATAAAATATAATTATTTTTGGTATCGTACGGTACGGTAGGTATAGACTATAGCGAATATTTTGTCACAAACATAAAATAAGTAAAATAAAATATAATCATTCGCTATTTGGTGCGGTTGATACAGACTAACTCAGGCTGGTCCAGGTGGGCGGACCGAGGACGCTAGCTTCAGTTTCCATAGCGTATTCTTCCGTGCTGCGTGGAAGAGGGTGCTCGAAGTCAATCAAGTGACGGACATGCCACGGATATGGAAACTTCTAGTAGTGTGCGTGTAGCCTTGTACCCTTAAGGTGAAGTTCAACGGCGCGTGGCCCGTCGACTCGCCGGACCTGGACGAGCCAAGCGACGAACCGAGCCACGAGCCGTGGAACTTCACCTTTAGGATTCAAGAGCACACTACTAGAGTTTTCCTTGTCCGTGGCACGCCCGCCGCTTCAGTGGCTTCAAGCACCCTCTTCCACGCAGCACGTAGAAGACGCTATGGAAGCTAGCGTCCTCGGACCGCCCACCTGGACCAACGTATCAATTTCGAACATAAAATATAAAATAATTAAAAATTGAAACGTGAACTTCTTTTATATATATACAGTTTACATGTGGGGTTCGCCACGGCCCCGACCGCGACCCCGGCCACGACTCCGGCCACGACCCCGGCCACGGCACTGATCCACGATTAATGATTGTATCGTGTTAGCTTGTGCGCGCAGGCTTCTGGCCTGGTCGCGCACAATTTTCAGAGCGGCCCAACGTTGTTGTTGGGCCCTCACTTGCACCCCACTCCGCTTGTGCCGGTGCGTCGCATATCCTCCTGTAATTAGTAGTATATATAAAATATATAAAATAATTAGCACTTACAAATAATTGGCACTTTTATTGTTTGATCTGTTATGTAAATATAAAAAAAAATAAATATAATTAATTAATGCTCAAATTTGGATATTTCTTATGAAAATATATCTTAATTTTTAAACTAATGAAAGAATTAATAAGAATTAATACCTTGTGCCGTGGCCGGGGCTGTTGGACATTGCGGTGATGGAGTTGGTGTTATAGATGTTGCACCCAGTGTCAGCGACAGCGCGTCGTCTGACAGCTGGGTGCCCCTGGGTATAGCCGAATGTCTGCAATTAGGTATATGGCTGCCATTATTAGGTATACCCGAATGGCTGCCATTATTAGGTACAGCCGAGTGGCTGCTGTTGCGTATGTTTGACTGACTGACATTATTGGCAGCGATTAATATTATTTTATCTTCCTCTGTATCTGGAAATATAAATTTGAATAAATGTATATAGAAAAAATTGTTATTATTGTTATTAATTAAATAATGAATTTAATTCTACTGTAGGTTTATTGTTAATTGTTAATGAAACTTACTATTTAGAAAGGCAGTCCCCTGTCCATTCTACAAAAATTAATAAACAATTAATTAGTAAAAGAAACAAGAGTTTATAAAAACGGCTTATGATAGAAAAAAGTCATACGTTAACTATTAGAGGAAGTGGACTGTAATTGTATAGTAAGTAAAACAACAAGAAGATATTAGGTGGACACATTGAAGCATATTCTAACTTCTGAGTTGAACGTAAATGAAAATTTAAACTTTATGGAAGTCTTTAATAGGCACTTTGCCTACGTTAAGTATCAGTGGACTTAAACCGTAATAACTGTATTGGGAAACCAAGTGGAGGCGTGGCTTAGACTTCAGCGCTGTTGGCGAACTACTGCCAGTAGGCCCAGATCCCACCAAACATTCCGAATAAGTATTTATTAATCGAAGAAGTAAAAATTTAGTGTTCAAAATAATTTAAAAACATTTGTTTTTCACAACATATCCATATAAACACTGATATTCGTATATATTTCGGCCTACCCGCAGTAGTTCAATTTCTGTCACTAGTTGGCGTATCGAAATTCTTGGTTTCCCAATAACAAGTAATACAATAAGAAGATATTGGATATATAGAAACATATTTTAACACAGATGTGTTTCCTATTTCTAATCTTTGGCGTTACAAGTAGAATATGCTTCAACGTGTCTATCAAATAATATCTTCTTATTTTTTCTTTTACTGGCTATATAGAATTACGGTCTATTTCCACTTATACTTTGACGTGCGTTACGAAAAGTAGAACGTTTCAATTTTCTTACAAAAACTAGCACGTTCCAGTTTTCGCTGTGAAAACTAGCACGTTTCGGTTTTCGCTGCAAAAACTAGCACGTTTCGGTTTTCGCTGCGAAAACTAGCACGTTTGTGTGATTTTTCACGAAAAGTAGTACGTACTTACCATATGCAGCAATGGAAAGAAGCAAATTTGAATGGTTGGTAATAATTGTAAGTAAAAAATATGTAAACATGTACATTGTTAAACTATAAGATGCCTTTATTTAACTTTAAGTAGATGCCGTGATTTTATTTAGAATTAAGTAACCGAACTATGAGAAAATTATTCTTTGCTGGGTACTGGGTAGTATAGAGATTATTATAGATGGAATTATTAGGTATTTATTAAACAATATTTTAAACAGTTGAATTCTTTTAAACTGACCACGCGCTGAAACGTAATAATTTTGCAGTCTGCAGTGTAATCCAAAACGTGCTATTCTTCGTGGCAAACCGAAACGTGATAGATTCGTAAGAAAATTGAAACGTCCTACTTTTCGTAACGCACGTCGACTTAATGTAGGAAAAGTGCCTACCAATGACTTTGAAAATGTCGTAGCTTACATGCCCATTCGTTAGTTTTATGATAAATCTCACGAATCACGAAAAAATTTCTCACAAATAATAAAACTAACGAATATATCAATTCTCACGAATAAAACTAACAAATAAAAATAAATTCTCACGAATAAAACGAACGAATATTACTTACAATTTCTGAGTTGGTGTCCATAGCTTCCAGATGCAGATCACGTTTCTCAGACATTTTGAAAAGTAGCTTCCCTCTGAAGTTGACCTAGATGCCAAAAAGATAATCGACGATCGAAGAGCATTTGTTAGTCAAAATATCGATCTATCGATTCATCATTACGGTTTGCCATTGACGAAGATTTTATTTTAATTAAAGAAAGAAAAGAAAGATATATATATATATATATATAGATTGGCAATGCGGTGTACATGATTTATTTTCGTAGTTCTCAAAAAAGAAAAAATTTACGTCGAGTAGCGGCCGATTTCTTCACCTTCAGTAATCTTCCGGTCAGTAAACGATTTTTTGGCAGTTATATGGAATTTTAATTAAACAAAGAAAAGAAAGATATATATATATATAGATTGGCAATGCGGTGTACATGATTTCTTTTCGTAGTTCTCAAAAAAGAAAAAATTTACGTCGAGTAGCGGCCGATTTCTTCACCTTCAGTAATCTTCCGGTCAGTAAACGATTTTTTGGCAGTTATGTGGAACATAACTCTAACTGGAAGATTACTGAAGGTGAAGGAATCGGCCGTAGATGAATTAATTATTGACGGGGTAACCAAACTTTGTTGGTGCGAGGAGGGCTCGTTTTATAGATTGGCAATGCGGTGTACATGATTTATTTTCGTAGTTCTCAAAAAAGAAAAAATTTACGTCGAGTAGCGGCCGATTTCTTCACCTTCAGTAATCTTCCGGTCAGTAAACGATTTTTTGGCAGTTATATGGAATTTTAATTAAACAAAGAAAAGAAAGATATATATATATATAGATTGGCAATGCGGTGTACATGATTTCTTTTCGTAGTTCTCAAAAAAGAAAAAATTTACGTCGAGTAGCGGCCGATTTCTTCACCTTCAGTAATCTTCCGGTCAGTAAACGATTTTTTGGCAGTTATATGGAATTTTAATTAAACAAAGAAAAGAAAGATATATATATATATAGATTGGCAATGCGGTGTACATGATTTCTTTTCGTAGTTCTCAAAAAAGAAAAAATTTACGTCGAGTAGCGGCCGATTTCTTCACCTTCAGTAATCTTCCGGTCAGTAAACGATTTTTTGGCAGTTATGTGGAACATAACTCTAACTGGAAGATTACTGAAGGTGAAGGAATCGGCCGTAGATGAATTAATTATTGACGGGGTAACCAAACTTTGTTGGTGCGAGGAGGGCTCGTTTTATAGATTGGCAATGCGGTGTACATGATTTATTTTCGTAGTTCTCAAAAAAGAAAAAATTTACGTCGAGTAGCGGCCGATTTCTTCACCTTCAGTAATCTTCCGGTCAGTAAACGATTTTTTGGCAGTTATGTGGAACATAACTCTAACTGGAAGATTACTGAAGGTGAAGGAATCGGCCGTAGATGAATTAATTATTGACGGGGTAACCAAACTTTGTTGGTGCGAGGAGGGCTCGTTTTATAGATTGGCAATGCGGTGTACATGATTTATTTTCGTAGTTCTCAAAAAAGAAAAAATTTACGTCGAGTAGCGGCCGATTTCTTCACCTTCAGTAATCTTCCGGTCAGTAAACGATTTTTTGGCAGTTATGTGGAACATAACTCTAACTGGAAGATTACTGAAGGTGAAGGAATCGGCCGTAGATGAATTAATTATTGACGGGGTAACCAAACTTTGTTGGTGCGAGGAGGGCTCGTTTTATAGATTGGCAATGCGGTGTACATGATTTATTTTCGTAGTTCTCAAAAAAGAAAAAATTTACGTCGAGTAGCGGCCGATTTCTTCACCTTCAGTAATCTTCCGGTCAGTAAACGATTTTTTGGCAGTTATGTGGAACATAACTCTAACTGGAAGATTACTGAAGGTGAAGGAATCGGCCGTAGATGAATTAATTATTGACGGGGTAACCAAACTTTGTTGGTACGAGGAGGGCTCGTTTTGACCGACTGGCATGTGAGCCTAGGGTAGCGCGCTTTTTTTTCCCTATATCGGCAGAGACACGCATGTCGCAGCATTCAAACATTTTTCCTTCTTTTCTTACATGTAAGTGTGCTTTATTATTATTATTATTATCTAGAGACGCGGTAGCGTCTCGACGCCAAGTACATGAATCGACACCCTGTATAATTAATTAAGCTGTGCACATAATGAAACGAACATAAACGAATATAGGTTATTGTTTCATTACACGTGTATGCAGACATTTTTCATTACACGTGTATGCAGACATTATTATTAATTAAGCAGTACGCATAATGAAACGAACATATTTTCAACGAATAGATTATTTTGTTTCATTACGTGTATACAGACATTATTATTTTAATTCAGCTGTACGCATAATGAAACAAACATATTTGTAACGAATAGGTTATTGTCGTTTCATTACACGTGTTAAATAATAGTCTGCGCAAATTTTTGCTAATTTTTTTAAAGAAATGTTTATCTTTTTAGTATCAAGACCCTTGGAAGAACATTTTATTCTCCGTAGTAGGAGATATTCTCCGTAGTAGGAGAAACAGAATTAAAAATATTATTATTATATTTGGTAAGTGACCTTTACATTTATTTATAATAATACGTATGATATTAGTGTTTATTACAAATTCCTCGTTTTTTTACAGGTTGGAGTATTTCAAAAACACATAAAGTACACTCGAGCAGCTGCTGTGCGCTATTCCGAGTAAGCTTTATTATTGGCTGCATACTTATGCGCCTTAATTTACAACATCACTCGATAGGCTGCAGTGCGCCTTGTCTCGAGTATAACCACTTTCAATAAAGTTGGTCATCCGCGAGCGCATAACCGCCACGCTTATATATATTATATTATTATTGAATCATAATTATATATATAAATATAAATATTTTATGGGGGTTATATATATTATTGAATCATAATCAAACCTCCTTATATTATATATAAAATATATAAATTATATATATAAATAAAAGTATAATTCGTCATGTCTGTAATTAATCGCAGTATTAATATCTTACCGCTCAGTGTTAATAATATGCAAATTATCATTAATGGCGAATGGTTAGCAGATGATCATATCGAATATTTTCATAAATTATTAGAAGCTAATTCTAATTATAAACCACGCGAGACGTGGAGAGTTCAATTGCCTGCTACAATTCAACCAGTTCCTGAAAATCAGGATCACATACAGATTTTGCACCAAACCGAAGATTTTAAAACCAATGCAGGGGGACACTGGGTTTGTAGCTTCTATAAACATGATGAAAGAAGAGTTTATATTTATGATTCTCTTAATTTCTCGAAATTGCATAATCATCATAAAATTTTTCTTGAAAAGTTATACCCATTTTTGAACAAACATGACGGTACAATTGACGAAGAATTTATTGTATTTCCACGTGTACAAGCCCAACCCAACAATCGGGATTGCGGAGTTTTTGCGATTGCATTTGCTGTCTCGTTATTATTCAAAATATTACCTGACAAGGTAACGTACACTCATGCGATGATGCGTCAACATTTGATCCAAATGTTTCAATCTAATCGCATAGAACATTTTCCATGCATTCAGGATCAACAATTGACACGTTGTATATATGAATATGAATCTGCAATTGGTAATACAATAAATAATAAAAATCCCTCTTGCGGAAATTATCCACCATTTAAAATTGGTCAAAGTGACGTTACTACCGAAACAGATTATAATAAAGTATTCCCTGTTCAAACTGTAGTATTTAGTGATAGTGACAAAAACGGCACCATATGTACAAAAAATGTAATTCAGATCGATCGACCATTAGTTTCGGAACCAAAAATTAGCAATGAATACATGACTGATTATTATAAAGAACGTAAAGAGGAAATTAATTTAAAAAGAAAAGCTGTTTATAAAGCAAAGAAAGGGGAGTGTAACACGAAACAAGGCAAAGATTGTAAAAAAGGGGAGGAAAGTATAAAACTTTATAATTATGAATATTATAAAGAACATAAAGAGGAAATTAATTTAAAAAGAAAAGCTGTTTATAAAGCAAAGAAAGGGGAGCGTAACACGAAACAAGGCAAAGATTGTAAAAAAGGGGAGGAAAGCATAAAACTTTATAATTATGAATATTATAACACACACAAAGAAGATATAGTAAAAAAGAGAAAAGTGTATTATGACGCAAATAAAGAAGTGACATGCGGAAAGCGAAAAAATTATTATCAGGTAAATAAAGAAGGTAAACTCAAGAAGGCAAAAGTGCATTATGACGCAAATAAAGAAGTGAAATGCGGAAAGCAAAGAAATTATGATCAGTTGAATAAAGAAGTAATCTCCAAAAAGCGGAAGGTATATTATCATGAAATACGGAAAAGAGATGATTATGATAAAGTAGCAAAACGTCGTGCTGCTTTGCAAATAATAAAAAAGTATAGTTATATTGCTGTAACAAATAACAATATAGCAACCAAAAATAACAAAGAAACTTATATCAAAAAACTTTCAAAAATTATTAGTATGCCGTCCGGAGAAGCAAGTAGATTGGAAGCTGAGCGTATAATAAAATGGTGTTTTCATATTCGACAAAAGTACATTTTGAAAATCAGGAAACTGTTGAAAGATTGTAAAAAAAGAGTGGAGGTTTCCTTAACGCGCGCAGCAGAATGTTTAGAAGTTGATGACAGGATTAATGCTTTGTGCGGAGAATCCAGACATACGTCTTCTTCAGAATCATATTATGCAGAAACTTCGTACCATACTTTCACCGGTTCTGAATCAATCATACTGAATTCGGAAGGGAAAGCTATAAACGTTCTACCTGTATTGCAATCGAAGAAGAAGACAGAAGCGTGGCATTGTAGTTATCTTTGTAAAACAAAAGATGTTGAAATTCTGAATAATTTACAGGATTTCTTCAAACGATTGTTAGAATGCTCATTAAAAAGGGTACATAAGTTGAGCAACCATATCAGTAGCTGTTCTAATAAAGTGCATGCTGAAAAATTTGGTCATTCTCATGGTTGTTACATAAACCCTAAACTATGTAAGTCCAATTTTTTAGCCATTGAGATTTTGGCTCCTCACTTTCCGGATTTACGACATTTGAAGAGAATGATATACAAAATAGCGAACATTTATAAAGACCAATTACATACTTTAGACAAAGCCTTAAACGATAATGACCTTGAAACACTTGAACGAATAACACTGCAAGCTCGGAAAGAAGCTAAAGCGTTACAAAATAATAATACTGACATAAGCTTGAACGAAGAAGAGATTATATCTCGATATTATTTAGCATTTAGAGCTTTCACAAAGCGGTCTATGGACACACCACGCATTCCGTGCGTTTCCTGCGAGAAACTTTGTTTTGAAAGAGAGGTTCTTAAGTTTGATATTTCTAAAAGAACATATAAGGGAAATGTAATGCAAACATTGTTAAATCATATTGGATACAAAGTTGGTGACATGCATTTTATTTGCCGATATTGTCACGATAAAATTCGCAACGATTCCATACCACCAAAATGTATTTTAAATCAGCTTGATGTACGTTCAATTCCAGAAATAGCAGTGTTGAACGATTACGAACGAATTCTCATTCAAAGAGCTAAACCGTTTCAAACGATTGTGAGAATGGATACAGTAATGCGTAAAAATATGCCACATAAACATATGTTTCCAAAAGTAAAGGGGAGAACATTTCACCTTCCTTTGCCGTTACAAGAAAATTTAAAAAAAATCTGTCCTTCGACTGAACCTTTAAATCAAAATCATGAATTATACATATTGGTGCGGGGCATTCCAACAAAATCTAAAATAGTTTGGGAAAAGTTAGTTGACTTGAAGAAAGTATGGAATGCTTTAGTATGGTTGAAAGCCAATAATCCTCTATACTCAGAAATTGTTTTACCACAATCGCACGATTTATTGCTAAATGCCAAATTACCAGATACAGAATTTCAAGAAGAAGTTGTTGCCAATGATAATAATAACGAATCTATCGAGGACGTTGACGGTGAAATACTTAATATCGATGAAAATAACAAACGTGCATTATTAACACAAATGTCACAATCTGATTCATATTATGAGCAGTTTACGATTTATCCAATGTACGACAAAAGGGTTAATGAATCTGCTACCGCACTCTATCAAATGCTTAAGGTTCATGACATTCCGTTGGGCCATCGTGCTGAACACTTAGATGTGAAATGTTTCCCAGATTTATATCCTTATGGGGTGAATGGACAGCATGAAGAAAGATTGGTACGTTTGACTGATCATGAATTCATCAAGTCCAAACTGATGTCCAAGCATTCGCAATTTCGATTGAACATGCAATATATTTTCCATTTATTACACGATACCAATATGCGGCAATTGAACGCTGGAATTTATCACAAAATGAACGTCGTAAATCCACGTGAAAAATATACAGCAGCTGGTTTTCTAGAGCAACTCTCTAAAGATCAGCTACAAACAAACTTGAACACTATTTTTTCCAGATTACGTAATACAGCACAGTATTGGCGCAAACCGAGAAACGATTTGAACTGTATGATACACCATTATGGACCAGCTACATGGTTCCTCACGCTTAGTCCAAGTGAGTGGCTATGGACAGATTTAATAGAATATCTTCGTGAAGTAAACGGCCCATCGGTGGCTAAAATGTCCCCGAACGAACTCATTGCTTCTGATCCCGTTTCAACTGCTCGATTTATAGATAATGCATTCCACGCTATGCTGGATTTCATTTGTTCGCCCGACAATCCGATTGGCAAGGTGACACATTACTTTTGGCGCAGAGAATATCAAAGCAGGGGATCACAACATTTTCATCTTTTAATTTGGATTGAAGATGCTCCTATAATCGATAAATCTTCGAAGGAAGATGTAGCACGATTCATTAGGAAATACGTCACTTGCAGATTGCCCTCACCGCATGTGTCGCCAGAATTATATAGTCGTGTAATTGCACATCAAATGCATAAATGCAATAGCTATTGTTTACGCAACAAAAAAACTAAAAATTCCTTCCGTAAAGTATGTAGATTTTCATTTCCACGTCCAGTTACAGATACTTTGGTAATAAGGGATGTAGCTGTTTCTATAGGTGCTAGAAAACAATTGAAAGCAAAAGGTAGACTCTATGATCTTCCACGTTCAACACAGGAAGTACGTATCAATGATTATAATGCTCCCGTTCTCACGGTTTGGAGAGGTAACATGGATATACAATATATTGGAGAAAAGACAGGGTTGGTAACATGTTACTGTACTAAGTACGTGTCAAAGCCGGAAAAAAGTTACGCTACGGACACTTTGGCAGCAATCAATTCTACTAAGTCATTAGCTAGTCTGCTGTGCAACCTTGGAATGCGCATGCTAAATCATAGAGAATGTGGAGCGCCTGAATGCGCTGATACTCTTTTAGGATTATCATTGTATGGCACTGACTCCAGTACTACTATTAGATGGTTAGATGTAAATATACTGAGAAGTAGGAAATTGAAAACTCGCAAAGAGATTGAGGATCTGGAAGGTGAATCCACAGACATATTTTGTCCATCCCTCATAGATGATCACTATCCTAACAGACCCAAGGAATTAGAATCTATGCATCTGTACGATTTTGCTATGTGGTATGACGTTACTAAAATTAGACCGTCTGAAAAAACTGAATACTATGAAATCCGTGCATCTTTGTTTTTGAAAAAAAGGCAAAGAGGGTATCTTATCAATCATTATAAGTACAATGTTCAAACCCAACCTGAGAATTATTATTTCTCATTATTATTATTATTCCAACCTTGGAGAAATACCGACGAATTGAAAAATGGATTTAACACATATGCGGAATCTTTTTTGTCGCTAGAATCACAATTGACAGATGCAGTTCAGTATCACGAACGAATAACGGATATTCGAGAAGCGCGTGATCATATAAAGGAAGAAATTGAAAAGAACGTGTTGAATACTGTAGAACAAGAAGAAAATGATCAAGGCGATCACCCCTTAGAGTGTGTCCCCATTGAAACTGTTGGTGCCATGAAAGACTTTAAAGACACGGAAAAAAAATTGGACTGTGGTGATCTTCAAGAAATGATTTCGGAATTGAACCATGATCAGAAGCGGATATTTGATAAAGTTACTAAGTCCTTGACGTCTAACGATAACATTCTTAGACTTTATGTCAGTGGAGAAGGTGGCACTGGGAAAAGTTTTTTAATAAAAACTATCAGACAGTGGATCAAGCAGAGTATCGGAAAAGACACAGCAGTAACTGCTCCTACTGGAATCGCAGCTTTTAATATCGAAGGTCTTACCATACACCGATTATTTCAATTACCTGTAGAACATGGACATACAGCCCAGTATAGGCAACTTAGCGATGCAGCCCTTCAAATTGTACGAGATCAATTAAAAAATGTTGCTTTACTAATCATCGATGAAATTTCGATGGTTTCTAACGTAACTTTCCTGTACATACATCTACGACTTTCAGAAATATTTGATACTGCATATTCCGATGATGGTTGGTTCGGAAAAATACCTATTCTGTTATTTGGTGACTTATTACAACTTCCTCCTGTTCACGAAGAACCTGCTTTTATACAATTATCTAATAAGAGTATAGAGAAAAATGTTGGAGGATTAGGTTCTTATAATTTATGGTCTGCCTTGTTTAGCTATGACGAATTGAGAATAAACATGCGACAGCAGGGTGATAATATTTACAAAGAGATCTTGTCGAGAATTCGCACTGGAGTAGTGACCGCTTCGGATACAAAGCTTTTAGAAACGAGGAAATTAAATTTCAAAGCGACAAATTGTAATGACCGATTAAAGGAATTAAGTGATTACATGCTTAATGTAGGATCTAATACGGTGTGTTTACTTCCCACATGTGTTCAGTGTGATGTTTTGAACGCTGCAATGCTGAGTCGATTTCCATCCGAAGAAATACATTTGATTGCTCAT
>OV815993.1:19184695-19406308 GCA_929113495.1 Andrena minutula
TTAAAAATGCCGAATATAATTAAGGAAATTGATACTAAAAGTGTTAATATATAAGTTTGACATTATTTAAGAAAATAACGTCAATTCGTCATGAATTAGCGTCAATAGTTCCAATAAAAATACAAGAATTTGATAAATATGCCATGGGAAGTGCAGTGTTCCTATCGACTCATGCATGAAGTTCCAGGATGTAGCGTCATGAGTGATGCCCTAAACGGATTATTAGCGGGCCACGGTTTACTACAGCTTTATGACACTAGGACTGGACCTTCGGCCCCCTACACAATATAAAGTAATTAGGAAACATCTGCCAAGTAACTTGCAGAACAGGGGAACAATTTTTAGGATTACTCCCCAATTGCTACAAGCTAATTCCTCTACGCTCGGCAGGCAATAAACCGTGTTTCGCTAAAGCATAAAAGAATAAAAAGTATGGTGGGAAAGTTGACCGTGACGAAAATTAATTTTAGGGTCCGCACAATTACCAAAAGAAGATGTTCTTATGTTGGATCGAAGAATGTTTCCCTGACAATGGGGTAGGAAACGAATTATTCTGCAGAAAGACCAGTACGCCTCGCGGAGAGCGAGAGGAAGAAAAGGGGTGGTCTGCTGACTGCGCGTGATGCCTTATCTCTCGAATATAAACACGCGTTGGAATATCAAAATAAAAGCACGCGCTGACGTATTCGGTGCAAGAGAACGTGTGCCATAGGGAAGAGATATTAGGTGCAGCGGTGGAAAGTTGCCGTTTCAATGGAATGCAGGACCGACTGGACATAATATAATCTCCTCCCTATACCTTGCGTGTTTATACTCGAGAAATAAGAGATCGGTCTTGAATTTGTCGGAAGGATCAAGCAGGCGGCATTCCACACAGTCAGCGGACTACCTCCCTTCTACCCCTTCGCGTGGCGTATTGATGTTGGATAATACTTTTTAATTGCTATATTGGTATCATCTTTGTCACATCTTGTATATATAGATATTATAACAATTGCCTAGCACGGTGAAATAGGGTTCAACGAGACGACCATCGTTTGTTGTTTATATACCTGACTTCTTGGAGGCCTCGGTATGTAATTTACAACCTCATGCGACATTAAATGACCTTATGTTCCAACTTCTTTACTTCATCTCAACAAATGATATCGTATTATGAATATAAATGTATACCAATGAAAGAATACCCATCCATAACCAGGTATAACAATAATGAGAATTCGTACAGAACCTACAAGGTTTCTGCTTTCAACTAATTTATATTTTCCACTTCATTGTATAAAGAAGAAAAAATGACATGAAAGTAATTGTTGTTTTGATATAATTATGAAACTAACATTTTGGAAACATCGTTCTTCGAGAAGGGGGGACCCTCTCTCTGCTGACGAAGTAGGGGAAGAAAATATGTACCACATTTGGTTCCAAAATATATATGTACCATCCACTGACAGAGCAATATACGGATTAACTCAGGCTGTAGAATGCCTAAAGTTCTTAAAGACCCCCCCACGTGCTTGATTGCCATTTAGAAATGTGGCAAACGGATATTGTGGAAACGTTCTTGGGAAAATATGAATATTACCGCTTGTAAACAACGAATGAATTTTCACCTCGCTGTAAAAAATTCATCAGTGTGATCGGTCAGAGCCAGTGATGTCAGATCGAGGACGTGTTCCCTCGAGAATTTCCCCCACCTCGCGTACACTACGCCGGAGCAGCGTGTTCGTGAACTCGGCACTTCGGAGTCCAACTCACGGACACGCTGCTCTGGCATCGTGTACGCGAGGTGGGGGAAATTCTCGAGGCAACCCTCCTCGATCTGGTATCACTGGTCAGAGCGCCTCGCCAAGGTCGCGGTTATGGTCCCGCGAGCAGGTGGTAGACAACGGTACATGCCGGTCCCAAGTCCCTGTGTAGCACCAGGTAACAGAGCAATCAACGGATTAACTCAGGGCGAAGAAAGTTCAAACCCCTGCAAAAAAACGGAACGGTGTCGATTGTCCCTGTTCGACATCAGGTATACAAATACTTCCCGACGAACGCTTCGAAAACAAGCAATTATTGCCTATCGTAAACGAATGAAGAAATTTCGCTTCGAAAAATTCTAAATTACCGGCTGTAACAGATAATTGGAATTTCCGCCTCGCTCTGAGCCCACTTTTGTCCCACAAAGCAAAACATGCAGAAATATTTGTAAACCTGTATCCATGTTATCCGATATACCAAACACTGTTCACAAAGTGTTGATACATTCCTGCCAAAATATAAAATATTTTGGCAACCTTGCAATCGGCCAATTAGGTGGAGAGACCCAAGATGAAGTCAGAAATAAAGATTTTAAAAATTATAGAACAAATTGTAGGTCAAAAGATTCCCACTGGAATACAGATGAAGGTGTAGCTTAATATGATTCAGCATTTCGATTGCGACAAATGGCATGTTGAATAATTTCTCTATTTCTTAAGATTCCTGTGCGTTGGGACAAAAGCGGGCTCAGACTGAAGCGTGAAATCATTCATTGTTTTCGACCGGTAATTTCATATTGCCCCAACAATGTTTTGACAACATCTGTTTGCCAGTACATATTCATATTACAATATATTGTACAATATATTGAACGTCTAGGAGCAGATTCTCTTCTTCATTCACGCAATATAATATTGTACAACCTGTCAATATTATTGTACAACTTTTCAATTTTATTGTGCAACCTTCCAATATGATCCACAGACGGTCAATAATATTGTGCAATATTGAATATTGCGCAATAATATTGAACGTCTACAGGCCGCTTTAGGAAGGGAAATTATTCTTCAGAAACACCGGTACGCCTCGCGGAGAACCACAAGAAGAAAAGGGGTGGTCCGCTGACTGCGCATGATGAGGCCTGCTTCGTCCTCCCTACAAAGTCGAGAGAGATACCTTATCACACAACTATAAACGCGCATTGTAATATCAAAACTGAAGCACACGTTGACGTTTTCGATACGAGAGAACGTGGGCCACAGGTAGAAGATAGATATTACTGGACAGAGGTGGAAAGCTGCTGTTTCAAAGGAATGCAGGACCGATTGGTTATAACATAATCTCCACCCTGTGGCCCACGTTCTCTCATACCGAAAACGTCAGCGCGTGCTTCAGTTTTGATATTACAATGCGTGTTTATAGTTGCGTGATAAGGGATCTCTCTTGCATTTGTAGGGAGGACGAAGCAGGCCTCATCACGCGCAGTCAGTGAACCACCCCTTTTCTTCATGTGGCTCTCCGCGAGGCGTACTGGTGTTAGTGCAGAATAATTTCGTTTCCTACCCCATTGCCAGGGAAACATTCTTCGATCTAACATAATAACATCTTCTTCTTTTGGTAATTGTGCGGACCCTAAAATTAATTTTCGTCACGGTCAACTTTCCGACCATACTTTTTATTCTTTTATGCTGTAGCAAAACACGGTTTACTGCCTGCCGAGCGTAGAGGAATTAGCTTGTAGCAATTGGGGAGTAATCCTAAAAATTGTTCCCCTGTTCTGCAAGTTACTTGGCAGATGTTTCTAATTACTTTATATCGTGTGGGGGCTGAAAGTCTAGTGTCATAAAGCTGTAATAAACCGTGGCCCGCTAACAATCCGTTTAGGGCGGCTGGAAATTGGGCACGGGGAAAATCCCAAAACACCGGTGTCACGTTATTATTGTATTTTTCCACTTCCACGCGTACGATCTGCGAGGTGGGAGTTTCTTCGCGGCCAATAGTATTTAGAGTTTCACAGAAGAGTCCACCCTCAGAAAGGTGCACGTCTTGATGGAAATAATATTTAAACTGCGACTTACAGGGATAGTTAGTCAGTATAGGAAACATTTCTGTACGGTTCGGACTTGTGTAGCGTCAGTCTGACAATATTAGCTTTTTCGTGTGGTTGGTGACAACATCGTGAAATGGCGAAAAAAGTTGTGTTTTCAAGTGAGGAGGACGACAAATTGGTAGAGGCTGTAGCCCCTAATCGTGTCCTCTATGACGCCGCTCACCCGGAACATAAAAAATACGAGGTGAAGAACAAGGTGTGGAAGACAGTGTCAATACTTGTGAACAGAACAGGTACAGTATTTTTTAATTATATTTTTTTTCATCAACTACAGTTAATAATACAATCGAAAAGCCATTCATATAATTAACCCTTTCGGCTCTGTTGGGACACATATGCCCCAGTGAATTTTTGTGATGGATAAGTTTTATTTTGGTAGGCTGTCTGGCTGCAGCGTAGCAATCAGAGATGGGCAAAAAATTATTTCAAATAAAAAATTAAATTCGTCTAAAAGACGAAAATTTTATTCGAGACTCATGAATAAGATTTACCGCGAGTCAATATTTAATCGTAGCGCTTATAATTGAAATCATGGGTATTCAATCGTCGGCCACGATTGAATTACTTCAGCCAGAGAATTAAAATCGTCGGCCATGATTGAACTACTTCAGCCAGGGAGTTCAATCGTGGCTCGCGATTGAATTGCCTTCTGCCATGGGTAGTGAAATCAATGAATGAACAGTGGTCTTGCATTTAATCGTATTTATTCGAATGAAGCTCGATAACCTCGAGACTTGCGAGAGCCTTTGATCGATGCCGCGCGATGCCCGAGCCGAGCGACATTGTATCGTTCACCCGTCTAAACTGACGCCTGGAGTTGCTTGGCGATGTGTCATCGATTATACGAAAAGTGAATTTCTTTATTTTTCATCGTATCAATATGACAGTGATACCGATGGATTCCTGGCGTTCTCACGATTAATCGGTCACAAAATAATTTAAATCAGACTACTTTTAATGGAGTTAGGTGTAAATTGTGTAAATTAATTGTATGCATATGTAATTTCGTTAATTATGGCCTAAATTATGTCAAGTTTGTTATAATTTTTGCCAGGGAAACAGAAGGAGACAATTGGTGACAAATTTTAAAGCAGTGTTTTAAAATACGATTCTATTTGAGAAATTTCCTAACGATATTTTTCCTAAATATCTTCCCTTCTGTTTCCCTGGCAAAAATTATAACAAACTTGACATAATTTGGGCCATAATTAACGAAATTACATATGCATACAATTAATTTACACAATTTACACCTAACTCCATTAAAAGTAGTCTGATTTAAATTATTTTGTGACCGATTAATCGTGAGAACGCCAGGAATCCATCGGTATCACTGTCATATTGATACGATGAAAAATAAAGAAATTCACTTTTCGTATAATCAATGACACATCGCCAAGCAACTCCAGGCGTCAGTTTAGACGGGTGAACGATACAATGTCGCTCGGCTCGGGCATCGCGCGGCATCGATCAAAGGCTCTCGCAAGTCTCGAGGTTATCGAGCTTCATTCGAATAAATACGATTAAATGCAAGACCACTGTTCATTCATTCTTGATTTCACTACCCATGGCAGAAGGCAATTCAATCGCGAGCCACGATTGAACTCCCTGGCTGAAGTAGTTCAATCATGGCCGACGATTTTAATTCTCTGGCTGAAGTAATTCAATCGTGGCCGACGATTGAATACCCATGATTTCAATTATAAGCGCTACGATTAAATATTGACTCGCGGTAAATCTTATTCATGACGAATAAGACTGAAGTATTTTTTATTTGATACGTCATTTAAGGGGTCTCCCTAGTGTGACGGTTCAAAAAAATCGATTTTTTTTTTTTTGTTTTTTCTGAAAGTTCAACATCTTAAGAACATATTCCTAAAATATTATAGCTGAATTCGAAATTTTGGCAACGCTGTGAGCTATGAACAGTAGCGCGCGACCGATATGGCGCCATGTATACCCGCTACATTGGCGATGGCGACAGTAAAACGTATAAGGGCATTGTGGATTTGAATCCATATGACGTGCAGGTGAAAAAGTTAGAGTGTGTTTTACACGTTAAAAAAAGGATGGGTTCTCGTTTGAGAGCAGAAAAAAAGAAACATAAAGGAATAGGGGGAAAAGGTCCCGGAAAATTAACGGATAAGTTAATAAATGATTTAACAGCATATTATGGGTTAGCAATTACACGACACACGGATTCAGTGGAGGAAATGAAGAATGCGATTTGGGCAACGTATCACCATAAGTGCTCCACTGATACAGCGCCCGAACATGATTACTGCCCTACCGGAGCCGACAGCTGGTGTTCGTGGCGCCGCGCTGAAGCAAAAGGCGCCCTCGACAATTACACTCATGATCCACCCCTTACTGAACTCGTACAGCAGGTTATAAAGCCCATTTATACCAATTTATCCCAACACGAATTGATAGAGCGATGTCTAGGCGGAAACACACAGAACAATAACGAAAGTTTTAATCAGTTAATTTGGCATTTCGCCCCCAAACATATATACTCTGGGCCAAAAACAGTTGGAGTAGCAACATATTTAGCAACTGGCATATTTAACGATGGCTACCAGTCACTATTAAGAGTATTAAATACGATGAGAGTAACAATTGGCCCAGAAGCCAAAAGTTTTGCCGATACGCAAGACGTGAACAGAGTTTGCCTTGGAGAGAAAAGGCATCAGGAAGCATCAAAAGAAGCTCGAACTGCTCGAAGGAAAGCAAATGCAGCTTTACAAGAATTGTATGAAGAAGAGGAAGGTGTACTCTATGGGCCAGGCATCGGAGACTAATCGTAAGTATGATTTATTATTTGAAAAATGGTACTTGAATCTTTAAACGCGTTTTACTCGAAACTACATTTTTCGGCCCGGCGATCACGATATCTCCAAAACTACTCAACCAAACGACTTAAAACTTAACATATATATTGAGTGCGTGTTCTCTTAGGATCTGACCTAGAATGAAGTCATTATTTGCAAAATTCGAATTTTGCAGCTCAAAAAACTGACCACTTTTTTGCCGCGAAATGAAAACTTTTCTTTAAAGTGCCGCCATTTTTTTATTTGGTGATTTTCTATTTTCATTCTAGGTCAAGTCCTAGCTACATTCATATAGCTTAAGAAAATAACTGTGTTTTTTGTTTCAGATAACCATGGCAGCCGGAATCGTGATCGCCAGCAGCAGGCGTTTTTTTGCGAGCTTTTCATTATAACCCTTATAACATAAAATATAATTATCATTAATGCTTCAAAAAATTCAAGTAGATTGTCAAAATGTAACTGAATAAATACCCCAAAGTTAGAAACCGCAATATCAAGTACATTTCCTTCAAAAAAATTCCCAAATATAGCCCTATTTTCCAGGGGTCACACTAGGGAGACCCCTTAAATAATTTTGTATTTAAATAATGCCCATCTCTGGTAGCAATGATAGAAATCTCGTGATTTATACTAGGTGCAATTGCACAATTCTCTTAAATTCTCTTAAAAATATCGTAGCTTATCTATTCATAGTCTGTTAAAACTGTTTTGCTTAAGGGGTCTCCCTAGTGTGACGGTTCAAAAAAATCGATTTTTTTTTTTGTTTTTTCTGAAAGTTCAACATCTTAAGAACATATTCCTAAAATATTATAGCTGAATTCGAAATTTTGGCAACGCTGTGAGCTATGAACAGTAGCGCGCGACCGATATGGCGCCATGTATACCCGCTACATTGGCGATGGCGACAGTAAAACGTATAAGGGCATTGTGGATTTGAATCCATATGACGTGCAGGTGAAAAAGTTAGAGTGTGTTTTACACGTTAAAAAAGGATGGGTTCTCGTTTGAGAGCAGAAAAAAAGAAACATAAAGGAATAGGGGGAAAAGGTCCGGGAAAATTAACGGATAAGTTAATAAATGATTTAACAGCATATTATGGGTTCGCAATTACACGACACACGGATTCAGTGGAGGAAATGAAGAATGCGATTTGGGCAACGTATCACCATAAGTGCTCCACTGATACAGCGCCCGAACATGATTACTGCCCTACCGGAGCCGACAGCTGGTGTTCGTGGCGCCGCGCTGAAGCAAAAGGCGCCCTCGACAATTACACTCATGATCCACCCCTTACTGAACTCGTACAGCAGGTTATAAAGCCCATTTATACCAATTTATCCCAACACGAATTGATAGAGCGATGTCTAGGCGGAAACACACAGAACAATAACGAAAGTTTTAATCAGTTAATTTGGCATTTCGCCCCCAAACATATATACTCTGGGCCAAAAACAGTTGAAGTAGCAACATATTTAGCAACTGGCATATTTAACGATGGCTACCAGTCACTATTAAGAGTATTAAATACGATGGGAGTAACAATTGGCCCAGAAGCCAAAAGTTTTGCCGATACGCAAGACGTGAACAGAGTTTGCCTTGGAGAGAAAAGGCATCAGGAAGCATCAAAAGAAGCTCGAACTGCTCGAAGGAAAGCAAATGCAGCTTTACAAGAATTGTATGAAGAAGAGGAAGGTGTACTCTATGGGCCAGGCATCGGAGACTAATCGTAAGTATGATTTATTATTTGAAAAATGGTACTTGAATCTTTAAACGCGTTTTACTCGAAACTACATTTTTCGGCCCGGCGATCACGATATCTCCAAAACTACTCAACCAAACGACTTAAAACTTAACATATATATTGAGTGCGTGTTCTCTTAGGATCTGACCTAGAATGAAGTCATTATTTGCAAAATTCGAATTTTGCAGCTCAAAAAACTGACCACTTTTTTGCCGCGAAATGAAAACTTTTCTGTAAAGTGCCGCCATTTTTTTATTTGGTGATTTTCTATTTTCATTCTAGTTCAAGTCCTAGCTACATTCATATAGCTTAAGAAAATAACTGTGTTTTTTGTTTCAGATAACCATGGCAGCCGGAATCGTGATCGCCAGCAGCAGGCGTTTTTTTGCGAGCTTTTCATTATAACCCTTAAAGTGGCCGTTCCAATAAGCGGCTACAGCCGCCAGCGACTGCGACCGGCGGCTACAGCCGCTGTCGCGATGACTGGTACAATGGAAAAGCATTCATCCCAACTCCTATGGGCGGCTGCGACTGCTGCGGCCGCGCCAGGATTGCTATAGCCTATGCGCGTTTGGTTCATGAGCAGCCTAGGCTACTCGAGACACTACACAATGCCACGAGTGTCTGTGTTCCGCCGTAACAGCAGAATCGCCAAGTCGCGCAGCGGCTGCCGCTCTACTGCTCCAGAAGCAGTCTAGCGACTCTAGCCGCTCTGCGACTCTAGCCGCTCTGCGATCCATCTCACATTCGGACAGATTATCCAGAAATAAGGAAATCAGTCAGAATTCATAACTTATGGAATTGTTTTTTTTTTATATATATATATATTTCTTGTAAACTAATAATATGAGCTCTTGTAAAAAAATGTAAAAATATCATGACGGCTACATCTGATCTGCGTGTAAACACATGTCAAATTTGTTGTTTTATGCAAAATTTTAAGTGATTTCTTTCAAAGTTTGTTAAAGTAAAGTTAAAGGGGTCAGAAATAGTATCGATTCTGCAAAATAATAGCAAATAATTCGTTATATACATTTATTTTTCTATAAGAAACCCATTGAAAAAATATCAGTATTTTTCGACTTTTTAGTTACCTTCCATGAACTTGTATAAACAATATATATTTGTCCTTGCAACTGCGAAAACAAGATTTGACAATAGTTGCTAATAATGGAGTAATCACTTGTATTCTATATCGTACAGTGGGCCTGAATCCAAAGAAATAGGGGAAAATGCAACATTCCATTTTTCGCGTTGAAAATGCTGAATATTGTTAAGTAAGTTCATAAAAATTTGAGTTAATATACAACTCATAACAAAGTCTGAGGTTATTTAAAAAAATAACGTCAACAATTTCAATAAAACTAAAAAAATTGATAAATACATACTATGCAAAGTGCAGAAATAATAACTTGAAAACCGAACGTTTCCCCAGCGTGTGACTTAAACCACTAATAAAGTACCAAAAAACAGTTTCCAATTTTTTATCACGATTGAGTTAAAAAATAGAAAAAACAAATTAATAGATGTAAAAAATATTTTTTAACTTATACATCACTAGAAAGGAATAGGTTTATCCTATTTTTTGCCACAATTTGAATTCCGATATTTTAAAAGAAGCCCCCAAATGTCATTGACTTCTTCAATCCGATAGATAAACAGAATACGATGTACATATAAGAAAAATGGTTAGTCTTTCACTATCTTCGACGGTCCTCGAGACCTCATACAACAATAGACCCTCTTTTCAAGTGCTCGAAAAGGGCCTGTGCGGCGCGTCGTTGCACTGGTGGGGGCCATGGCGTCGACGCTTAGATATAGGAAATACCATTTGCGACGACGCCAGTTGGAGTTGCTGGCGGCTGTAGCCGCCGGTCGCAGTCGCTGGCGGCTGTAGCCGCTTATTGGAACGGCCACCTTTATAACATAAAATATAATTATCATTAATGCTTCAAAAAATTCAAGTAGATTGTCAAAATGTAACTGAATAAATACCCCAAAGTTAGAAACCGCAATATCAAGTACATTTCCTTCAAAAAAATTCCCAAATATAGCCCTATTTTCCAGGCGTCACACTAGGGAGACCCCTTAAAAGGTTTTTAATTTATTGTTTTTATTTATCTTAGTGAGCATAGAGATGTGCATATACGTTTTCGGGACACACATGTCCCAATTTTTAAAACTGTCCTACAACTTTCAAAATTGATCTGTACCTCAAATGCTTCAATGCTGTTTGCAATATTCCATTTCATCATAAAGATTTACGTAATAAAGATTACGTAATTTTTTTTTATTTTTGGAATCTATGTAGTGGACATCATTTATGAAATGTCAGAGCATATTTTTGCGTTAAAATCAATTTTTATTCAGCAATTTTCTAAGAGATATGCAATGTGTCGTTACACGTTGACCGATTCACTCTGCCGTGCGTAAAGAAGTTTCACTTCAAAAGTTATTCCATTTCAAAGGGTATCAGAATACTTTCGTGAGCCGCTGTATGTATCCATACGATATACCAAATGCAAATAATAACGACCTGAATGTTTCTCCAGTAGCAACGAACATGCAAAAAATGTATTATCTAATTATTTCAGCTGATGACTGCAAGTACAGGTGGCGTAACATACGCGACACTTACATGAAGCATAAACGCTCCAGTAAATATGGTACGGGGTCGGCAGCACAGCCGAAATCCAAATGGGCGTTGCTAAGCAGCCTGCAGTTCTTGGAAAGTGTTCCTATCGAGAGAAGGCAGGTATTTTTGAAGCACAATGTGATTTTTAAAATCCAACAAATTTTAAAAGCTCATTTTATTGATTTCATTACAGTACCCACAGTAATATGCAACAACCAGAAGTGGTTGTACAGAATATAAACAGCGCAGATAGCGACATTCCTGGTACATCGATGGATGTTGTAGAAGAACTTCCTGCAAGCTGTGAATCTATCAGAGTAGACACACAGTTAGGGGACGATGTTTCTCCGTCAAGGAGAAGATCATTAGAGGATGCGCCCACTTCAGTGTCAAAAAGGAGCCGCAATAACTCCCAACTAATACTGGATGTACTTGAAAAGAGTACTGCGGAGAGGCAGAAACTGCTGAACAGCATGATGAGTGCAGCAGACCAGGATTGTGATCCCACTTCCCTTTTTTTTAAAAGTATTGCAATGACCGTAAAAACATTTCCGCCAGAGTTAATTGCAGAAGCGAAGGCTTCTGTGTTTACGATAATTAACGCACTGGAACTCAGAGCATTGCGAGTAAAAAGTGATTGCGCATCCTATATTCCGTAGGAATGATATTTCCGATGTGTCCCCAAATTGCGCCGAGGATAGTCGCGCCGTGGGGTTTTAGTCGGTAGGAATCCGACACTACCTCTGCCTCCCACCCCGGAAGGCACAGGTGTCTATGAAGATTTCCCCACGTAAAAAAAAAAAAAAAAAGTTCTTTACTTAATCGGAAGAATTGTCTATACGTTGTTCGGTTATCCACTATGTGATTTTTTATTAATATCCTGCAGTAGCCATCTCTATAGCGATATTGGTATTTTCATGTCATTTCTTTTACTTCTTTCCAAAAGTGCTAACAGAAGTTCCTCATTTTCCTTTTCTTCTTGTAATAGGTGTTTACACACATACATATGCATCTATTTGTCTCATTTCCTCTGATTAATTCGCATTTGTGAAATGCACAGGCAAGTATCGACTGATTTGCTGAAGCTAAGTTCCAATATACCTGAGTAGCTTCAACAGGCTTGTCATAAATGCCGTTAGTTTATTGCCTTTGGGTTAGGACTTCTTCCAACCATTGCCAGAACGGCATTCGTTACTCTGCGCCCGAATTGGAAACATCGCTCCAAAACAAGTGACTTAGTTAACAGTGTTAGATAGTGTCTGTCAAACGATAGTGATATCACAATTTCCCTGTGCTGTATAAAAGTGAAAAATTTTCAAAATGAACCGCAATTTTATTCCGTTGGTGGTACAACTGCTGCAAGAAGAGGCAGAAGATGAGGCACTTCTGTTAGCGCTGTTGGAAAGCAGGAAAAAGAGAAAGGCAGTGAAGAGGTTGTATGCAAATCGAAGTATAGAGGGCTACGGCAGCATACTAGTAGCGAATCATTTGGAGGATGACGAAACCACATACAGACAATTCTTTCGTTTAAATAAGGAGCAGGTTGCCTATGTGTTAAACCTCGTCGGAAATGACATAAAAACCGAACCATCCGCGAGAGTGAATGAACCGATTTCACCACAACATAAGTTGCTGCTGACATTAAGGCAAGTTAATTTTTCAAAAACAGTGGTTAATTATCAATGGTTATCGCGATACTTTTATAAAATGTCAAAATGGAGTCGGTATCTTTTTCCATTGATCGGTTGATACTGCCCATTAATTTTTCTATTTCGGGAACTCTCCTTTCCAATAAATCCAGTATAGTATTCGAATCATTTATGTGCCTTTTTCACACTGAACTGGACAGATATCTTATTTTCCTCCAAGGAGGAATATTTTTCTCTGACTGTGTTTCTATAACAGATTCACAGTTTGCAGGCGGTTCTATAACATCCATTGATGTTCCTGGAATGTCGGTATCCGTACTATTTCTAATCTGTTGAACCTCTTCAGTTTGTTGCATATTACTGTGATTATTATAATGAAATAAATAAAATGAATTTGTAAATTTCATTATATTTTAAAACTCGTATTGTGTGTAAAAAATATTTGCTTCCTCTAAAACGATACATTGTCCAAAAAACTTTGCTTGCCCAACAACGGCCATTTAAATTTTTTTTTTTGCCGACCCTGTACAGTGTTTATTGGCCCGCTTCATTTTCATGAATGTATCGCGTATGCTCCTCCGCCTTATTTCACAGTCAGCAGCTGAAGTAATCAGATAATTTATTTTTTGCAGGTTCATCGCTACTGGCGAAAGTTTCAGATCCCTAGCATTTGCGTTTAGAATATCTTACGGCTATATAAGCGTGATTGTTAAAGAAGTGCTGAACCAATTGTGTAAGAAATTAGTTCCAATATTTTTACCAGAACCCACTGTTTTGAGTCTCGAGAAAATTGCACAGGATTTTCTAACAAAGTGGAATTTCCCAAATTGCGTTGGTGCAATGGATGGGAAGCACGTTCGTAAATTATGTCCCAAAAACAGTGGATCACTGTATTTTAATTATAAGAACTATTTTTCGATGGTACTATTAGCTGTAGTAGATGCTAACTATAAGTTCATTGTCATCGACGTTGGCTCATATGGAAAAGAAGGCGATAGTGGCATTTTTCACAAATCCATAATGGGGCAACAAATTCGATCGGGGAATTTTAATTTCCCCAGTGATAAAGCACTTCCAGGATCCGACGTGACGATCCCTCACGTGATTGTAGGCGATGAAGCTTTTCGACTAACAAAAAACTGCTGAAGCCGTATCCGAAAAATCAAGCTGCGGAAGACGTTGAAAAAACTATTTTCAACTACCGCTTGTGCAGAGCAAGGCGAGTATCGGAAAATGCTTTTGCACTCCTATCGCAAAGCTTCAGAATATTTTATTCAGCAATAGCGGTACTGCCAGAAACAACAGATGATATCATCACTGCAACATGCTGCTTACATAACATGTTGCGTGATGAACACGACAACACTAAGCAACATAGCAACTGCCACATGGACATATCCGCAAATAATATGTTACCGCTAGCTAGACCCGGAGGTTACGGAGATGCAGAGGGTTTTGAGGTACGAAACAAGCTGAAAACCTATTTTAATTCAGCCGAAGGGGCTGTAGAATGGCAACAGGACATCATTGAAAGGGGTGCAACAGTTTAGTCAACTGACGGAGGAATACAAAGGTAAACACGACAGTAAATAATAATTTAACAGCTTCCGTGGTAGTTTGGTAATTAGCTTGATATGTATATGTTACGAGCCGGGGCTGCGGCAACGCGAGAGGCCGGCGAGAGGGGTATTTCCCCAGGAATACGGATATGAATTTGTTAGTTAGGTGCGCGGACGAACCTGATGCGAAATCAGGGAGCCGCTAGGATTATTGACGGCGAGGACGAACCTGATGCGAAATCAGGGAGCCTCTAGGAATGGAGTCAGATACGGACGAACCTGATGCGTAATCAGGGAGCCGTAGGAGGGTGAAACGTCGTGAACGAACCCGATGCGAAATCGGGGAGTCACTAGGATAAAGTTCACAGACGAACCTGGTGCGAAACCAGGGAGCTGCTAGGAGGTTGGATTATTCACAGACGAACCTGATGCGAAATCAGGGAGCTGTTCGGAAGTAGGTAGATTTACAGACGAACCTGATGCGAAATCAGGGAGCTGTAGGATACGGACGAACCTGATGCGAAATCAGGGAGCCGTAGGAAGGGTTAGGTTTCGTGGACGAACCTGATGCGAAATCAGGGAGCCACTGGGTTGGTGAAGATGACTTGTTTTGGTAAAGAGGTGCGAACGAACCCGATGCTAAATCGGGGAGTCGCGGGAAATGTTAGTAATGCCTCGTAACTCTTAATTTGATACAACTCGAGCGGTAAAGTTGTATCTGTGGGTGAGTGCTACTAATATTATAAGGATCGCTGGGTAAAAGATAGGTTTAACGAAATCGACTCGATTTAGACGTGAACACCATAAGTATATTGAATAAACAATTAATACAAATGTAAGTGTCGCGATAAATTGGTTAAATAAAAGATGTGTATATGTTACCACTAATTGCACGGTGTTGACGCACTGGCGATGCGGGGCGTACGAGTGGATATTTCAAAGTTCCAAATAGAATATAAACCGAACTCGCGGATTCTACAAGATTAACTTTGATTCCGACAGAGACTTTAGCCTGATCGAAATGAATCTAACCAACTCTGTACGAGCGTGACACGACGTGACGTTACGCGTGACTCTATAGCTATTAACCACCGAGGGTAGAAACCGAAGGGTTTATATAGTCCCAAAAATGAGTGGGGATGCGTTATGAATTTCCATATAAGGAAAATCCTTCGGGGTCGTCGTCGTGTCACTCCCGTTCTCACGGTCGCGATGCAGCTGGTAGAGATCTTGACCTCCATTAGTGGGGTTGATAAGCGAAAGGCTTTTAGGGCGTTTTCCCTTCGCAGACGCGAGCTCGAAAGACGGTTGAGAGCGACGTATGGGAAAATTCCACATACGTAACATATATTTGGTATATATGTTTTTTTTTCTATGTGCACAAAAAAGAGTGATGAGCCAATGGAGTGGTCAAGGAGTCACATTCATGACAGAGAGGGATGGGGGGGGGGGGGGGGATAGCACCCGAAGACCGTGGACACGTCGAGGAGGACGGCCGCTGTGCAACGCCGCAATGTCGATAGAGATGGTCAATGATGAGAATGAGGTGTTCACATAAACATACGTCTGTGTGACTGCGTGTGAACATAGAAACTGAGACCATTTCTAAAAATCCAAAAATAGACATGGGATTATCCGACGTTGGTGTGATTGTCGATAAGCATGTCTTGCTCTAGATCAAGTCGACTTTGGTTTGTTCATAATACGCCGTATTATGCACAGACAGCGAGCGTGTGGTTAATTTTTAATGTTGTGGGGTGCCAGGTCAACATGATTAAGGTCATCAGGAATTTCATAGTATGTGCCTGCGCTGTGTTGCAATGAAGAGTATAAGATGACTATGGAATAATTATCGTCCCCACTTGTTTGGCCATTGGGGAAAGGATAAGTTGACCATTGTGACATTTGATATTTTAGCTGCTTATGTAAAATTTGGAGCTAATATTCTGTTTCTTCTAGATGACACACACAAAATGTGGCAGTTGGAAGCACTTTACAGGTATGCGCGTGATGCCGACGTGCTTCGTCCTCAGGACAAATTCGAGACCGATCCCGTATCTCTCGAATATAAATACGCGTTGGAATATCAAAATAAAAGCACACGCTGACGTATTCAAATGTGAGAGAAGGTGGGCCATTGGGAGGATAGAATATTTTGAGCTAAAATTTTTTCTATAATTTTTAAAATCTTTATTTCTGGCTTCTTTTTGGGTCTTCTTTCTGGGTTTTTACCATCTTTAGGAGCTCATATTATTAGCTTACAAGAAATATTCGGGTCAGGCATGAATAACAGCGACGCTGAGCCTCGCCCATTCTGTACTTTGCGTTTCTAACTCCACTGCGTTGTATCAAATATTATAAAAGAATAAACACGATTTATTATTATTATTATTATTATAAATATATAAAAATACATAATCCTCCCACAACTTTTGAATTCTGACTCGTTTCCTTCTTTCTTGGGATTCTGCCCCACTGTGGTAATGTGACTTGGTCGCAGGTAGGAGTGTTCAGATCGTCCCGAGGTTCTGGTTCCTGGCTCCGAGGGACGGTCGGAAAATTTCGGGCGGGATTCCGATACTTTCGTATTGCTCGAGATCCCGACTTCTCATTGCTACAAGCATGACCGCCATGAGCGGGCAATTTGATTTCAAGTCGGCACGGCAAAACTCGGACGCGATCGGCTCGAAAGCCAGCTATTACGAGAGGACCGAGACGAAAAGAATTATGTATATAATTTATATCAATACCAGAGTGATAAGTTTTTACCTTTCTGTCTCCTGTTGAATCATAATTTGTATCTTATTATTTATTTACGTATATATGTATTTTCATTGATACCAAATAGTCGGTGAATACTGAATATGTCCCTTGTACATAAATAAATACCATGTTCAGAACTTGGGAAGAAGACTATTTTTATATCGACAATATTTTAAAATCTTAATAAAATATACTTCATACTTAGTAGTTTATGTAAAGGGGATATATAGGGTATTATTTTTTTGGGATAGGTTCAGATTTAAAATAGAAAACGCACGAACAACTATAAGCATACAGAAAGGAATATTTCTTGGATGTTTCATAGTAACAACAATATACAGAAAGGCGAATATTTTATTATTTCCAATTAATGTGTAAGTGTGACGTAGCGTCCCAGCGCGAGCGATCGAGCACGCAGCAGCGCACCCGGGAGTGAGTGAGACGGCGAACATCCAGGCAACCGCGGCCGAATCATACCGGATATCACCGGTCTCGCGACGGGATAATTGTCTATCGCTCACTCCCCACTGCGCCGCTAGATCGCGTGTTTGATTTCTCGCCGCTGAAAATTGCCACGGACCTGAATATAAGCCCCGATACGGTTAAGGCAGACAGGCTCGAGGTGGGGACCAAACCTCCCGATACCAAACCCGCCTTATAGAGACGCCTGGAAGTTGCCCGGTCTCTTTCCTCCTACCGTTCCGAAATAGAGACGCCTGGAAGTTGCCCGGTCTCTTTCCTCCTACCGTTCCGAAACGAGACGCCTGGAAGTTGCCCGGTCTCTTTCCTCCTACCGTTCCGAAACAGAGACGCCTGGAAGTTGCCCGGTCTCTTTCCTCCTACCGTTCCGAAACAGAGACGCCTGGAAGTTGCCCGGTCTCTTTCCTCCTACCGTTCCGAAACAGAGACGCCTGGAAGTTGCCCGGTCTCTTTCCTCCTACCGTTCCGAAACGAGACGCCTGGAAGTTGCCCGGTCTCTTTCCTCCTACCGTTCCGAAACGAGACGCCTGGAAGTTGCCCGGTCTCTTTCCTCCTACCGTTCCGAAACAGAGACGCCTGGAAGTTGCCCGGTCTCTTTCCTCCTACCGTTCCGAAACAGAGACGCCTGGAAGTTGCCCGGTCTCTTTCCTCCTACCGTTCCGAAACAGAGACGCCTGGAAGTTGCCCGGTCTCTTTCCTCCTACCGTTCCGAAACAGAGACGCCTGGAAGTTGCCCGGTCTCTTTCCTCCTACCATTCCGAAACAGAGACGCCTGGAAGTTGCCCGGTCTCTTTCCTCCTACCGTTCCGAAATAGAGACGCCTGGAAGTTGCCCGGTCTCTTTCCTCCAACCACTCCGAAACGAGACGCCTGGAAGTTGCCCGGTCTCTTTCCCTTTACTGCTCCGAAACTAAGTCGCCCAGACACTGTCCGGCCTCCACCAGTTCGTGAAGCAAAACCGAAGAGAACCGAATCACGACGACCCCCCCTTCTCTCGCCTAGACGTAGAACATTATGTACCTGTTATACTTATGGAGTTAAAAATAAAGGAAGTAAATCGCAATCAAGAGGATTTCATCAAACCCTGGCATACCGACTGAGTACATCCTCCTAAATTCGTCCCCCGGAGTAACAACCGTTACAAATTTGGCGCCCAAACAGGGACCCGAAAACAATAGAAAGAAGCCCAAATGAGCTCAGTACTAACCCGGTTATACCACCTGAATAAGGAAGAACTCATCGAGGCCCTAGAAGCAGCGAACGAAAGTACCGAAGGAAATTTCGAACAACTGCGCGCCCGACTCCGCCGGTACCTGGCCTCCACCGATACGATGACCAAGGACGACGAAAATCCACCGTCCGGCAGCGCGACCGGCCCCACTTCACCGTCCACCGAGGTCACCGAGCACGATGCCGCCCCCACACTCACACCCATGACCAACGCCATGGACCGCGTGCGCAAATGGGGCTGTCATTTCGACGGCACCAAAGACGCCCGGGACTTCCTAGAGCGAATATGCGAGCTCCAAGAAGGTTATGGCCTCACCGACGACCAACTCCTTCGGTGCCTCCCCGAATTATTAAAGGGTCAGGCCCTCCTGTGGCATCGGAGCAACCGCACCGCATGGGCATCATGGGCAGACTTCGAGAAAAGCTTCCGCTTGTTTTACATACCGACCATCAGCCAGTACGACTTGGAAGAAGCAATCCTACAACGGAAACAGAAGCCCGGAGAACGAGCCGGCGAGTATCTCATCGGCATCCAAACACTGATCCGACGCCACGGCCAACTTCCCCAGGACCGACAGCTTGAGCTAATTCACCGAAATCTACTTCCCGAATATCGGCAGTATATTCGCCGCAAGGACTGCCCCACCATCACGACCCTACTGGAAACGGCCATCGAATACGAAGCCATAGAAAAAGACAAGAAGACCGGTGCCCCAAATACCGTGACCCCGCTCGCACCCAAACCACGAGCCGCCAGCTCAACACTCGCCACCGTGGCGACATACACCCGCGAGAGCTGTTGCTGGAGGTGCGGACAGCGGGGACACCGACGACAAGAATGCCGGCAGCCGGCACGTCTGTTCTGTTCACGCTGCGGTCAAGATGGACGCCTCTCCCGCGACTGCCCGTGCCAGCCTCCGGCGGGAAACGCCACGGGGCCCGGAGACAGGGGCGCCTCCCAACCACCGGCCAACACCACGCCCCAGTAAGACAGACCGGCCAAGCCACGCGACCATTCGTCACCATCCGTTTACATGGTCGCCGGTACCGGGCTCTTTTGGACACCGGAGCCACCAGCTCATACGTGCGCAACGACGTGGCGGAACACTGTCTACGCCACGGCGACTCCCTCACCCCCACACGCCGTCGAGTTCGTCTGGCGAACGGATTCGAGGCATCCCTGACCGGGGACCTGCGAATATCAACTCGAGTAGAGAACCAACGACTCACCCACAACTACGCTGTTCTCCCAGCACTCACACACCCGATTATCCTTGGCATGGACGCTCTGCGAAAATTGAGGGTACACATGACTCTCGGACAACGCCTGCTGATACCGGAAACCGCCACCATCGAACCGACTAATGGAGTGACGGCGTGCACCCCGGCACAGGCCGAAATCCTGCAACACCTCCTCGACAAAGAACTACCCAAGTTTCAAACACTACAAGGAACCACGCAGCTCGCAGCCCATACCATCCGCCTGAAACCCACCGCCCCGTTGAAACAACGCTATACTCCACGCAACCCGGCCATGCAGCAGATTATCAACGAGGAAGTAAATAGAATGCTGGCCGAAGGAATCATCGAACCATCCCGAAGTCCATGGAGCTCCCCCGTCGTCCTGGTCAGAAAGAAAAACGGAAAAAGACGATTTTGTATCGACTTTCGCCGGGTGAACCAGGTCACCGAAAAGGACGCGTACCCACTCCCACAAGTAGAGGCCACCCTAAGCAAACTTCGGGAAGCCCGGTTCATCTCAACCATCGATCTAGCCGATGGCTACTGGCAAGTGCCCCTCGCCCCCGAAAGCCGACCAATAACCGCCTTCACAGTACCGGGCCGAGGACTGTACCAATTCCGGGTCATGCCATTCGGCCTTCACTCCGCACCCGCCACGTTCCAGCGCCTGCTCGACCAGGTAATCGGACCAGAACTGGAACCGCGAGCCTTCGCGTATCTCGACGACATCATAGTACTGGGTCGGACGTTCGAGGAGCACCTACAAAATTTACGTGAAGTCCTACATCGCCTACAAACCGCCAACCTCCGGATCAACCGTGACAAATGCGAGTTTTGCCGGACCGAACTAAAATACCTCGGCCACATGGTGACAGCCGAGGGGGTCAAAACAGACCCAGACAAGGTCCAAGCAATACTAGGGATCCCAGCACCTACCAACCTCCGCGAATTGCGTAGGTTCCTGGGGATGGTGTCATGGTATCGAAGGTTCATTACCCATTTCGCCGACACCACCGCACCACTAACAAAACTTCTGCAGAAAAAGCGAAAATGGACCTGGGGCCCCGAAGAAGACATGGCCTTTCACGCCCTCCAACGCCAGCTAGCCGCCGCACCCGTCTTAACATGTCCGGACTTCACGAAACCCTTCACCCTACAAACCGACGCCAGCGAGGAAGGACTCGGAGTAGTACTGACTCAGGACACCGCAGAGGACGAACACGTCATCGCCTACGCCAGTCGAACACTCAATCCGGCAGAACGAAATTACTCCACCACCGAAAAAGAATGCCTGGCAGTAGTATGGGGAATTCGTAAGATGCGGCCATATCTAGAAGGCTATCAATTTACCGTCCTGACCGATCATCAAGCACTCAAATGGCTCCAAAACATCGAGGATCCCTCCGGTCGCCTCGCCCGTTGGAGCCTGGAGCTCCAACAATACGATTTCATTATCAAATACCGTAAAGGAGCCAACAACCTGGTAGCCGACGCACTCTCCAGGCAGCCCGACGATGTAAACACGATCAACGAACCCCCAGCATGTGCATGGTACGCACGCATCACGAAGCAAGTCCAGCAGGAACCGACAAAATACCCAGAATACCGAATCACCGAGGAACAATTATATCGGCGATTTCCCGACCTTACCGGACGTGCCACGGACCCCGTAACCGAGTGGAAAATGTGCGTACCACGACCAATGCGCCGCGCCGTGCTCGCCGAAAACCACGACAATCCAACCGCCGGTCACCTGGGGACCACCAAGACCGCAGCAAGACTCGCCGAACGCTACTACTGGCCCGGGATGTTTCGGGAGGCGGCTCGGTACGTCCAACAATGCGCCTCGTGCCGACAATATAAAATTCAGCAACGGACAACCGCCGGCCAAATGCATACGACGCCCGTCACCCGTCCGTGGGAAGTGGTGTCTGCAGACCTCGTCGGACCTCTTCCTCGGTCCAGCAAGGGCCACACTACGCTGTGTGTCTTCCAAGACAAGTTCTCCAAATGGGTCGAAGTCCAACCGCTACGCCAGGCCACCGCACCAGCCGTTACCAGGGCCCTAAAGAACCAAATATTCCTGCGTCACGGATGCCCCCGCATCGTGATAACGGACAACGGACGGCAGTTCGAAAGCCGAGAGTTCGGGAATCTCCTTAAGGACGCCGGAAGCACACACCGGAAAACGCCGCCTTATTCCCCGCAGTGCAACCCCGTCGAGCGAGTGAATCGGGTGTTAAAAACAATGATCGCGCAGTACACGGCCGAAAACCACCGCCACTGGGACCACTGGATCCACGAGCTCGTATTCGCATACAATACGGCCAAACATGAAAGTACGGGATTCACTCCAGCCTTCCTTACCTACGGGCGAGAACTGATACCGCCGACTACCCTGCACCGCCCGACCGAAGCCATCCCACCAGATTTAGACTACACCGATACTCGATTCAGAAGACAACAGATCGACCACCTGCAAGATACCCTCGATTTAGCACGACGAAACCAAGCACGCGCCCTCGAGAGTCAGAAGAAATACTATAATCTAAGACGGCGAGATTGGCGGCCCGAGGTCGGAACGTACGTGATGAAGCGAGAACACCATCTCTCCGATGCCGCACAAGGATTCGCCGCGAAACTCGCGCCGAAATTCGCAGGCCCGTACCGGGTCATTAAGCACCAGGGGCCAAACATCGTGATTCTGAAGGATGTCAACAACCGTAGCAGCCGGGCCCACGTGAAAGACGTGAAGCCCTGCACCGAAAGTACTGTCAACAACGAACCGCCGGCCAGCGGACAATTCCACGAACCCGGAAGCGAACTGGGCGATAAGCTGAACGACGATCGCGAGGAAGGAACATCACAGTCGAACCATGGACGACATACGAGAAGCCGGTACCGACATGCCGGAGCTCGTGAGCCCCCGACTACAGCAAACGTTTCGAGAGTTGTTTGGCGAATCCTCGGGCGAGGAGTCGCCCCCGCCCAACAACCGGACACCGTCTCTGCCACCCACACCTGGCCGGAACATTCGGCTGTTGGCACGGACGCCCTCACCAGCCCAGGAGGCACCGCCGACGCCCCCGACGCCGCCTCAAAACCGGAGACGACCAGCGGGCCCCAAAATCTGGCCCCCGACCAACCGGAGGACACAACCGGCCGGCCAGATGGAGGTGACGGAGCCTCAAGGCGCGCCAAAACGCAGGCGGTTCGTTCCCGCGGCCGGCCCCGCCGCCAAGCGGGCCCCCAGCAACCCCCGGCCCGGACAAACAACCCCGGAGGAGGCGGCACCGCCACCGACACGGAACTCCGGGCCACCGGCTACCATACCCGGAGTTTCACCCGCAGCCAAAGCCGCCACATCCCCGGAGACACCCGACCGGCGGACGGACGAACAGGGCTGGACCACCGTGGACCTGACGCAGCTACACGAGGGACAGCGCTTCCGTGTCCGTCAGGCTGGACGCGTGATCCAGCTCCGCCGCGTCCCCCCAACCCTCATTAGGTTTAAGTTAGTGTAAGTTTTAATGATAAGTATAGTTTAAGGATCGGTGGTGGGTAGCCTAAGGGCAATAAGTCTGACTGTTAAAATAAGCAGGGATTACAAACCCCGAATAAAGTACTTAAATGCAAGCGAACACGCGTCCCGCGAATTATTACGCTCACAACGTCCGAAGAAAGAGGGGGATGTGACGTAGCGTCCCAGCGCGAGCGATCGAGCACGCAGCAGCGCACCCGGGAGTGAGTGAGACGGCGAACATCCAGGCAACCGCGGCCGAATCATACCGGATATCACCGGTCTCGCGACGGGATAATTGTCTATCGCTCACTCCCCACTGCGCCGCTAGATCGCGTGTTTGATTTCTCGCCGCTGAAAATTGCCACGGACCTGAATATAAGCCCCGATACGGTTAAGGCAGACAGGCTCGAGGTGGGGACCAAACCTCCCGATACCAAACCCGCCTTATAGAGACGCCTGGAAGTTGCCCGGTCTCTTTCCTCCTACCGTTCCGAAATAGAGACGCCTGGAAGTTGCCCGGTCTCTTTCCTCCTACCGTTCCGAAACGAGACGCCTGGAAGTTGCCCGGTCTCTTTCCTCCTACCGTTCCGAAACAGAGACGCCTGGAAGTTGCCCGGTCTCTTTCCTCCTACCGTTCCGAAACAGAGACGCCTGGAAGTTGCCCGGTCTCTTTCCTCCTACCGTTCCGAAACAGAGACGCCTGGAAGTTGCCCGGTCTCTTTCCTCCTACCGTTCCGAAACGAGACGCCTGGAAGTTGCCCGGTCTCTTTCCTCCTACCGTTCCGAAACGAGACGCCTGGAAGTTGCCCGGTCTCTTTCCTCCTACCGTTCCGAAACAGAGACGCCTGGAAGTTGCCCGGTCTCTTTCCTCCTACCGTTCCGAAACAGAGACGCCTGGAAGTTGCCCGGTCTCTTTCCTCCTACCGTTCCGAAACAGAGACGCCTGGAAGTTGCCCGGTCTCTTTCCTCCTACCGTTCCGAAACAGAGACGCCTGGAAGTTGCCCGGTCTCTTTCCTCCTACCATTCCGAAACAGAGACGCCTGGAAGTTGCCCGGTCTCTTTCCTCCTACCGTTCCGAAATAGAGACGCCTGGAAGTTGCCCGGTCTCTTTCCTCCAACCACTCCGAAACGAGACGCCTGGAAGTTGCCCGGTCTCTTTCCCTTTACTGCTCCGAAACTAAGTCGCCCAGACACTGTCCGGCCTCCACCAGTTCGTGAAGCAAAACCGAAGAGAACCGAATCACGACGACCCCCCCTTCTCTCGCCTAGACGTAGAACATTATGTACCTGTTATACTTATGGAGTTAAAAATAAAGGAAGTAAATCGCAATCAAGAGGATTTCATCAAACCCTGGCATACCGACTGAGTACATCCTCCTAAATTCGTCCCCCGGAGTAACAACCGTTACATAAGAAACATCATTTTTCTATCTTTCTCGGGTAATAATTTTGATTTATTACTGGTAACGATATCGTCCAATCGCGTCCGAGTTTTGCCGAGCCGACCTGAAATCAAATTGCCCGCTCATGGCGGCTATGCTTGTAGCCCGAATCGAGTCTCGAGACCCTGCCCGATCCCGCCCGAAAGTTTCCGGCTCGTCCCGAGCACATCTCTGGTCGCAGGCGAGGAGATTCAGCCTAGGGCCAGTCGCTGAGTCAAATCGCTGCGACTAATCGCAGCGACCAATTGCATGTAGGAGATCCCACCTTTCGGGAGGAGTCTAGCGACCGGTGGTCGCAGTGCCAGCCTGCGACTAGGTATAATGGGAAACAGACCCTCATCGCAGACCCCTGTCGCAGCGACCTGTCGCAGCTAGGAGATCCCGCCTTTAGCCGACCGCAGCGAATCGAGGCCGGCAACCCACAGTGGAGGTTGAAATATTCATTACAGCGTATTAAGAAATTCTTTATTCTTTATCGTATCGATATGAAAGTAACACTAATGAATTCCTGGCGTTCTCCCAATTAAAATTATCACAAATATCATGCAAATCGGACTACTCTAACAAACAATACAAATTATAAAAGGAGTAGGCATTTCTTAAACGCACTCTCTTATCCTATCGATATGGACGTGACAAATGGATTCCTGGCTCACACTGGCTCACCCTGCCTCACTCAGTCGAGAGTCGTTTGAATATAAAAGGTCAATTTCAGATCTATTTTTTTGTAATTAACATGAATACGACATATTTGTTTGCATGATTACATACTTTGTCAATTAGCTATCAGAATAGAGTGACGATAGCGATTGTGTAAGAGTAGTCCGATTTGCATGATATTTGTGATAATTTTAATTGGGAGAACGCCAGGAATCCATTAGTGTTACTTTCATATCGATACGATAAAGAATAAAGAATTTCTTAATACGCTGTAATGAATATTTCACCCTCCACTGTGGGTCGCCGGCCTCGATTCGCTGCGGTCGGCTAAGGATTCATACCTGTTTCAGAAAAATTGTATACTTTATTCTGTCTCGTATCGATATGGAAGTGATACCGTTGGATTTCTCATGTTTTACAAATGAAAATTATACCAAATTTCATGTAAATCGGACTATTTTTAATGAAGTTATGGAAATCAATTTATTATGAAGATTTCTTAATTAAAATCCGATTTGTGTCGTTTTTGGACCATTTTCATTGGGAAAACATAAGGAAACGATCCACGTCACTTTCGCCAAGATCCGTTGCGAAATGTAGAATTTTCTATTCGCCACGTCTTAGGGGTCAACATTTTACGGCCCCCCCCCCCCCCCCTGGTCACGAGGGTCCAAGTCCTTGAAACCCATCGAGGCACGGCTTATCGACGGCGTTGCCTCTGGAGTCTTGGCTGCCAGGCTCATCGCGCGCCTCAGGATTTCTGCACTGTCGGAAATCCTGAGGCACGCGACGAGCCTAGTTTCAAGTGACGTTTTTTCCTTTTCTAACTACCTTTTCTGTCTCTTACGTAAACTCTTCTGGAGTGTAGGTTGGAGCGCGGGCAGGAGCGTGGTGCTTTCTGGCGCGCGGACAGGAGTGTGGTGCTTTCTGACGCGCCACGCAAGAGCGTGGGTGAAAAATATAACCTGCATCACGCGCCATCAGAAGACTACCCCCTTTCTTCAAAACATCTTGCACATTACACCTCTTCATCATTTATTTTACATAGAACATCACATGCATACCTATGTGTATTTATTGTCTATTATTATTAGTTTTTGTATGAAAACAAGCAGTGACATGGTAATTATTGCCGTTGATAGTACTAATTATGATCGTCACAACAGGGAATGTGTTAACTGCAGTTTTATTTGCCATCGCATTGTCGGGGAAACATTTGGACATTTTTTAAAGTACCCTTGTAAAATTTTACAGTCGTTATAACTGAGTCGTAAACCATTTCTAGAATTTATAGCACCTTCAGGTCAACCAAATGTAGCTTCCTAAAAACAGATGTTTCAGTGTACTCTACGGTAACAGCATTTACGATATCCTCTATAAGCCAGGCATATCGAGGAATTTGTATACTTTTCGCGAACGTATATCGCGATCGTGTCTTGCCGATCGTTTCGTAGATCAATGATTTACATCGAACAGGTAGTACACAATAAAGCACTGCGGTGGATCGTGGAAAAAACATGTGGATGGAGTCGACGTAGAAATATGAGGCCGAACTCGCTGTCTCTAAGTAGTGGCGAGTATAACCTTCTGGCGTGCACGAAGCAGCGTCGCTCCAGCGTTCACCTACTTTGGCGTGTCGCGCGGCGTGTGACGCGCCGGAACGACTGTGTAAAGGGCCCTTATGAATACCGGCCATAGTGTCTCTAGGAGATCCCACCTTAACGAGTCCTCTGGCGGGCCCGGGACGAAACGCTCTTTCCTTCTGTTGCGTTATCCGCTGGTGTTGTTGCGTGGCCGGCTAGTTCTCCTAGATTCTTCGTAGGGAATTCGGCGAGGGTCGATGCCCGTGGAGTGCTAAGGCACTCTGCTCCTTGGACGCGGAATATTCGAGAAATAAATGTAATGAAAACGAATAATAAATAAAAGGATAACACAATAAAAGAACAATAAGAACACAAAACTTGAAACTTTAATTGACAAAAATAGCTATAGCTATATAAATTTCCAGAGATTTGCACAATACGACTGCTCGCTACTGCTTTTTAGGCTCGAGTGACGCTTCCAAAAGGTCCTTCGCTTTACCTTTTGTTAATTATAAAAATGGCTTAGTTACCAAGAGCCAATCGCAAATTTACTAATTAGCTAGCTAAATTCCTATTCGTCGATTCGATTTCTTCCCGGTTGTCGATTTTTACAAAGCAAGGGTTTTACTACATTGCGCTGGAATTTCACCTATGAGAAAGGATCGAAGTGCGGTTCATTTATTCGAACACCCGTTTCCAAGGGGGTATCGATTAATTTATAATCGAGAAGTCCTCTCGTTAAAGGATCTCTAACTATTTCAAACACCTCGACCATGTGCGAACTTCATTTCGTCTCCTTTTCCCATTACATTCAGGTGATTCAGAAGCTTATACTGCACGCCGCTAGACGGGAGTCGCAACAGTGTTAATCTAGAGACACTATAATAAGAGTCTGGACACGAGTGACAGTCCGCCATGTTTGATCGAAATCCCACGAGAGAGAAAGAGATATACACCATTTCACTCTTGACTACTCTTAACAACTCTTACGTTTATGGCGGAAATGCATTGCGCATTTAAATAAGTATAATAAAAATATATATATCAAATCGAACACAAGATTTAGTTTTTTACTTTATATCTTCATTATCTTGGTATAATGGACAGATTTAAAAATCAGCGGGAATAGATGAAAAATATCGGGGCCAATCAAAAACCCCGATGCATATTTTCAGATTAATAGATAGTAAAATACCGCCATAAACGTAAGAGTTGTTAAGAGTGAAATGGCGTATATCTCTTTCTCTCTCGTATGATTTCGATCAAACATGGCGGACTAATCAAAAAGTGGCCTTCTCGTGTCCAGACTCCATTGAGCTATAAGTATACCTGGAGAGGGAACAGCAATAGGAAGAAGTAGAGGCGACAGCGGTCTGAGGGAAATAGAAGAACGGGTGAACCTATCCTTCTTCCTATTATACCTCTCACTCTGTACAGATAACTTCACTCACATTCACTGACATGCACTATACATCCATAGCCTGTTGTAAGACAGAGATAGGTTCACCCGTAATCTTCCCTCTTTCTCGGACCGGCCGCCATTGCTCTGTTCCCTCTCCAGGTATTCTTATTGCTCAATGCCAGACTCTTATTATAGTGTCTCTATGTTAATCCATGTATTATATGAAGTTAGCTATAAGTCATAGAGATATCGAAGTTAGATGTAGAGCGAGATTCAAAATCCTTTTGTATTGTAAGATAGGAATAATATATATAGATTCGAAGCGAACGGAACATTAAGGTCTTAAGCAAATGTGAAACGGAGGACAAGGAAGAGTTTATTGTAGAGCGCGTTGTGCTTCTTAGGGGGGATTTCCTTGCTAGTTTAGAATGTTCCACGTTACCGTTAGATCAGGCGAGGGTAGTAAATAGCTTTACTTTTTCCTTTACACATCTGCGTGCCAAATTTCGTCTCGTAAAAGTACTTAATTTTCTGACCTCCCTTTCAATAATTGTCGATGTCCTGTTAGGGTAAAAACTCCGGTCGGGGAAGGCTTCAGCCTTATGACTTTCAAGTCATAAAGCCATAAACTTTCTCAGAACGACGTCGTCTTGACCCCGAGGGTTGCGCTTACTTACCTGCGAGATATGTATGTACTGTACGTAGCCTATGTATCACTCTATGTAAACGGGAGCGTGCCTCGATCACTGGAAGAGAGTGTGAGGAAGCGTGGATGAAGGGCCAAGGACGAAGAGATTGCTAAAGGACAACTCCCTGACGAAGCTTGAGAGACGACACCCTCTTGATTGGGCGAAAGGACCCGAGGAGGGAGTCAGAGGAATACTTCAAAATTGAAGGAGTAGGGCACTCGGAGGTGACAAGCGAGGCGTTATTTTGTAAAAGATCAGATCAATCTTGTTATTAGAACAACCAACAGCTATTTCTGTATTTCAGAATATATGTACGTATTCAAAAGTCTAATTGAGTAAAGTTCTTTTTTGAAGTTCCCGCACATACTCGCGAGCTGAGTGCTTCGGCACTCCACGGGCGCGGACCTGTCGTCCTATAGACTTTCCCACGTTATCGCGCAACAAAACTGGTGACAGCGGTGGGATATTTTAAATAATTTGTGGGAAATTTAGAAGTCAATTCAGTGCTAAAGTTCGGTCTTATATACTTTTGAACACTTTTGTGAGTGACTTTGCCGGCTCGTGGGTGCGTATTTAAGTAATTTAACGGGAACTATTATAAACTTTTATTTAAATAATTCTTTGATCGTGCAAATGGACACAAAGATTGAAAGTGATTAAGTGCAGCCTCTCTCTCTCGGGTTTTACGCGGTTTTCCCAAGAGCAAGGGTGAATGCCGGAGAAGGGTGGTTTCAGTGGTCGTGCGAATAATTCCTTGAAATCACATGCACTCGGTCATTATCTGCGTCATTTGCTGAGCTACTTCGGAGACTTCACGGACGATTAAGGAAAGGACTCGAAGGACCTAGACGTCGTGGACCATTCTTCACAGCTTCTAAGAAGCGGACGGACGATTGGAGTGATCGCAGTTATTACAGACAGCGAATAAGTATTTATAAGATATATATTGAACGGATTGTAATTTTCTTTTGCCAATTGAAGAACTGCCTTGTTCCAGTGCGGCCAATATCGTTAGCTAGCAGTTAGTTGAGTCTCCCGAGATTTCTTATTTGCCTTTAAAGTTAGCTTCTGATTTGATTCCACACTTCGACGGGAAATCTGTTTCTTTGCTTAAATTCACGAAACAGTGTCAATTTATTGATTCTCAAGTCAAATCTTCTGACCGTGGGAATTTGTTAACTATAATTCGAAACAAGATCGAAGGTCCTACGTATTTATTAATTTCAAATTATCCAGAACCGACAACCGTAGATGAGATTGTTAGTGTGTTAAAAGGGTGTACGCACGGTCTTTTGACATTGTTGGTTTGCAACAAGGGATAAATGAGTCGGTAGAATTTTATGGAGCCCGAGGCCGTGAAATATCAAGTCCTGGTTTAGAAACAGTTAAGGATAAATCTAATTCCGAACAACTGACAGGAGCTGTGGTTTTTCTGGATCAGGCAGGCGTTACAAATTTTAAACGTGGTCTTTAGAATCAAAATTTGAGATTTCTTATTTCTAATGAACAGAATAAAACATTTGACGATATAGTTAGTTTTGCGAGTAGATTAAAACAGGGGATCCCGGTGTAGGTCAAACAAAGGTCGATGCTCGTAGATTAGTTGAATTACTTAAGATTCTTAATTTAGATAGCCTTAATGATGCCGAACAAGCTAGTATTTTAGAGATTATAAATGCATTTCCATACCAATTTTATCTTCCCTCGGACGAATTAGGATCAACCGATAAAATCCGGTATAGTATAATTACTGCAGATGAGATACTTATAAATACGAAGCAGTATCGTTTTCCTGAAGTTCATAAGGAGGAAATTAAAAAGCAGATAAATTCATTATTGGAAAATAGAATAATTCGACCGTCTTCCTCGCCGTATAATTCACATGTTTGGATTGTTCCGAAAAAACCTGGTCCTGATGGTGTATCTCGTTGGCGTGTAGTAATAGACTATCAGAAATTAAATGAAAAAACTCTTAATGATACATTATCCCGTAACCCTCCGAGTTCCGACACAGAGTTTTTCCCACAACTCCAAGCTTCCAGGACAAATGACATTGACAACTCTTCTTCGATGCGTTTGCAAGGCGTTATTGTAGGCGCCAACAATTTACCAATTGCAAATTCTGAGAGGTATGAGGATACTGATTTAGACAAGTTTGTGGATAATGACACTGAAAAATTGGTAGCCGGCGTTTTTTTTTTTACGTACGGAAAGAATTTCGAACATCAACCTGAGGTCATTCTTGATAAAGTTTGTACTGACATTAGTTTAACTGACAGTGACTGTGACGAATATTACACAGCTGATGAAAATAAAACTCCCCATTTCCTGTAAGAGAATATACTCTGAGAATGTGGGACCTTCACAGTCTGGTAATAATTTTTCTAAAGACTATGTAGTGGCTGGAGGATCGAATTTGAGGGATATGGAGGATTCTCGTCGACATGGTAGTCTGTTGGTTATCGGATAGGCCGATTTTAAAGCCACCCCGCTTCAGACACCGGTCGGGGAAGGTTCTGTACCTCGTGGGAACCAAGCGCTGGCTGGTCTGTTGGCTAACGGGAAGGTCTATAGTCTATACGAAAGACTCCGCTCAGATTGCTAACTTGGGGTCCACGGTCCGTGTGGGGACGTTGGCGAGAAAGTCTGTTTTTGGAAATGTTGATGTGGTACAGGCTGACGAGCCTAGTGTTTTTGAGAGTAAACATGGTGATGCTTTGGCACGATCCTCCGTAGAAACGACCTCAGAGAAAGATGATTCATTTAGAAATAGTAGAGTCAAAATATTAGCGACAAATACTTTATCACCACCTCAAACATCCCCTCTCTCACTCTTACCTTCCATTATTTATATTAAAGATCACCTTCATATGCGGAAAGATAATCGTATCCATTTCTTCACCCTTAATTGCCAAATTGTGTCACATGTCAGTCAGGATTTGTTTAACCAAGGTAATTTTTCTGTGGAACAAATAAAACAACAATCCATTAACATTGGCGAGGCAATGGTCTTCCCTGGTGAAAAATATTTAATTTTTCATCTATTTTCTAAGATAGTCCCGACAGAACAACAGAACTTTAGACATCTTGCGTCTTCATTGTCATCTCTTAAGAATTTAATGGAATCTTTGAGTATAACATCTATTAGTTTATCCAAAAAGGATAATAATATTGAACCCATTAAATGAAATTCTTTTGAATATCTTTTAAAACAAACATTTAATAACTTAAAATATAATATTACGGTTTGCACCGGAGAAATCATTTTTCCTTCCCTATCAAGAAGACCTTTGATTATTCAGGAATACCATGAGTCTGTAGTAGGAGGTCATCAGGGTATGACCAAATTGTTCAAACGAATAAGGGAGGACTTTTATTGGTTAGGTATGGGAAAGGAAATTTCACATTTCATTCGTACCTGTTCGAGTTGTCAAAGAAATAAGATGCTCTCGGCTAAGACAAAACAACCAATGCGTATCACTGATACTCCTGAAAGAGCTTTCGAAAAGGTACAGATGGATATTGTTGGTCCATTACCTATAACAGGAAAAGGGAATAAATATTTGTTAACACTCCAAGATAATTTGACGAAATATTGAGATGCTATTCCATTACCTACTATTGATTCCATATCTGTCACGGTCGCTCTAGCTGAGCAATTCATTAGTCGGTTTGGTTGTCCTCGAGTTATTTATACGGATCAGGGGAGCAATTTTGTTAGCACCATAATGAAAAATTTCTATAAAATCTTTAAAATACAGAGGATTACTTCTACTGCATTCCACCCACAGTCATTGGGGTCTTTAGAGCGGGCTCATCGTGTCTTCATTGACTATTTGAAACACTATTGTGTTAAGACTGACTGGGACAGTTGGATTAGATTCGGAATATTTTCTTATAATACTTCCGTACACGAGGCTACTGGTTTTACACCACACGAGCTGGTCTTTGGTAGGAAGGCTACCATTCCATCGGAATTCTCTAAACAAGAAGTACCTCGAACATTCGTTCAATATTTAGACCAACTCTTCACAATAATCACTACTACTCAAGCTACGGCGGCAACCAATCTGGAACAAGCAAAAGAAAGGAGTAAAATATATTATGATAAAAATGATAATCCTCGTAAATTTAATGTAAACGACGATGTATGTTTGCTTAGAGAACCTAAGAGTTCTAAGTTCGATTCTAATTGGACTGGTCCTTATAAGATTATTCTAATGCATGACGATCTAACTATAGGAATAGCAATAACGGCGCATAGATCTAAGATAGTACATGCAAATACGTTAAAGTTAGCATATATAAGATTAGACCCTTCTTAAGTAACTTTAATTGTGTGCGTTCTAAGCGTTATGTCAACTTATATGAGTTATGATTATTTTATATAGAATAAGGATTATGGCGTTTTTTGAATGAAATATTTAGAGAAGTTTGGTTAAGGTGTTATATTACTACCATATATTAGCTATGCATTACATTATAATCAATTTAATATTATATAGTAATAGAATAATATCTTACTATTGTAGAGAGTTATGGTATAACTATCATTTTTCAACTCGTGCTTCTCGCGGGACAATGGGTAGACCGAGTCAAGGTCTGTAGTGTTACGTATTTTAGCGGGGAAATTGGGATGAGGACGCGGGTTGGTGCCCGTGGAGTGCTGAACCGCTCTGCTCGTTGAAGTGCGCGGGTATTTGAAAAAATACAAAGTACGCGAAACTATTTTGACTTAAACTTCAAACTGTATTTTAACTATTCAGTAAGCTGGCTGTCGACAGAATGAATGCAGTGTACAAGAATACGCGCCGAGCTCATCGACGAAGTCGCTGCCAAGATTCTGTTGATCCTCTCCTAGATCCTTGTTGTTCAATCAGCACGATTGCATCCCTCAAGCTTCATCAGTGGGTTGTCCTTCGCCCTTCCTTCACGCTTCCTCCCACTCTTGTCTGGTGATCGAGGCACGCTCCCCGTTTTACATATAGTGGTACATAGGCTACGTAGAGTACATACATATCTCGCAGGTAAGTAAGCGCAACCCTCGGGGTCAAGACGACGTCACTCGGAGAAAGTTTATGGCTTTATGACTTTCAGCCTTCGTCGACCGGAGTTTTTACCATAACAGGACATCGACAGTTATTGAAAGGGAGGACAGAATTTTAAGTGCTTTTACGAGGCGAGCCGCTGCCCGCTCGACGAAATTTGGCACGCAGATGTGCAAAGGAAAAAGTTAAGCTATTTACTACCCTCGCCTGGTCTAACGGTAACTTAAAAGCTAATGAATGCGCCCCCAGGTTTTCGTACGCCTTCTGAGTTCAAGCATCAGCTGCTAACATTGTAAGGACACGTTTAAAAATAGCAGGGAAAACCCCCTCGAAAAGCACAACGCGCTCTCCCATAAATTCTTCCTCGTCCTCCGTTTCAAATCACGCTCTTACGCACTCTACATATCGATTATGTACATTTTCGCGGCCACGTTCAAGCGACAGCGTAACAGTAGAATAGAAAGGTTGCGTGGTAAGTTTCGACCAATCACGAACCAGAATGAAAAACGCGGGCGTGACGTCACGCAGCATGCCCGTTCGAATTAATACGAAATTTATATAGTTCTAATGTTGCATAAAAAATGCAATTCTCATGATTACGAGAAATAATATACTAATATAAGACATTAATTGACAACTGCGAGTTAGTACTTGTACTTAAAAGTGTTTTGGTACTTCTGTTTATCGTCCTTTGTTGATCTTCTTGTGGCACACAATGAAAAGGAATAGACTGAATCTCCGCATGTTAATACATTGGCACAAAATATGAAACCAACAGAAATATTCAATAATATACAATAATTTTTTAAATTCAATCTTCTATGTAGAATACATTTTTCTATGTAAAGATTCATTTTTAAGGATTATTGAACATTAATGAGATTATTGAATCTTAAGAAACAAATGTATCACAACTACAGTAGAACATCTCGATTAACCGTACTGTATTTTCCTCGATCTTTATTATATAGATTTTTAACTATTCGAGGTAATCACGATGAAACTATAGGAGGAACTATTGTATTAATAATTTGTCTTAAATACTAGTACTTAATAAAATCTATAAAATAGTAACAGTTTAAATGATTTCATATTTTTTACCAGGATCATTGAATTCATGTTGGTAGTGAATATATTAATGAAACAATACTCAAATACTATTAATACGATATTTATTAAAAGTACAATGGAGTTACGCCACAAACTTTTGTATTTTTTTCGCAATGCTACTTCCAGATGAAATTTTTCTTTTTCTTAATTTTGTTTCTTCGTTTTTCAAATTCATAAATTTTATACGAATAAAAATTCTTTGCCGGCAAAATTCTTTAACTACTCGGGAGGAATATCATTTACATACTTTTTTATATATTTTTCTGTTCTGGCAATAATGCCTTTGCCACGCTTAAATTTATTCTTATGGAACTTTTGGAAATAGCTTTCCATAGTATTCACTTGTTCTACCCATTTATTTGACGGTTGAACTAAGCCACCATACGATTTAGAGACGCGGTAGCGTCTCGACGCCAAGTACATGAAAAACACCCTGAATATGTCAACTGTCGATGTCGCTACCGTGTACCTTTACTCGTCGCGGAGACACTCTAACCTAATTCTGACATTCATACATTAATATCTCATCACGCCTGCAATATTTTGTAAATTTAAGGGCATTTTTCTTATGTAAATCGCATATCGGCTTTAGAATAAGACCAATTTCAATAAAATCGGTCCATGCATGACAGAGATATCGTAATATCGTATCATGGATCAATCGAAAACGGTAGATTTTTCTTCTGATTCTCCAAGAAATTTTTCGTCGACATAATACGTATATGCGCGTTACACACACACCTTCAGCCAACACATGTATCGTTTTTCGTTCGTCGTCCGCCATTGTACGTACATATATATATATACTATTTTGAATTTTATAACCTAAGTGCTAAGTGTCAAATGAAGTAAGTTGTCCCAATTTGAAATGTCACGAGTTTTTACACTACATAGGAGACTGAATTATTGCCTCAATTAATAAGGTAAGTCGCCAAAATTTTTTAAATAGATTTCTTATGTAGAGTCGCAGACTTGGAAGTTGTCCGGAGATGGTTCGACTGAGAAGCATCTCCTTTCGCACAAGTTTCTGGAAATTTGTACCGTGCATGTACAAAATAATATATATATATATTGTAGTAAAAAAATTGCACTGCATTTAAATTGCCAGATATTTGTATTTGTATACCAGTAATTTAGAGTTTTTATGTAAATTATAGAAATGAAGGGGACGCACAGGATTCCGATAAAAATGAAGGGGATGCACAGGCTTGGATAGTATAGAATTGAAGGGGACGCACAGGCTTCGATGGATAGAAATGAAGGGAATGCACAAGCGCGGAGGTTGTCCAGAGAAGATTAGATAGAGAGACCGAGCATCTTGCACCACACAAGTTTCCAGAAAGTCAAATAAGGTAAATCGACCAAATTTGTTTAAAGACATAGCGTTAAGAATTATAAAAGTTATTAATATAATTTCGACCGTAATTATCAATATAATATGTTTTCGGCGCAATGGTTCGGTCATTAACACACACACTTAAAACAAGCTTTTTGCAATAAAATTCACTGGTTTATATAACAATTCCAACGTTTCGATCTAAATTCAGACCATTATCAAGGAATAATTTTCAATATAAGTTTATGAATACTGCCAGAGCTGTTGAAACAAAATAATTCGCAACGTTCAAAAAGAACTTGCGACACGCGAGTCGGTTGGAAGATGACTAATGTAAATACTGGGAGCTTCCAAACATCTAGAAGGTGACCAATGGTATGGGAAGAACAAAGAACGTTGGACAATATACCAACTAGATTAAGATTTTAAACACATACTATATAGAGAAAACCAAACCGTCAAACGCTAGAGTGTCATATATTCTTTTTTGATTATTTATGGTGTTAGATAGCAACAACTACATAACATTTTAAGATATGTAGAACACAGAGTATGATTAATACTTGACAATTATTAGAAACCACTACATCATAAAGCATTACTTTTTGAGTAATGTTGCGTAATATTCTTGTATTCTAGGTGTTTGCTAGATCAGTAGGAATATTAGTAAAAAGCGAAACTACATCGAGTGAAACTAATTTGAAAGACTCATCCTTCATTTCTAAATTCCTAATTTCTTTGCTAAACTGTTGCTAGGTCAGTAGGAATATTAGTAAAAAGCGAAACTACATCGAGTGAATACAAGAATATTACGCAACATTACTCAAAAAGTAATGCTTTATGATGTAGTGGTTTCTAATAATTGTCAAGTATTAATCATACTCTGTGTTCTACATATCTTAAAATGTTATGTAGTTGTTGCTATCTAACACCATAAATAATCAAAAAAGAATATATGACACTCCAGCGTTTGACGGTTTGGTTTTCTCTATATAGTATGTGTTTAAAATCTTAATCTATAGTCGTGTTCAACTTTATTGGCCGGTGAGTTCGGTTTCTCGAGCAGCGCGCGAGGAGAAATCACCCACTACCACCTGACGATCGTGGATTGGCAGACGAAGTTGCGTGACCCCCGAAGGGTATGGTGGGGTAAGGGGAACGGTGCTCGACTCCGCCTCAACGATGCCGTGTGGCTGTTGTTTATTCATAGCGTAATAGTAGTGTGCGTTACGAATCGTATTGGCTACGCATAGCCAATACGAGACGAGGCTACGGCAGAATCCCGTTAGCCGCTAGCCAAGCCTTAATTCCGAGTATGAGTTTCTCGCTTCTTTCTGGCCGAAGGGGGGAGCGAGATGGAAGGCTTTGCAAACCGGTTTTCCAGTGCTCAGGGCACCGTACGACGGCCAGGCGTAGCCCGAGAGAGAGAGAGAGCGAGAACGTAGATAAAAGGAGCACCGAGGCCGGCAAGCGGTGTGGTGGGAGAATACCCCTCACGAAACTCGCCGGCCAATAAATCTGAACACGACTTTAGTTGGTATATTATCCAACGTTCTTTGTTCTTCCCATACCATTGGTCACCTTCTAGATGTTTGGAAGCTCCCAGTATTTACATTAGTCATCTTCCAACCGACTCGCGTGTCGCACGTTCTTTTTGAACGTTGCGAATTATTTTGTTTCAACAGCTCTGGCAGTATTCATAAACTTATATTGAAAATTATTCCTTGATAATGGTCTGAATTTAGATCGAAACGTTGGAATTGTTATATAAACCAGTGAATTTTATTGCAAAAAGCTTGTTTTAAGTGTGTGTGTTAATGACCGAACCATTGCGCCGAAAACATATTATATTGTTAAGAATTATGAAGAAAATAGATTATGGTGGACTGCTTGCGATGTAAAGCAAGTCGCATTAGTGAAGAAAGTACGCTGAAAACTGATCTCCCTTGATGCTCTTCAATCTTTTGTGAAAGACATTCGTAATATTTTAATTAATAAAATCCACAGTAGTTGCCACGCTATTTGTTAATTTTTTAGATTCCCATTATTTCAATTCACCGATAAACATACTAAATTAGTTTTATTCCAACACCAATAAATTGTGTGTTAAAAATATTGGATCTCCTTGTTCATTTTCGCTGAATTATTATCATTAGCATTTAAATTTCCGGTCTACGCTTACAACAGCAAAATGCCACTCTACTTCTATATAATTCTATGTTAAGTTATATATAACTAAAATGTGGCTTTATATGTATATATATATTTACAGGTAATTGAAGCAGATGATGCAGTGTAATCTATGTCGGACTATGTACGCACAAATTTTTAGGTACGGTTTTGCTTACGCAATTATTCATTCGATCACTGTTATAAAGTTAAGGCAGCGATTTTCCACCATGGTAAAAGTAATGCCGATGGTCACTACACGAGTATGGTAAGGGGTAAGGGCACAACGTGGGTATCCGTTGATGATTTACGAGCAGAAAAACAAGCTTGGCCACGAAATGCTAAAAATGCATACATATTTTTCTTCGAAAGATGTTAATTGCGTTTGTTAATACACTTCAATGTTAAATACGTCCAGCGCCAAAGGCTGCTTTCAGCGCCATATGCTGCTTCGCGCACCATGTATTGTACACAAAGTACTATACATATAATATAATACCTATAGATTGGCAATCCGGTGCACATGGTTTCTGTTCGTAGTTGTTAAACTTACGTTGAATATAGAATTTATACTTAATTCTGTCGCGTGATAATTTGTAATTTATAATATTAAAAATTATCTAAAGTCAGTCCCTATGCAAATTATCTTTGTAAAAAGAAGTGAGATCCCCATAAAAAACTTAAAAAAAGTAAAAAAATACGCCAAGTACATGAAAAATCAAATAAATCACAAAAAATAGAAGACAATAATAATCACAAAAATTGAAGATAGTAATAATAAAATAAAAAAAAAGTGAAATCGAAATGAGCTGCAAGTACATAAAGGTGCTTTCCAACTGCGCCTAAGATGATACAACTATATATAAAATTACAAAAATAGAAGATAATAATAATTACAAAATTAAAAAAAGATGTGAAATCAAAATGAGCTGCCAGTACATAAAGATGCTTTCCAACTGCGCTTTAGATAACACAACTACATATGCACAGCTAAAATTCCATTACTCATAATGGCTATTTATACAAAGAAAAAATGTATTAAATAATAATATGCAGATATATTTTTATACAAATAAATATTTTAATACGAATAAATATTTGATTCAAAATACTTGGCGCTGCGCAACCGAAAAAATGTTAATTGCCTTAGTATTAATAATTTACAACTCCATTACAATATAAAAAACATATACATACACATATTAGAAACTAGGGCTCTTATTATCCGGATATCCGAGTATCCGGATTGCTGGTTATAACTCGAAATCCGGATCGAAATCCGGATCTGAGTATCCGGATATCCGTACTTGGATCCGAGTAACCGACTACCCGGTTTCGGATATTTTATCATCATGGTTGGATAAAGCTTTCTTTATATCGATTCCAATTAAAGAGAGCAAGTTTAACTGAAGTGATTAAGAGGTTATACTTAGTCAGGCGGCCAAAAAGAAGCAAATGTTTGTGAATTTTTTTGACAAAGCGGAAGTATATATTTTTACAGAACTTTTTGCACTTAAAAGAGCAACATTTAAAGAACATTTGGTATTTTTTTCACAGAAAAATATTTATGTTTATAATAAAGTAACAACCGACATCCAAGAAACCTTTTTAATAATTTGGTTTTGCGGTGAGCACTGCCATTCGGAACCAAATTATTTATAATCAAAAAACAAAAAAAATTTCGTTAGTATATTAATGTATCTTCCGCTTAACGGAGGGAATTTCCGAGATATTAATTTAAAACAAAATGGTTTTTATTTAAAGTTGAAATCCTTATTTTTTCATGCAAAAATTTACGGGATAAAATCACGATTTCAACTTTAAATAGCCGCCATTTTGTTTTAAATTAATATTTCGGAAATTCCCTCCGTTAAGCAGAAGATACATTAATATACTAACGAAATTTTTTTTGTTTTTTGATTATAAATAATTTGGTTCCGAATGGCAGTGCTCACCGCAAAACCAAATTATTAAAAAGGTTTCTTGGATGTCGGTTGTTACTTTATTATAAACATAAATATTTTTCTGTGAAAAAAAATACTAAATGTTCTTTAAATGTTGCTCTTTTAAGTACAAAAAGTTCTGTAAAAATATATACTTCCACTTTGTCAAAAAAAATTCACGAACATTCGCTTCTTATTGGCCGCTTGACTAGGTATAACCCCTTAAAACGAGAAATGTGAAGGGAATTATATTTATATTTTATTTACAGTTATACATATACACTAAGATAATAACTCCCTATTTTGGTACAAAAGACAAGTTTATTTACATTTTCCGGTGACAAACATGATCTTTTGGTGGTTACAATATCATCCGCTGTAAAGAAGACCCTCTCCGAAGTTACTGATGTTGCAGGTATGCATACATGGGTATTTTTTTCTTAAGGAAGTCATTTTTAGAAATTTAGTTTCTCTTAATTCCCCTTAAATACATTTCAAATTCAGTAAATGAATGTTCTTCGGTACTATTTTTAGCAAATAAAAAATCTAAAGCAGTTTTTTTATGTTTGCTATATTCTGGGACCGTATATCGTCATCTACCATATGACGTAATATATTTTTACTGCTTCATAAATTGATTTTTTGCCGTTTTCTGACTCGAAATCGAGATCCATGTGTCAAGGATCCAAGAATGAAGCCAACTGAAGAATACTAATTTAGGTGTCAGAAGGAACAGAAGTAATTACGGACCTACTTTTAAGCACTCTTTCACACATATAAAAAGTGCAATTCCATCGAGTTGGACACTTCTGTATTGGCTGCAAGCGAGGGAGATCTAAATTATTGATCTTGTTTTTTTTCGAGTGCACTTGTAGCTATAGCAGAATGCCGAAATCAACCGACTATTTTACTGCTTTTGGTACAAACTTCTTCAATTTCATGTATATTAAGTCCCTTGTGTGAGCGGCACAACATACACGTCTTCAATATCCTGTTCCATTAAACCCTACTGCATTAATTGTGTTATGAGCATTGTCGTGAACGATTCCTACAACTTTATTCTTCAAACCATAATCGTCTATACAACTTTCAAGTCTCCTCGCTTGATTCTCAGCAGTGCGATTTTCTTCCATTTCTTCTGTTGTTAAAGTAAATGCTTTATATATCCAATTTTTATTTATGAAATGAATCGTAATGATCAATAACGACTCGTGAAACCGAGATGTCTGACAATGTGTCGTCACGGATAGTATCGGCAGCTCAGTATTAAAACTATTAAGTTCATCTTGTATCTGTGATTTCGGAATAAGGATACCTGCTTAATTTAGATTCAGATATCAAACACTTTTTTGATTTGCAACTGAGTATCTCTGCAGGCTAAACCCATATACTATGTGTGACTGATGCAAAAGACAATCGACCACACATTCGAAACAGACAACCACCGTGGTTTCTCATACAATGTATGCATGCTATCGCTTTTTGTTTCTCAAGCGATCGACAACGAACGATTCTCGACAATCAGTCTTTGTCGTTTCGTCGTCAGCTACGTTACGTACTGAGAGAATAAATTTGACATTAATATTACATATAAATTATAATGTCACAACGCAGTTGGGTGTGGCGATTTTGCACCAAAATAGAAAATTATAAAGCAAAATGTGACATTTGTGATCGTATTTTTTCAATCGGGAGTTCAACGTCATCCCTGAACAAACATTTGACAAATATACATTCCATCAGAACGGAGGATGAAGCTGTACAAAACAAACGAGGGTAAGTTTTTATTTTGAAACGGCATAATGTAATATGTTCATATTTAATCTCCTATTTATTATAATTAGGCGATATAATACTTCGACTAACGAAGATAATCCCTCAGAAGAAAATAATGTGACCGCACAGTTTGATAATAGGGAGATTAATGGACAAGCGTCTTCTAATTCACGAAGAGTAGAACAGAACTCAGAGATAATTTCTCAAACATTAGCGAAAATGATATCGATAACGCAATTACCTATATCTTTTGTATCGAGTAAAGGATTTCGGAATTTTATGAAGATAGTTAATCCAACATACCAAGTTCCATGTTCGGAAACAATTTTGAAAAGAATTAAATTGCTATACACAGAAACAAAATCAAAGCTACAAGATGAATTTAATAATGAGCCAATTGTATCTTTGACGACAGATTGTTGGACATCTCGGCCTCAAGAATCATATTTGACTATTACGATTCATTTCATAAATAAAAATTGGATATGTAAAGCATTTACTTTAACAACAGAAGAAATGGAAGAAAATCACACTGCTGAGAATCTGGCGAGGAGACTTGAAAAGTGTATAGACGATTGGGGTTTGAAAAATAAAGTTGTAGGAATCGTTCACGACAATGCTCGTAACATAATTAATGCAGTAGATTTAATGGAACAGGATATTGAAGGAGTCTGTTGTGCTGCTCACACAATACAATTAAGTGTTAAAAAGGGACTTGATATCAAAGAAATTGAAGAAGTTTGTACCAAAAGCAGTAAAATAGTCAGTCATTTTCGGCATTCTGCTTTAGCTACAAGTGCACTCGAAAAAAAGCAAGATCAATTAGAGCTTCCTCGCTTGCAGCTAATACAGAAGTGTCCAACTCGATGGAATTCCACTTTCTATATGTGTGAAAGACTGTTTAAAAATAGGTCCGCAATTACTTCTGTTCTTGCTGATCGAATCACGACGAAAGTAGATATCGCTAGAAAATTAGAAATGAGTGAAAATGATTGGTCTCTTCTTGAAGATATAATAAATGTTTTGAAGCCTATAGAGGTCGCTACAGTGATATTTAGTTCTGAAAAAAATGTGAGCATATCGATAATTCGACCCATTATTCATAGTCTCATTGATAAACATCTAATAATAGACCCAGATGATAGTAATATAATAATACAACTGAAAACAATACTTGCTGTTGATTTATCTGCAAGATTTCAATTGCAACCTAATATTGAGACATCTAAAATTAGTATTCTTCAGTTGGCTTCATTCTTGGATCCTCGACACAAGGATCTCGATTTCGAGTCAGAAAACGTTAGAACATTAATTCACGAAGCAGTAAAAAACATATTACGCGACATGGTAGATGACAACATAGGGTCCCAGAATATACCGAAAATAAAAAAAACCGCTTTAGATTTTATATTTGCTAAAAATAGTATGTATGTATGTATAACTTTAATGCCTCCCCTTAGGGTTACATATCAATTTTCTCCTCTCTCTCTCTTCTTACAATATACTTATCCTACGCTTACATCTAAACTTAGCACTACCTTACTCTACGCCTTCTCTCTCACGCCTCTCACTCTACTCTCGCCCGCCTTCCTCCGCCCCTCTCTCCTTCGCACGCCCGCTTAACCTATCTTACTCTATCCTTATCCTATCCTTATCCTATCGCTCTATTTACAATATACGTCCGCTCCTCCTTCCTCCTCCACCCTTCGCCGTCGACTTCCGTTTCCTCACTTTCACTCCATTCCCTCTTTCGCTCCTTCCCTTCCTGTTCTCTCCTCCAATCCCATCCCATCGCCCCTTCCTTCCCTTTCTCTCCTCCTTCCCTCCAACCTCTTCATCCACTCCTCACCCTCACCTCCTTCTCCCAGAATTCTCCTTATCTTTTCCCCTAAATTCCCCTTCATGCCTTCCTCCTGTGTGCACCTCTCCACCACGTGCTCCCATGTCTCAACTTCCCATCCGCAGACCCTGCACCTCCTCTCCTCCTCTCCCTCCCAGTATCTCCCTCCCCTCATCTCATTCCCCAACCTAAATCTCGCAATCCTTCTGCGTCTATCCTCACTCCACCCTTCTGTTAGGTATTTCGGTACCCCGCTTGTCCTTATCTCCCTATACCATCCATTGTATCTGGATTCCTTTATCCTTTCTCTTCTCTCTACTTCTTGTCTTCTTTCGTCTTCTTCCTCCACCTCCACGTATCCGCCTTCCCTTTCTCCTCCCCCTCTCTCCCTTCTAAATTCCTTCCTCTCCTTCTCCCATGCTGACAAACTTAGCCCCCCCTCCTGCACCCTTTCCTTTATTTCACGGAGACATAACCTGGCCAACTCCCCTCCTTCCCCCCTACCCAGCTTCTCCTCATATCTCCACGCCCTTCCTCCCGCCCACGTCCTCAGCTTATTCCTCTTCGTTTCCTCCCTCACCATGTACCCCGGTGTCTGCCAGTCCAACCCTAGCGACCATCTAATATACCTCTCCTGTATCCTCTCTACCTCTTCCCTCTCCCTCCAACCCCACACTTCCGCCCCATACCCCACCACCGTCCACACTAACCTGTCGAAGAGCCACATCCTCTTACCCCAGTCTTTCCCGAATTTCCTTTTCCCTATTCCCCACACTTGCCGCATCACCACCCCCGCTTTTTTTACCCTGTCCCTAATCTGGGCCTCCTGTCCTCCGTTCCTCTTAAAAGTATAACCTAAATATCTAAACTCCTTTACCTCTTCTATCTTCTTTCCTTTCCACCTCCAGTCCACTTTCTTTTCCCTCCCCCCCCCCTTTCCTAAATCTTACTACTTTTGTTTTTCCGACATTTACCTCCAGTCTCTTTCCCTCCAAGTATCCCTCCAGTCTCCTGACCATACTCTCCATTTCCTCCTCCTTCTCTGCCATTAGAACCAGGTCGTCCGCGTAAGCCAGTGCACATATCCTCCTTTCTCCCACTTTCACCCCTCCCCATTTACCTCTCCTAAGCACCTCATCCACATCTGCAATCAACAGGTTGAATAGCAACGGGCTCAGAGGGCATCCCTGTCTCAAACCCTTCCCCGTCCAGAATGCCTCCCCTACCTCCCCTCCCACCTTCACCCTGCTCACTGTCTCTTTATAGATTTCCCTCACTCTATCCCTCAGACCCTCCCTTACTCCTCTCTTCTCCATTGCCTCCCATAGCACTCTTCTATCTACGGAATCGAAAGCTGCCCTCAGGTCCACGAAAAGCGCCACCAACTTTCCTGAACTCCCTTGTATCTGTCTCCCTATTAAGTAGTTCAGAGTGTAAATATGGTCCACCGTCCCTCTACCCCTTCTAAACCCGGCTTGTATCTCAGGCATCATGCCCTTGCCTTCCACCTCCTGCTCTAGCCTCCTCCCCAGAATCGGTGCGTACACCTTGTAGAGTGTCGGCATCAACGTCACCCCCCTATAGTCCCCCACTCTTGTACCACCCCCTTTCTTTCCCACCGGTATAATGATTCCCTCCTTCCATTCTTCCGGCCAGCCTTCCCCCTCCCATACTCTTCCGCATATTTCCCACGCTAAGTCTACCCCCTTCTCTCCTCCGTATTTCCACGCTTCGTTAGGGATTCCATCCCCCCCGCACGCCTTCCCATCCTTCAACTTCCTTATTACTCTCCTTACCTCTTCCTTACTTAACCCCTCCTCCTCTCCTTTTCTCCTACCCCCCTCCCCTCCCATCCTTACCTTACCCTCCACTCCTCCTAACAGACTCATGAAATACTCCCTCCACTCCTCCTTCTTTATCCTTTCATCCACCCCTCCCCCTCTTTTCCTCCCCCTGTTTACTATTTCCCATACCTTGTTTTCCGTATTTGCCTCTGTAACTTCCCTCACCAACCTCTCCCTTTCCCCCTCCTTTTTCCTCTCGCACAGTTCCTTATATACTCTCCTCCTCTCCCTGTAGCCCTCCCTACTCCCCACCCCTCCTCTCCATTTCCTTAGCTCCCTTCTCACCTGCCTTTTCATATCCCTACAATCCCTGTCCCACCATCCTTCCCCCTTCCTTCCCTCTTCCTTTCCCCCTAACTCCTCCCCTTTCCTCATCACCTCCTTAATCCTTTCTACCGCTTTACTTAACCCCTCCTGTAACCCCTCTCCTTCCATTCGCACCCCCTCCATTCCTCTCTCAAATTCTTCCTTCATCCTTCCTGACCACCTTCCCCCTCCTGCCTTCTTTTTCCCTACCTTCCCTCTTTTCCCTCCCATTCCTCCGTCTCTTACCGTTACCACCAACGGGTGATGGTCCGACTCCACCTTGTCACCTACTTCCATCTTTTCCACCCCCCTCTCGTCCTCTCATCCCCTAGCACGTAGTCAATCACGGTCTCCCCCCTTCCCCCTGTATATGTGTATTCCCCTTCTTCATCCCCTTCTATATTCCCGTTAAAAATTTCCCACCCTGTCTCTTCTACCAGACTCACCAACTTTCTCCCCTCTCCGTTTATCTTCCGATCTTTCGACTTTCTTCCCGCCGCTCCTTCCTCATCTTCTCCCCCCTCTATTCTTCCTCCCTGCTCTCCCGTTCTCGCGTTAAAATCCCCCCCTATTATTACCCTCTCCCCGTTCTCCTGCCCCTCCATCCACCCTCTAATCTTTCCCAGTTTCCTCTCCATATCCCCGTTTATGTATACCGCCACTATCTTCCATTTTTCCTCCCCCGCCTTCACTTCTTCCACCATTAACCCTTCTTCCTCTCCCTGTCCCTGCTCCTCTTTTCCCCACATTTCCTCCCTCACTCCTATCAACATACCCCCCATTGCCCTACCTTTCTTGTTCTTTCTCTTTGCCCATTGTGCCCTCCATCTGTATCCCGCCGGCAGTCTGCGCTTTACATATTTCCACCCTTTCTCTTCTACCCAAGTTTCCAACAAAACTATCACCTCCCACTCTTCTAGCCCCTTCCAGAACTCTTCCTCTTTGTTCCTCACCCCCGCTACATTCCAGAAAGCTATCCTCCAGTTCTTCCTCTCCTCTCCCTTTTCCTTCCTGATTAGTTTTTTGAACCTCCTCCTACCTGTTCCTTATTTCCCCCTGCTCCCTCCCTCTCCTTCCTCCCTCCCCCTGCATTCCCTACCCCCACTTCCCTATCCTGCTCTCCTTTCACTCTCCCCCGCCAGTCTCTTAGCACCTCCATCCTCTCATCCCAGAACCACATTTTTCCTTCTATTTCTATCCTCCCGTAGCTTATTCTCACTCTCTTCCCTTCCTTTCCTTCCTCGTCCCCTATCTCTTTCAGTAACCATTGCATCTTCCTTTCCTTCCACGTCAGATCATCCTCAATCCTCTCCTTCCTCCCTCTCATCTTCCATTTGTTCCTCATCACCTCCCTTTTGGCTTCCACGCTCTCCATCCTCACCTCCAACATCACCTCCTTCCTATCTTGCCTTTTTCCTCCCAGCTCCTTCGCTCCCACTATCCCCCCTTGCACTCCTACTACTGCTATTACCTCTTTTGCCCTCTGCAACGCCGTCCCCTCCCTTCCTACTCCTTTTATTATCACATTCTTTTTTCTCCCTTCTCTTTCCTTCATCTCCCATTTCCTTTCCATTTCCTTCACTCTTTCCTCCCACTCCCCCTCTCCTGTTCCTCCATTTTCCCCCTCTGACCCTGCCTTCCCTCTTGCTTTTTCTCTCTTCTCCTCCTCCCTCACCCTCCAGCTCTCCATTTCTTTTATTCTCTTTTCCACCTCCCTCAACCTTCCCTCCTCCTCCTCTATCTTCACCAACCTTATTTCCATCCCCTCCATTCTCTCTTCCAACTCTTCTTTCTCCCTTCTCCACCTCTCCTCCCACTCTTCTATCTTCCCTCTGATTTTTCCCATCTCCGCTCGCGTCTCCCTCCCCTGTTCCTTTACTTCCCACAAATCCCTCCTTACTTCATCCCTCATTTCCCTTATCAACTCCTCCACTGAGGCCCTTTTCTCCTCCGGCGACCTCTGTACTCTCCTGCTCTTTTGAAACGCCTCTTCCCCCTCGCCTCTTTGTTCATACCCTCCCAGCTCTTTCTCTCTCTTCCTCTTCCACATCTCCGCTATCCCCATTTCATATCCTCCACTAACGCTTCTGTCCCTGCCTACCTTCTCTACTATCCTTCCTCCTCCCTCTTTTCCCCCCTCTGCCCCTTTATCCTCTACCTTCTTTTTCCCTGCCATCTGACCGCTCCCCTTGCCTTGTCCCTTTTCTCCATCATTACCTTCCATCCTGTCCATTGCTCCCTACTTTATCCACCGACCTGCCTTGCCTACTATCCTACTCTCTCCTTACTCCTTCACCGCTCCTCCAGATGTCGCTCTCTCTCACTTACCGCCTTACTCTTTCCCGCCCAATCCTTTCCCTTCCTGCCCTAACCTCCAAACTCCGCTCCTCCTGCCTGCTCTCTTCTTCTCCCTCACGCTCCTTTTCCACGCCTGCTAAAAATAGTACTGAAGAACATTCAGTTACTGAATTTGATATGTATTTGAGGGAACAGCAAATTGGTCACAACCTTGATCAGATAGGGTAACGGTACCTAATATCGCCACTGTTCCTAATATCGCCATCCCCTGTATCTTGCAAAGTAAGCAGTAAAATTTATCGGTTATGCACTAAATTAGTGCCTAACCATATGTAGGAAGACATGCTGTAATTGCAGCGTCATGTGATCACCGATTACAAAAGGGGAAGGATTTTGGAGAATCTTGATAGTGGAAAAATTTATTGGACTGCCACAATTTTAAATCCTATTCGAAGGAGAAAAGTCTAATAATTCCATGAATATAAGACTATCTACTAGAAATACCTGATTAATAATGTACTTAAGGTATGAAATCGATTCAAATATGTTCCGTGATGAAAATACTGTTTTTCTTTTAGCAGTATGGGTGTTCCGAATACCGCCTACCGGAGAACAATGGTTTCGATGTAATGTTTGTTACAGGTGGGATCACAAAATTTGCGGAGCGACCGAAATAAATTTTATTTGTCCAATATGTACATCGGAATGTGGAAAATAAAATATTTTAAAAATCTATATTTGTAAATTTCTGTTTTTCTAATATAAATAAAATCAAAGATGGATAAAAATACATTTATAGTGCAAGAAATAATAAAATCACCTGTGAAAATGACTTAAAAACTCATATATACATGAATTAATCAATATTTCTTGAGTTGGCGATATTAGGTACACTTTTTTCAGGACCCGATTTTTGCATGTCTTACGTTTCTTGAGTCCTAATTAAAATTTTGTAGGTTTCAACGATTCTAACTTATGCTACATGCAAGATGAATAATTTCTCTTTACTTTGAAACAAACTGCATGTAAAAATATCAATTATTATTCAATTGGCAGCGATTTAATTTTTGCCTGGCGATATTAGGTACAGTTACCCTAAGTTGGTGGAAATTACGGGAACCTAAATTTCCAAAAATAACTTTTTTAGCAAAAAAATATTTGTGCATACCTGCATCATCAGCAAGTTCGGAGAGGGTCTTTTCCACGGCAGGTAATATTGTAACTGCCAAAAGATCGTGTTTATCGTCGGAAAATGTAAACAAACTTGTTTTTTTATACCAAAATCGGAAGTTATTATCGTAGTGATATATGTACGTACAACTGCAAATAAAATATTAATATAATACTCTTCCCATTTGTGTTTTAATCGCTGTAGTTAAACCTGGCCCTCTTTAATTAGAATCCAAATAAACAGAACTTTATTGAGTCATTATGATAAAATATTCGAAACCGAATACAGATCTTATCGCGGATTTCGAGTTGTAATGAGTAATTCGAGTACTCGGATATATCCTGATACACGGGTACTCGAATCTAAATGAAATAAGTATCCGGATATCCGAATATACATTTTCTGGGTATCCGAGTACTCGGATACTCAAGACTCGGATAGTCAAAAATCGGGTACTTCAGACTCGGATACTCAAGACTCGGATACCCAAAACTCGGATATCCGTAAATCCGAGAAATACTGAGAGCCCTATTAGAAACGCAGTCAGATTTATTCTACATATATTTAATTCTAATGCCATACGTAGAATATGCACGCGCGCGCGCACACACACACGCATGCACGTACAATAAAGAAAGAAAAGGATTAATGCAATTTATACATATTTATTGAGTTTAGATCAGTTTACATCTTTTTTAATTTTGTAATTATTATTATCTTCTATTTTTGTAATTTTATATATAGTTGTATCATCTTAGGCGCAGTTGGAAAGCACCTTTATGTACTTGCAGCTCATTTCGATTTCACTTTTTTTTTATTTTATTATTACTATCTTCAATTTTTGTGATTATTATTGTCTTCTATTTTTTGTGATTTATTTGATTTTTCATGTACTTGGCGTATTTTTGTACTTTTTTTTAAGTTTTTTATGGTAAGCTTTGCAGCCATGATGGCATGTTATAGCTGTGAAGAGTTGTGGCTTCATCTGTTTTGTATGTAAATTGACCAAGATGGGGATATTTCGTTAAGTGACGTTTGGTTAAATATCCTGCGATGTATATTAAACCATCTTTTACTGACGCATTCTTTTCTGACGATATGATAGTACTTCCAGAACTAGCACTACTTTCGCTGTGAGTAATATTTAAAATATTTTGAGGCTCTGGTAACTGTACAGTTTCAATATGTGCCTGCTGTAATGCACTGACTAATAAATAATCCTCGTGTTCTAATTCAGGTGAGGTTTGTGCGTTTGAATTAGTTTGTACTATCCCTGGATTTTTTCCGAGTAGGATCATCCTCATTCTGTATAAAGCATTTAATGGTGACGGATGATCATGGAGACCTCCTCGCGTTCTCAACTGAAACAAAAGAAATAAAATTTCATTTTACTTAAATATTCATATATTATATTTGAGTGAAGGTATTAATGTACATATATAATTATTACAATACCTGAGAGAACAGATTTTCTAAACAATCTTGGTTTAGCCGGTGAGTTAAAATATATGTAATATTCAATTTACTTTTGAGGTCTTCAAACAAATCTATAAGTGATTTTATGGACATTATTATCCCTTTTTGGAAAATTTGCATAGTTGTTTTTCCTACACATTTCATATCACTAATCATTATTAACATATCATTTAAAATTTCATTCTGAAAATCTATGTTCAGTCCATATGGTTTCTTAGTGGGAATACAGGGTTATCCACTGAAGACTGGCGGCGCTCGCGCGAGTAGAAATGAGAACGGCAACAACGTTACACGCATAATTACTACTACAATCATATGTTGATACATCCGCCATCTATGGGCTGTTGCTAAAAGTATAGGTTCGTGTAGATGCCAGTAGAGAGCACAAGGCGCTTTTGGCTATCTCCCCAGATAACTTTACATTTGACGTTACCGACGGAGAAGAAAACGACAGTCGTTTTACCACTGTTTCGTCGTGGTAAACCTCACTGACGGTGCGCGCGGATTTTATCGTAGCGCACCATTAGTGTTGTAACTTGAATCGTAGGTTTTCTCTCAGGAACTGATTGAGAATGTTAGAATGTTATCTGGGGAGACAGCCAAAAGCGCCTTGTGCTCTCTACTGGCATCTACACGAACCTATACTTTTAGCAATAGCTGTTGTTGCCGTTCTCATTTCTACTCGCGCGAGCGCCGCCAGTCTTCAGTGGATAACCCTGTATTTATCGTTGGTGTGTATGAATTCATTGTGTCAAACCAGCTATTGACTAATTGGAAAAACTCTCCTAATTTTTTTGAGCAATTTTTATCTTCCCCTGGTAAATAATGTTTTAATGCAGTAGCTGTAGTATTTGAAAATAATTGGGCTGCTAATTTTACATTCTGTCTTTGTGTCTTATCACAGTTTAAATGTAACTTGGTTAATTTATAGCATGAGCTGATTTCTGTTGTGGCCATTTGCATTAATGCTTTTACTGGATTCTTGTTGAAAATATCACCATTGCTGAGGCTGAAGCCGGTGTCTAAAAACCAATTCCTCAATAATTTTAGTAAATGTGGAACGTCCACAAAAAAATAAATGGCATTGTTTGTTACAGGATGCTTCATTTATGTATTATGTACATTGATCCCTAACTCCTTCCATAAACCGTGATTGCTGCCACCGCAATCAGAAGTACAGGCCACTACATTATAATTATTTTGATGTAACTTCATGATTACAATTTCCAATATGTTCTTTGTCACTTTTTGGTTAAATTCTATGAACACAGGCTGCTTCCATTTATCAAATAATCCTCTTGCCATTATAACTTGCATATTTGAATACACACCAACAATTTCATCATCCTTTTGATCAAATTCATACATTGATGCAACCTTCATCTCATCGAAGCTTAAAATGGTAGTTCGTTGAATTTCACTTTTCTCTTTGCCAACTGTATTCATGATTTTTAGGACATCTTCTAAATATCCACTCCTTAAATTTATGTTGACAGCCCATTGTTGTAAAGTAGATAATCCTGGTAAGGGATAATGTAATGTTTGCCTTAAATATATGTAGCAACGCTTACTGAAATACCTCAACGTAAATGCTTTTGACAATTCCTCTGCAGTCCATCGTGCTTTACTCTTTTTCTGTAACATGATGTCCACTTGGTTAGGTGTTAAAGAATCTTTAAACATTAACTTCACTTTCTCTTCAAATTTAATTTCTTTTTCTTTTACTTGCTTTTCAAGATTAGAAATATCCTGCTGTAATAAATCCTTTTCTTCTTTGTCAATTTCAAGTTTCCTTTGCAATGTTTGCTTTTCCTGCTGCAGTATTTTTAATTCTTTTTTAAATGAAGATTCTAATTGCATATTTTTTGTTTTTAATATCTCATTTTCATGACGCAGTGTTTCTAGTTCTTTAATTGTAAGTACTGACTCTTTACTATAGCATAGTACTGTCAACTTATCACCTATGCTTTCCTCCACACATTCCACAGGCTCAGGATTTATTTGGGCAGGCAGAATTTGTTCCACAGATTTAGATTTTTCTATATTTTCTTCTTGAAGTATCTGTTCAATTAATACCTGTCTTTCTTTCTTTTTATATCTTTGGACTCTTGTAGATTCTATCACACTTTCTTCACATTCTGGTAATAATAAGTTTAATGAAGGAATTGCTGAAAAACAAAATTAGTATTTAAAAAAAGACATAAGCAAATATAAACAGATAATCTTATTTATTTACCATTTTTTTTAGCTTTTTTAATTATGATCCTGTTAATCTAGCTTGTAGTTCATCCTCAAAATCATTGGGCTTAAAATGTCGACTACATATTCTTTTATATTTTGGATTAAATTTATCTTTCCTGTAACACTTTTTAATCCATTCTCTCCTAATTTTAAGTTCTTTAGGAAATGTGAAAAACATTACATGCTCCAGATTTTCCTTCATTTTCTTTGAGTTGTTTTTACATGTAGCAACACTGCAAACAATACCGCCTGGCATCTCAATAAAATTTAAATATAATATATAAAAACAATAATATATAAAAAAAACTAATACACGAAATTTGTCTTCGCACGTTCGAATATGCTCAGAATCCACTGTGATCCACTGTTCTAGCGTTGTTTGGCACGCTGGGTGACGTAGCAACATGGCCGCCTCCCACTCCACACTTTGGTTGCTATTGGTGACCAGGCAACAGAGATGGGCATTATTTAAATAAAAAATTATTTAAATAACTTTATAAATAAAGGAGACTTTATCTGTATGTGTCATAAATAAAAATTCCCAGAGTTATTTATTATTTGAAGCGCCATAAATAATATTTTCAATTGACGGGATTCATCCGTAGGTCCATAAATAAAATTTTCAGCGACAAGAATTCATCCGTAGGCCCATAAATAAAATTCTCAATTGACGGGGATTCATCCGTAGCTTTGGCCAATTTTCTCACTTTCATTTGTATTTATAGCGGAGAAGCTTAAATAGCTGTGGGCGTGGCTCCGGAGGCCTTCGGGCCTCAAGCGTCTTTGCTCGAAGGCGGCGGGTCCTCGAGGCGAGCGATATTGTATAGTTCACCCGTCTAATCTACAGCGCTTAGTTGCTCGGCGACGAGTCATCGATTGTACAGAAACTGAATTTCTTTATTTTTCATCGTATCAATATGAAAGGAACACCAATGGATTCCTTGCATTCTCCCAATTACATGGATAAAAAAATATTTAAATTGGGCCAGTTTTAACGAAATGGGCTTTCAATCCTGCAAATTAATTTTATGCCTAATATCATTAATTGAGGTAGTGAGAGCAAACAATGGACTAACCCACAATCTTTTCGAAATTGAGTTAATAGCAATAACGTATTCCTATACCCGCTACTAATCATAAAATAGGCGAAACTTTTTTTTTTTAATGTTAGTTGATCCGTTGCCGCTTTTACTGCTTCAATTATAGTTAAAATTTTGTCAGGTGTGGTATCACTTTCATCGGGAAAGCACAAGATTTTCTTAAAATTTGTGTGAAACGCCAATCTTTTAACTACCTTTACGTGCATAGGGAGAAAGACTTCGAATTACTATCTGAAAAGGCTAAACACCACATCTGCCTGCCATACGTTCAGCACCATGAACGTTTTAGCGAAAACAGAGCCATAAAGCATTCGAGTCACTGGTACGCATCAACCCTTACGTTATTCCTGTCCACGAGCTTTCCTACTTTCACTTTTCTACTCATTGAAGGTCTAGTGGTAAGAAGAAGAGGGGCGTAGAGGGTCTCTTCTTCTTACCACTGGCACGCCACTGTACTTTCGTACAGATCCAATGACAAATGCGGAATTTAAGATTTTTCCTTTCTTACATAATGGCTAGTGCAATCACTACTATCCTTGTTTTTTATAGTCCCGTGGTTCTCGGCTGTCAAGCGCTCCCTTCTTAAGCAGGGCTTGAAACCGTTATTATGAAGATGTAAATTCTTGAAAGAGTTATGAAGAACCTTTATTCTGAATAATCGTTATAAAAAACTTAAATATCAGACTATATAAGTTTAAGTTATGGTTTCTATAAAGCTCTATTACTTTTATTTTTTGGGTTCTATATAAGTTCCAAACTATACACTACTGTGTATAACCAAATTGTTTAAAAATTATTATAAATAAGTAAATATATATTATGTACACATTTGTACATACGTATACAATTATTTTGTAATATGAAGTGTTCGTTAATATACATGTTTGGTTGTTATACCAATGAGTGACCGCCACCAGCCGCCGCCGCCGCCGCGCCGACCGCGGTTATCACTCAGCGGTCTATCACAGTTCTCTTACCAAAGGGCATAGCCTTCCCCATTCACGTGGCCAGATCCTCCAGAAACAGAGTCAGGCCGCTTGCCATATCTAAACCATCTCTTCATTAAAACAAGCAATCCTCATTCGATGAAATTGGAACTGTCTTAGGGCGCATGCACACGGCGACTTTTTGCAGCGATACAATCGCGATACACTCGCGATGCAAACGCGATGCAGTCACTGCCCGTCTACCTTCGCACACTTGCGTTTGCATCGATACAATCGCTGGCACTGTATCGCTGCAAAAAGTCGCCATGTGCAGACGCCCTTAATTCGTGAAATTCGTGTTATACGTCGTAAAGTATTTTTTTTTAGTTAAAATTAGTAATTCAGTTTCTAACGTGCAATTAAATTATGCGTCATTAAAATCATGCACAACTCATTAATTGTAACTAAGTAGTTGCTATCGATGCGAAACTCTGGTTAAGAACATCGTAATACGGAGCTACTATTCTAGGCCGTAGAATCGACGGTATTGTCAATATTGCAGTTGAAAGTGTAGAGACGCGTACCTGACCGTGTTAAGACCTGGGACGATAATGAGCATAAAATTAATTTGCAGGATTAAAAGCCCGTTTCGTTAAAACTGGCCCGATTTAAATATTTTTTTATCCATTTAATCGGGAGAATGCAAGGAATCCATTGGTGCCCCTTTCATATTAATACGATGAAAAATAAAGAAATTCAGTTTCTGTACAATCGATGACTCGTCGCCGAGCAACTCCGCGCTGCAGATTAGACGGGTGAACTATACAATGTCGCTCGCCTCGAGGACCCGCCGCCTTCGAGCAAAGACGCTTGAGGCCCGAGGGCCTCCGGAGCCACGCCCACAGCTATTTAAGCTTCTCCGCTATAAATACAAATGAAAGTGAGAAAATTGGCCAAAGCTACGGATGAATCCCCGTCAATTGAGAATTTTATTTATGGGCCTACGGATGAATTCTCGTCGCTGAAAATTTTATTTATGGACCTACGGATGTATCCCGTCAATTGAAAATATTATTTATGGCGCTTCAAATAATAAATAACTCTGAGAATTTTTATTTGCTGAGTTTCGAATAAATTTTCTACTTTTATTCGAACACAATTTTTTATTTAAATAAAAAATTTGCCCATCTCTGCCAGGCAACCTTTCTATTCTACAGACCTTGGTCCCGGTGACTAGAGATGGAGTGTAAAATCACTAACAGTGATTTATCACAGTGATCGCAGATTCACGATCACGGTCGTGATTGAAGTTAAATCACGATCGTGATTGTGATTTTTTCAACTTGAGTGAATTGTGTACTGTAATCGTAATTCTTGATCTTGATTCAATTATTTTTTATAAAATACTTTAATAGAGCTTGTGTTACAGTCAAAGCAAAGAGTAGGTATAATAAGAGGCGTCACTCCGGGCGGAACCTTTGAAGTCCTTACTTGACCTTGGCATTTAAATTGGTTGTATATTTCGAGCGGGATATTCAAATCGACTAAATGTACTTACCACAATTTGCTGATTATTGCCGAAGTTGACCGATCATTGCCGAAGCTTAGCGATCATTGCCGAATGGGCATTTAAATTGGTTGTATAGTGATTTCCCTAGGTTATTTCTGTCCTTGTCGAGTGACGCCTCTTATTATATCTCCCCTTTGGTCAAAGCGTGCTAATTCAGTGAATATATAGAATATTCATTCATAAATAGTCAATGTATGCACGCACTAATTTGATTGGCTAAAGTGTTCACATCACTGATATGTATATACTACTGGATAGCGTATCCCGTGTTAAAACCGTGTGCCAACTTGATGATCCCGCCGCCATTTTAATCTGAGTAAGATTCTCACTTTCCAGCGGTAAATTTGAACGGTAATAAAGGGAGATATACATAACGAATAAGTGCATGTAAAAAATTATTATTTTAAATAAAAGATGTAATAAAAAATAAACGTACATAAAACAAAAGGAAATGTATAGATGGCCCAAAATAAGAAAATAGATAATGAACTGATTAAGTTTAAGACAAAAGACCATTAAATATAAATATGAAAACTTTTTTTATTAAATTCAATAAAAGTACACATATATAAGATATAAAATTATATGACAGATATAAAAATTGACGTAAATTTAAAATATATATCGTAGCCGTTGGGAAGGCGTTGAATCGATCTTTTAATTGAAATTTCATCTAACATGAAACTGACCAGAACTTTCTTGGTGTATTTTTTTGCTTCTGCTGCTTTAAACTTCAAAGCTTGGAAGCTTTCGAGGGTAAACCCCGGTTCACCGTCGACCGCAGAATACCATGAACGTATGGTACTCGGATCTGGCAAAGCTTTGCAAAATTTGCGCCTCACAAAGCCGTACGCTCTAGGAGAGTAGAAATGCAGTGGCATAGCAAATGCTCTAAGTGCTGCTGGATATTTTGCGCTCGATATACCTGACAGTTTCTTCTTATCTTGTACTTGTTGCTCTTTTACATTACTTTGATTTTTAATGAATCGTTTTAAAAATTGGGAAACGTCAGTATCTGCAATGGATTCCAAGCATTCCAATGCCGAGTCTGGAAGAGATGGATTTTTTCGTAACGCACTCACAATTTGTTTTAAAGAAGTTACTTGCCGCTTCAACCGAGAAATGTGCTGCTTTTGAGCATGTTTTTCCAGCTTCAACTTCCTGCAATAACATTTTTTTCATCATCGACCTCGAACTTGTTTGATATCGATGATCATGGGCGACATGACGAATGCGACGTGAGGTAGTTGGTGTTTGTCCATTTCTCTGCATACAAGTATTTGCCGCTTCGCTTGCTGTACTCGTAGAAGGTACTTCATTCACCTGGCATTGCTTCTTATCTACGCATAATATATTATTAGTTATTTATACACTATTATTTTAATCGAATTTCATATTCACATAACTGATTTGTAACAAAAGTATTAATTTAAAAGTTATAAATATGATATTTCCTTCATTGCAATAAAGATATGAAATTAATTGCTAAACTTTTGAACAATGATATAATTTATATGACGCTTAAATTTTAGAACAATTTATTTGAATTCACCTGAATCACTGGTACTTGCTTCAATTGGATTTACCATACTGTAGTTAGTGTCAGTTTTTGACATTTTTGGAGGAGGTAAATCAAGTGATAAACGGTGCTTTTCACGCCCTTCATACGCTGCTAATATTTCTGGCGACAATGAGGGATCTGTTTCCATATGTGATGCAGAGGGTTAAGAATTGCTGTTGAGTTCTGCAGCAGGTGTTTCTAAAAATAGTATTTTACTATAATGTGCATTATATTCCAAAAGTAAAATAAAGCATATATAAAAAACACAAACAATCTTACTGTCAATTAGCGGCAACTTAAGTATCGTAGGAACCGCATTGCTCTTTAGAGTTAACGTACAGGCATTACGACCTGTTTTACGAAAACAATCTTTTTCAAAATGCTCACTACAAAGCACACTTCTCTCATTGGGAACAAAGTCCTTTACAGCCATTGCTGCAATCCACTTCTGATGTAGTTCTGCATTATTTAATGAAAATCTGCAAAATAAGGAAGTCATGTTTCAAATTAATGTCAAACACTGAAACAATATTAATGAACTTATGTAAAATAATTTATGGAAAAACTTCTTAAATTAGAGTGATATCATTCTTCATTGTACTATAAATAATTAAACAATTGCATTTGGTTATTTTATAATAAATTTTATTTTAGTCACTTTAACTTAAAAATACGCTGCTTAATTTGAATAATTCAGATATTACTTGCGAAATGATATGTTTTTATCCTGTCCTTTTTTAGCATGACAAAAGCCACAACCAGCTTTGTATTGCCCAAAAATGGTAGGAATGCTTCCAGGGAGAAGACAACCTTTGCCAGTGCCTTCGTGCCTTCATTTTTTTTCGAAATGACTGGAACATAACATGGCGTTTTTTGGTGGCACAAAATTGGAGCCCAAACCCATGTTGTCTAGCCATTCTGTGGCTATTAACGGAAAACTATATGAAAGAAACAAAAATATTTTTTATTTCCTTAGGAATATTTATTATGAGTAAGAAGTTCCACTTAACCTACAAGTAGCATATAAATGTTATCTAGAGACGCGGTACCGTCTCGACGCCAACTTTTACTTACCCGTGATATGTTATATTGTCCCCCAATTTTTTTGCACCGCAAAACATGTATGTTCTTACCATTTTGATTCTGTCGTAATCAGGCACCAACTATGTATTTATTGCTTGTTTGCTTTGGCCAGCTATGACTTCGCGTCGCTGTGTGACGTCACACTTGAGAATCGTACTCAGATCAAAATGGCTTCTATTTGGCATAAGCCGCCTATCCTCGTTCACTATCCAGCAGTGGTGGGTAATGTTGCGCGTCCCGGCGGTGATTCTCAGAACGGAACGCGGGTTGGTGGCCGTGGAATGCTGAAGCATTCAGCTCGTTGGAGTGCGCGGGTATTTCAAATGATTTCACAAAGTAAAATGTTCAGAAACTATTTGTATATTTTCTACGTAAACTGTTTCAAGTCTGCTGACAAGTTTGATCTGATCTTTTACAAAAATAACGCATCGCTTGTCACCTCCGAGTCCCTACTCCTTTAAGTTTGCAGTCTTCCTCGGACTCCCTCTCCGGATCCTTTCGCCCAATCAAGACGGTGTCATCCCTCTAGCTTCGTTAGTGGGCTGTCCTTCGCCCTTCCTTCATGCTTCCTCCCACTCTCCTCTGGTGATCGAGGTACGCTTTCCGATTACATAGGGGTAGTACATAGGCTACGTACAGTATATACATATCTCGCAGGTAAGTAAGCGCAACCCTCGAGGTCAAGACGACGTCACTCGGAGAAAGTTTTATGGCTTTATGACTTTCAGCCTTCCCTGACCGGAGTTTTTACCCTAACAGGACGTCGACAATTATTGAAAGGGAGGACAGAATTTTAAGTACTTTTACGAGACGAGCCGCTGCCGGCTCGACGAAACTTGGCACGCAGATGTGCAAAGGAAAAAGTAAAGCTATTTACTACCCTCGCCTGATCTAACGGTAACTTGAAACATTCAAAACTAGCAAGGAAAACCCCCCTAAGAAACATAACGCGCTCTACAATAAACTCTTCCTTGTCCTCCGTTTCACATTTGCTTAAGACCTTAATGTTCCGTTCGCTTTGAATCTATATATATTATTCCTATCTTTCAATACAAAAGGATTTTGAATCTCGCTCTATATCTAGCTTCGATATCTTTATGATTTATAGCTAACTTCATATAATACATGGATTAACACCAGCGGATAACGCAACAGTAAAGACACGAAATTTCTGTTTTATACACGACTCGTGTTTTATGCGTCGTGTACGTCATTTATGTCGTGTATGTCGTGAACGTCGTATAGCGCTGGAATAAAAATAACTAACCTATAAACAGTGATGCCAGTGTTACGCTGTCGCTTGAACGTGACCGCGAAAATGTATATAATCGATATGTAGAGTGCGTAAGAGCGTGATTTGAAACGGAGGACGAGGAAGAATTTATGGGAGAGCGCGTTGTGCTTTTCGAGGGGTTTTTCCCTGGTATTTTTAAACGAGTCCTTACAATGTTAGCAGCTGATGCTTGAACTCAGAAGGCGTACGAAAACATGCGGGCGCATTCATTAGCTTTTAAGTTACTGTTAGACCAGGCGAGGATAGTAAATAGCTTAACTTTTTCCTTTGCACATCTGCGTGCCAAATTTCGTCGAGCGGGCAGCGGCTCGCCTCGTAAAAGCACTTAAAATTCAGTCCTCCCTTTCAATAACTGTCGATGTCCTGTTAGGGTAAAAACTCCGGTCGACGAAGGCTGAAAGTCATAAAGCCATAAACTTTCTCCGAGTGACGTCGTCTTGACCCCGAGGGTTGCGCTTACTTACCAGCGAGATATGTATGTACTCTACGTAGCCTATGTACCACTATATGTAAAACGGGGAGCGTGCCTCGATCACCAGACGAGAGTGGGAGGAAGCATGAAGGAAGGGCAAAGGACAACCCACTGACGAAGCTTGAGGGATGCAATCGTGCTGATTGGACAACAAGGATCTAGGGGAGGATCAACAGGATCTTGGCAGCGACTTCGCCGATGAGCTCGGCGCGTTTTCTTGTACTCTGCATTTATTCTGTCGACAGCCAGCTTATTGAATAGTTCAAATACAATTCGAAGTTTAACTCAAAATAGTTTCGTGTACTTTATATTATTTCAAATACCCGCGCACTCCAACGAGCAGAGCGGTTCAGCGCTCCACGGGCACCAACCTGCGTCCTCATCCCAATTTCCCCGCTAAAATACGTAACAAAATTTGGTGACAGCGGTGGGATAATTTAAATAATTTTTGGGAAATTTAGAAGTCAATTCAGTGCTAAAGTTCGGCTTTATAAACTTTTGAACACTTTTGTGAGTGACTTTGCCGGCTCGTGAGTGCGTATTTAAGTAATTTAACGGGAACTATTATAAACTTTTATTTAAATAATTCTGTGATCGTACAAATGGACACAAGCATCGAAAGTTATTAAGTGCAGCCTCTCTCTCTCGGGTTTTGCGCGGTTTTCCTGAGAGCAAGGGTGAATGCCAGAGACGGGTGATTTCAGTGGCCGTGCGAATAATTCCTTGAAATCACATGCACTCGGTCATTATCCGCATCATTTGCTGAGCTACTTCGGAGACTTCACGGACGGTTAAGAAAAGGACTCGAAGGACTTGGACGCTCGGACGATTCTTCACGGGGTTGAAGTCAACTGCATCATCGAGATACACCAGATCAACGCAGTCAACTATGGATGCAGCTAGGACATCCGTATAAGGGCTGGAGTACTGGACGAAATAATAATCCATAAGTGACTTTATTCCTGAATTGTATTCGCTTATTATCTTTAAAAATGCCGCCGTTTGCAAAAAGATACAGGCTATTTAAGAAAAGATGTAACTCTAGTCTGAGTGGTGGTAGTATTTTTGAGATAGAAGAGTTAATAGTAGGAACAAGTAGTGTATCAGCGCTCACTTCTGAACTTCAATCTGATGGGTTACTTTTTGTATCGGCACATTCTACTCCTATTCCAAGATTTAATATGTCCCTTCCGGATAATGGATCCATTTCATCTAGTAGCACGAATATGGTAGATACGTCGGGGTCATCTTCTGGGTTTCCTACAGCTGCATTGCACATGTCCTTTAATTTGATTGCGAAGTTCATTCCACATTTTGATGGGAAACCAAGTTCTATAAATAATTTTATTAGTCAGTGTAGACTCGCAAATTCGTTAGCTAGACTTGAAGATAAAGTTTATTTATTGGCCATAATACGTAATAGAATGCAGAAACGCGATTATAGTAGAATAGTTGATGGGAATGAACCCAAGACCGTAGAGGAGTTGATTAATTTAATAAAAGCCGCGTATGAGCAAAGTTTCGATATCAAAAATGCACAAGATAAGTTACAAATTATACAGCGGACAGAACACGAAACCATTGAGGAGTTCGGTACTAGAGTACATGAAATTTTAGATCAGGGAATAGAAGCTGCGCAGGAAAGATTTAACGCTGAACAACTTGTAGGAATTAAAGTTTTACTTACAGAAGAAGCAATAGCTGGGTTTTTAAGGGGACTACGCAATGATATAATTATGCTATTGATTGCCAATGATAATATAGGTAATTTAAGAAGTGTTATCAGGTTAGCCTCTAAAATGGAGCATCAGTTATAATATGAAATTGAATTTGTAGATTCAGAAATTTCTATGAGTATAATAATTTCTATTCACAATCTATATCGATAGACGTGGATTCCAATCCTGATTCGAGGGACCTGGAAAGGATGATTATCTGCGCAGATAAGACATCAATTGTAGGTGCCGAAGTGGACAGGATGGATGATAAAGTCTTATGTTTTTAAAAAAATGAGATAATTGTGGCATCTGTTTTCCTAGCGCGCGGGAAAGCAGCAGCCTAGTGCAATGACGTCACAAATAGTTTACGAGTAACTTTAGATTTATTAGTATCACCTTTGCCTGTGGGAAATGGAAATTTTGGAGGATCACCTCAGTCGGGCACGATACATCGACTCGGTCGCCTGTTGACATACGGTAATTCTCAGCCCCGAGAACCCGCTTCAGGAACCGTGAGAAGTAGCCTGTGCTCGGCAAGGGTGCCCATGATGTAAGGACATAAGGTGTGCTCGTGCGCACCCTTTACAAATTAGCCAATAACGTGCCCTTCCCAAGATCGTCCATATTGGATTGTCAACCAATACGACAGTTGCATTAACTTATTCAAACTTCGTACCTTTACAGTTTGCGCTACACGAAGTTAGGTAGTACATTATAAACCCCATAATGTAACTAGGCGGCCATATTTTAACATGGCGGAAAGTGGGAAGGCGCAGTAGAAGGCGAAAATGAGCCGCTGCGCGAACACACCTTATGTCTTTACATCATGAGGGTGCCTGCGCTCTGTTCGGCCCTTGAGGGAACATCGCAGGGCTCGCAGTATCTTGGTTCGTGGCAGAGGGGTGGGGACCCTAGTGTATTAGCGACTGATGTCGTGGCAGAGGCCGATGAGCCTGAAGTTGTTGCGCCTGGTATTGTGGCGGAGGCAGTGGAGCCTGATTGTTTTGCGATCAAGACTGCAGAGGGATCCTCAAATCAAATCACTTTAATAGAATTTGTAAACGATCAATAAACTTCAGTAGAGTCTCGATGTTTGTTGCGGTGAGAATCATGAAGTGTACTTCCCATGGATAGAGAGAGGTGAATGATCATATGGACTCGCATGAGTGTTATCATGGCGCCGTGCGTCGTTTATTACGACCGCCCGTGTGCACCGCTCCTTTGATTACACAGCCTTTTCGTATTAGTGGCTGTGCCTTTACGTTCCACGCCAGATATGTGTTGTACGTACATATGTGTGCCCATTTATAGTTGTTCACATAGCCCCAGGGATTCCAAAAGGGTCGTCGTTAATGGTGATGTCATTGGTACATCGAGGCACTACGTTCTTCGAAACGCTGAAGATCCAAGGGTATGTTGCGCTGTGCGGGATGACAAATATTACGCATACAGGATCGGGTTGATATATTCCCCGTCATTGCGTGTCCTCGCTAGCCATCTTTCTCTGGCCACGTTCCGTCGAATTCAAATGTGCGAACATCCGATGAGATGCTCATGCTTTTAACGTTCCTGTACTCAAATCCTCGTTGGCGTGGCTGTCTTGAAACTGTCAAATTCAAAGGCACTGATGTTACAAAAGGACTCTTTGGAGGTGTAGGAGGTTTGATCGTCTCATATCCTTGTTGATGAATTAAGTTCAGAGATTTGTAAGACCTATTGAAAGTAGTTTTGATAACTAATGTAAATGCAGACAGATGAATTACTTACCATTTTCCATTTCCTACTATGGTTTGTGTAAAAGACAATTTTGAATACATTGGAATAATTTTGTTCGTGTTACGCCACACAGTTGTGATGCTGGGGCATTCCTTGATGATAAGTGCTTCATATTTCTTTTACTTTTTCATGTTTAAGATGTTTCTTGACAAAATCTAGGTTTTGGTCATGTGAAATCTTTGTTGAAATTCTTCACAGCTCCTGTTAGTTCCTTGAATGCTAAGACTGTTAGCATTTCAAAAGATTTAGGTAGTTTTGATATTTGGGAATAAATTTTATAGAGAATTTGCACAGGGATTGATTAGGATAATTGCATTAAATTTGGCATGTTCTCATACTATACCTCTGTACATGTGGCTACGGATTTTACACCACATGAATTGGTTTTTGGAGTTATAGATCTCATACGTTTTGAATTTGTTAAAAAACAGGTATCGCAAACTTTTGTGCAGCATTTAGACGAGTTATTTACTAAGATTACCACCACACAGACTAGAGCAGCAGATATTTCGATAAGGCCAAGGAGAGAAATAAAATGTATTACTATAGGAATTGTAACCTTATAAAATTAGTCGAGTATTTGATGATTTAAATGTAGAATTAGTAATAGGAATTAATAAATATAAAAGAGTACATACTAATAAGTTAAAATTAGCGTGCATAAGACCCGATATTTCTGTTTAGGATAGTTATTGCAAGTATAATATTGTATTCATAATATGTTTGGTTTGTTTTGTGCGAATGTAATTTAAAAATTTTCATTTTATAAAAAAAAATGTGATATAACTATCATTCTTCAACTCGTGCTTCCTGCGGGATAATGGGTGGACCGAGTAGCTCATTTACCGTGGGGCTGGTGCGGGAAGAAGAGGCGTAGTTATAATTATAATTATTAATTATGTTGTTACGAGCCGAGGCTGAGGGCAATGAGAATGGCGGCTGCGAGGCCGAGGATTGATTTTTGGTTGTTTGAGTTTGTTAGTAGCGGACGAACCGGGGTCTGGTATTCCCGGGAGCCGCTATAAGGAATTTGGATGTCGTGGACGAACCGGGGTCTGGTATTCCCGGGAGCCGCTATAAGGAATTTGGATGTCGTGGACGAACCGGGGTCTGGTATTCCCGGGAGCCACTAGGAAGGTAAGCTTCACGGACGAACCGGGGTCTGGTATCCCCGGGAGCCGCTAGGAATTTGGAAATCGTGGACGAACCGGGGTCTGGTATGCCCGAGAGCCACTAGGAAGGTAGAAGTCGTGGACGAACCGGGGTCTGGTATCCCCGGGAGCCACTAGGAAGGTAGAAGTCGTGGACGAACCGGGGTCTGGTATCCCCGGGAGCCACTAGGAATGTTAGTTTAGCCTCGTAACTTTATAATGTGATACACCTTGAGCGGTAAAGGAGTATCTATGTGGGTTTATCTCGAAGAGGAAATTCAGATAGTGATTGATTCAAATAAAAGAACTCTGATTAAGAAATAACAAATTATATTCAATAAGCTCGGTTCTTACAATTGTTTAAGAGTTTAGTTGTCGCGGTACCTAAGTCCACCTCTCGGTTTTGACGCACTGAGAAATGCGGGGGTCTCAAAGAGTTTAACAATTACAACACCTATCAGCAACACTGCGAGCTGTATGGTTTAAGTTGAATTAATACTTGAAGAAGAATGTCTCTCGATCTTACAAGCCTCTTTAGTCTAAACGTATTACACTTGAAATGAGCCCCCGAGTGTGGATTCGTGGCCCTTTTTATACGGTGAAATTCGGCTAGAAAGTAGTGGGGGCATGAATGCCTTCATTGAATATTAAGTTTTCGGGGAAAACTTGGTTGCATCACACCACTGCAGGAAACGATGACCCCGTCGGGTCACGTGCATTCCAGACAACCGAAAGGGTTAGAAAGTCAAAGATAAATCTGCGTACGTAACACCTCCCCCTTTAGATAAAACATCGTTTATTACGATGCTTTTCCACCTATCGGTGTCGGAAATGCACGCGACTAAACAAAATATTACTCACTCGTGTAAAGGTGTGTTGAAACCAAACCTTCCGCGGCCTATTGCGGTGTGTGTGTGTGATAATTGTAGTGTACTGTGGGGCGATGTCATGGGTGCTGGGTGGCCTCAGTCTTCGGTCCTCTGGGAGGTGTCGTCTCTGCAAATACCTCGGGTTGAACTGCAGTCTGCACCTTCAGCAAGTTACCAGGGGTCCAGTCCTTAATGTTTTCGTCTGTCGTAGTACCGTTTTGATCGTTCCTTAGCTCTGTTGAAGTGGTCCGCTGCGGTGTTGCGGATATCTATCATCCGAGTGATTAGTTCTGTAAGATAACTCCCGTAGGTTTCTGTATTTTGGTCGACAACAAAAGTGCTGGGAAAACGAGCCATTTTTCCAAATACCAGCTCGTGTGGTGTGAAATTAGTGGCTTCGTGCACAGATGTGTTGTAGGAAAACATGGCGAATGGAATGAAAAGATCCCATTCTTCATGCGACTCCATGTAATGTTTTAAATATTCTGTAAGGACGATATGGCTTCCCTCGAAAGATCCGTCTGTTTGAGGCCTATATCCGGGAGTAGTTAATTGTTTTATCCTGAAGATTTCAGCGAGGTGTGTCATTACTTTCCCCACAAAACTGGTTCCTTTATCTGTTAATATTGAACGAGGTGTCCCATAGATTGAAATAAAATGTCTTGCGAAAGCATCTGCGACTGTAGTGGCTCGAATATTCGGTATTGCAACTGCGATGCAATATTTCGTGAGGCTGTCTTGCATTGTTAGAATGTAACGGTTTCCAGCGGGAGTCTCCGGAAGAGGTCCAACGGTGTCCAAAGCGATTTTATCGAAAGGCTCCAAAGGCGTATCGGTGATGATCATAGGTTGCCGTGTTTTTGCTCTAACTAATTTTTGTTCCTGACAACTCTTACATTTCCTGATGAAATCTTGTACGTCTCTTCGCATACCCGGCCAATGGTATTTTGTTTGTAGTCGATTGGATGTTTTGGTAACACCTTTGTGTCCTCCAATGAGGCTGCTATGTGCTTCCTCAATCAGTTGTTTCCTGGTGTCTTCTGGTGGATTTTGGAGATTACTGCTTGATATGGTTGACTGTGGTATGGTTGGGATGTTGGGTGGTTCCTCTTGATCCGAACTGCTATCTTCAGGTGGTGAATCTTCGCAATCTATCAGAATGGTATCTATCGTCCTGGAGGTATTTGTTCCGAGAGATAAATTTTGTAAAGGGATGGATAAATTTTGTAAAGGGATGGATATATTTTGTAAAGGGGTCGTTATGTTTCTTAGAGGAATGGGTGTAGATGTAATAATTGGATTACTGAAAGTGGATGATACTGGTGAAATAGGGAGGTTGGATCCGTTTGGTCCTTTCATGATTGTCTGTGAAAATAATTGACTTTGATCTGCGGGTATTAATGTAGTGTCCAAAGGATTTGAGTCATAGAAAGGATTTGAATCTGCAGTTAAAGTCCTGTCCTACTCAATGGGTTCCTTTTCTTCTTGATTTACCGGTGCAGGTTGTACAGTTGGTAATGTAAGAGGTATTTTCCTTTTTTGCACGCTTTGTGGTGGTTTAGTTTTTCGATGCGTTCGGCGAGCAACCGATGTAGCGGCTTCATCAGAATCTTCAGAACTGGGTTCTTTGTAGTTTGGCTTCGCCTCTTGGTTTCGGCATAATGTCCTAATGCGATGTCCGATGGTGTTGGTGTCAGGGTTCGTCTTCCCCTTAGAGGTGAGAGGTAAGCAAACTGCTATAGGGTTTCGTGCCTCCATTTCTGGGAAATTAGTAAATCTGATAGACTTAATCGGTTGACTGTGAATGACGAGTGTTTTGTGGTGGTATGAAATCTCGGCTTGTTCTTGTAGCAAAAAAGGGCTTCCTATGAGACCATCTGATGATACGGGGAGATCTTTAATAACATAGAAATACGCTGGAATGCCATTGATATGCAACGTAGTGGTTCCCAAAGTATGAATGGGCGACGGAGATAGACTCGTTATCTCTATTTTTTCTCTGGAAGTGATCTCGGTCTTATCTCCCAATACGTTAAGGGCGACCAGGTTAACGGAGGCTCCTCCGTCTATGAGGAACTCCCCTTGTCCGTTTTTCAGTTCCGGGACGTCGACTCTAACTCTCGGTATTGGTGCTTCTTTGAATAATCTTCGTTCTTCTCGTCGGCGAACCTGATTGTTACTTGGGCGATCCCTTTTAAAAACACTCACCGGATCGGCGTTGTGATGAGCGTCCCCGTAGTTTAAAAATTTTCTTGGTCCGGCGGACGAAGTTATCAGTGGTCTAGTAATACGTTGAAATCTGTTTCTTTCCCTACAAGTCTTCCCGTCGTGTCCCTTCACGCCGCAATTCCAGCAGTATAATTCTTGCCTATCACTACTTTTCCCGGCGTATTTCCTATCGTGGTGATTACGCTCTTTTGTCGCGTCAGAATTATAGGATGGGGAACGTGAATCGCTCCTACATAAGGTCATAGCCGTCACGCGTTTTGGTCGTTCTTCGTATTCATTTTCCGAACTAGATGCACTACTGTCCCTAAAGTATTGCCTGCGATAACGCGAAGGAGAGGGTGACTGAGGGTATAGAGGTCGCGGCCCGTGATCCCGTTCACGGTTCCGTCTTCTTCCGCGGTACTCGTCATCGTAATCTGTCGATCGGTCGTCGTAAGTTTCACGGCGATTCCTGAGGCGACGATCTATTAGGAGGACGGCCTCAATCGCGTCGTCCAAATCCTTGTGTTTTTCGCCCAATGCCGCCATTCGCCACGCAACGCGTTCCGGTAATCCCTCGATGAAGTTTTCCAGTATGTCTTTCTCCATTTCATTAGTTATTTCATCGACGTTCGCATCGTACCGATCCCGAATTGCCGCACGGGAGCGATGAGCAAGGCGAGTAACCCGGTCGATATATCTTCTTAAAGATTCGTCACTACGAATTTTGAGTCGAGCTATTTCCCTTTGGAACTGCGCCAGATTACGTCCTGGAGCTAGTGTTCCTGATTTCTCGATATTTTTCGCATCTCGAGAAATGAGAAATCAAATTTTATTTCTCGAGAATTCTCGAGAATTCTCAAGAAATTAAAAAAATTTTGAAAAATTTATATTTTTGGAATAGTGTTGATAATATTGATGTAAATTTTTATTCGTGTCCAACTTAGACAAAATTTGTGTAAATGAAAAAAAAAGGATACTAAATATAATTGATAAATTAATTTATTTAATATAAAATGTGAGCAAGACGAAACATTACTTTTTTGTTTTAAAATAATTTTTTCAAAAACACAATGCGTCTAATGTCGCCTCAGCCAATCTACGTCTTTTTTGTGACAAAATCTGCGGCTGCAGAAAAATTTCTTTCATTTTTCATACGAAGAGAAAAGTTTATAAACAATCGCACAATTCTTCGTATATATTGCTAACATTTATCACTGATTGTTATATGTTCGCGATTAACACACAATTTGAACTAACTGAAAATTTATGTCTGAAAACAAAGGATTTATAATAATTTTCCTACACTGAAGATTCTCGAGAAACACTGTAATTTCTCGAGAAATAAGAAATTAGAAATTATAAAATTTCTCGAGAAATTCTCGAGAAGGAATTCTCGAGAAGGAACACTACCTGGAGCGTATCGTTTTTTAAGATATTTTAATAACTCCGACGTATCAGGAAATGACTTATCCCAAATACTAATTCTCGCAGGACCCGTGAGTTTTGTTAATACGATTGTTAGATATTCAGGCTCCGTATTTGGCGGTATCAATGCCAACCCGTTTTCTACATTTTGCGCGAAAACCGAGAGGGGTGGAGTCTCACCGTCGAAAACCGGAATTGAAGCTGCAGCGTACTGTATACAGTTACGCTGTGTAAGTAAAGCCATTGAATTGGCCATTGACAAAGTCAGATTAGCTATATCCTCCGGAGAGGCCGAGGCTTCTGTCCCGGGCATGATTAATTAATAAAATAACGACCCGAACAGGCGTTAAAATAAAAGCGAAAGATTTTCTTTCCTTTTACAGATAATTTGATTGCTTCAAATTATCCGAACCGTTCACGGACCGTGCGTGAGGTAATTTAGTATGCAACGAGGGCAATACAAAATTAGTTGAGTCTCGTACAAGAACTCGTTACAAGACTCACAAAGAACTATAGGCGGATCACGCTGGAACCGATGTTCTAATGCGGTACTTGATATTTCTTTAGGCGTGGTTAAAGCACACTGTGAGCAGATTATGCTACCATCGACCAAGGTTGTAGCCCAACCTTTAATACAAATGTTCTCGCGATATTCCGGCCTAACTCTGACAGACCTTTTCGGACGCGGGGCCGTAAGATTTGAATCGTGCTGAGAACACATCAAAATCTGAATAATCAGCTAAGAGAATAAATCCCACCGCTGTCACCAATTTGTTACGAGCCGAGGCTGAGGGCAATGAGAATGGCGGCTGCGAGGCCGAGGATTGATTTTTGGTTGTTTGAGTTTGTTAGTAGCGGACGAACCGGGGTCTGGTATTCCCGGGAGCCGCTATAAGGAATTTGGATGTCGTGGACGAACCGGGGTCTGGTATTCCCGGGAGCCACTAGGAAGGTAAGCTTCACGGACGAACCGGGGTCTGGTATCCCCGGGAGCCGCTAGGAATTTGGAAATCGTGGACGAACCGGGGTCTGGTATGCCCGAGAGCCACTAGGAAGGTAGAAGTCGTGGACGAACCGGGGTCTGGTATCCCCGGGAGCCACTAGGAAGGTAGAAGTCGTGGACGAACCGGGGTCTGGTATCCCCGGGAGCCACTAGGAATGTTAGTTTAGCCTCGTAACTTTATAATGTGATACACCTTGAGCGGTAAAGGAGTATCTATGTGGGTTTATCTCGAAGAGGAAATTCAGATAGTGATTGATTCAAATAAAAGAACTCTGATTAAGAAATAACAAATTATATTCAATAAGCTCGGTTCTTACAATTGTTTAAGAGTTTAGTTGTCGCGGTACCTAAGTCCACCTCTCGGTTTTGACGCACTGAGAAATGCGGGGGTCTCAAAGAGTTTAACAATTACAACACCTATCAGCAACACTGCGAGCTGTATGGTTTAAGTTGAATTAATACTTGAAGAAGAATGTCTCTCGATCTTACAAGCCTCTTTAGTCTAAACGTATTACACTTGAAATGAGCCCCCGAGTGTGGATTCGTGGCCCTTTTTATACGGTGAAATTCGGCTAGAAAGTAGTGGGGGCATGAATGCCTTCATTGAATATTAAGTTTTCGGGGAAAACTTGGTTGCATCACACCACTGCAGGAAACGATGACCCCGTCGGGTCACGTGCATTCCAGACAACCGAAAGGGTTAGAAAGTCAAAGATAAATCTGCGTACGTAACAATGTACTGAAAAGCTGTTTCATGGAAACACCTTTTGTATAAGGGGGAAGGTGTTACGCTGTCGCTTGAACGTGGCCGCGAAAATGTATATAATCGATATGTAGAGTGCGTAAGAGCGTGATTTGAAACGGAGGACGAGGAAGAATTTATGGGAGAGCGCGTTGTGCTTTTCGAGGGGTTTTTCCCTGGTATTTTTAAACGAGTCCTTACAATGTTAGCAGCTGATGCTTGAACTCAGAAGGCGTACGAAAACATGCGGGCGCATTCATTAGCTTTTAAGTTACCGTTAGACCAGGCGCGGATAGTAAATAGCTTAACTTTTTCCTTTGCACATCTGCGTGCCAAATTTCGTCGAGCGGGCAGCGGCTCGCCTCGTAAAAGCACTTAAAATTCAGTCCTCCCTTTCAATAACTGTCGATGTCCTGTTAGGGTAAAAACTCCGGTCGACGAAGGCTGAAAGTCATAAAGCCATAAACTTTCTCCGAGTGACGTCGTCTTGACCCCGAGGGTTGCGCTTACTTACCTGCGAGATATGTATGTACTCTACGTAGCCTATGTACCACTATATGTAAAACGGGGAGCGTGCCTCGATCACCAGACGAGAGTGGGAGGAAGCGTGAAGGAAGGGCGAAGGACAACCCACTGACGAAGCTTGAGGGATGCAATCGTGCTGATTGGACAACAAGGATCTAGGGGAGGATCAACAGGATCTTGGCAGCGACTTCGCCGATGAGCTCGGCGCGTTTTCTTGTACTCTGCATTCATTCTGTCGACAGCCAGCTTATTGAATAGTTCAAATACAGTTCGAAGTTTAACTCAAAATAGTTTCGTGTACTTTATATTATTTCAAATACCCGCGCACTCCAACGAGCAGAGCGGTTCAGCGCTCCACGGGCACCAACCTGCGTCCTCATCCCAATTTCCCCGCTAAAATACGTAACACCAGAATCGTGGGACGCGGGACCAAACGCTTACCCGCACTATGACTTACCGTCGTCTCCCACTGCGGCCTACCGTCGTCCCCCACTTTCTTTCCATCGCACTGTACACAAGCATATCCCTACTCCTGTCCGTGTGCTCGGCAGCCCAATAGGCAGCTCACACGGACAAGAGTATAAATATGCTTGTGTGCAGTGCGATGGTAAGAAAGTGGGGGACAACGGTAGGCCATAGTGGGAGAGGACGGTAGGTCATAGTGGGGGTAAGCGTTTGGTCCCGCGTCCCACGATTCTGGCATCACTGCCTATAAAACATTTTTCGCATAGGTTATTAAGAATGCCAATTTATTAATAATTATAATTCTGATTAAAAAAATTAAATTAAATTAAGTTACACTGACGAAAAATGGATATTGATAGGTTAGTAAAAGAAATGCATATAGAATAATAAATATAATTTGTTTGAATTAAAAATAATGTTAATAAAGACTATTTTTATTGTAGGAAAAGAAAGATGGATCAATTACTAGTCAATTTTATTTTTGGCTGCAATATACTTCTTAGCATAGTAGAATCAACACATTTTAAAGCGTTTATCATTAAATTGGACCATCGTCCATCAGTATAAGGCTCCTACGAGGAAAACATTATCCACAACAATTTTAGATACGGAATAGAACTTGTTAATTCTATAAGGAAAGATGAACCACAATATGGAGTACTATTAACTGATGGTTGGAAAAATTCAATAGCTAACATTAAAACTGTTGTGGCCATGTTATTTCTTACAGAATTCAAAATAACGCTACAGCAACGTTTAACGAAAGTCATTATCTCATATGGATTAGCTATTTTCTCAATGAACACAAAGTTCATTGTAAAACGAGAAATTGGTTAAAAGACCACAAATTGGCAAAATTTGTGGGATTTTATGATTCACTGAAACTAGAGGACTTTGTTAGAATTGTCTACTGATGAAGACGGAAGTTATTTGTATTATAATAAAATTTTTAAAAATTGTAATCTTACAAAAATAATTTTTAAAGTTAGTGTATTAAAATTAAAATTACAAAACATGGTAATAACGTTTATAATACAGTTTTACATAGAATTAAAATAAAATTTATTCAAAATTAACATTTCGTAAAAAATAATGTACACAAAAAAATCTGTAATCCTAAATATACTGTAATCCTAAATTATTTTTATAAAATAAAAATTTAAACCTTGAACACAAATCACTCATTTATTTTTAATAAATAGTATAACTCCATCATTTTTTCTTGTTCATGATCAGTGAAGCCATCTGACACATTTGTCCGAATTTCATTTGTAAAAGCTGTAATCTGTAAAATTTTTATAGCAAAACTTGCCAAATCTCTATGTTGCCCTTGGCATATACGCCAATATACTATTGGTGACTGAATATCGTTAACCGATAATTTTCCAAAAATATTACTTTTATCCTGGTACTGAAAATAGCTTTGAACACCTCTTTCGTTTAACTCGGTAATTAAAAATTCAATTATTATTTTTGTATTCTCTACTTCATTGTGCTCCATGTTACGTCCTTTATAGCAAGGATGTAACATATGTGCTGTAAGTGTGACTGGATCACTGAGGCATTGTATTTGGTGTTCAATACTTTTTTTCATATTTTCATTTTCAGTATTATTTAAAAGTGTAATCCAATCATTCAATTCCGTGGCTCTTGTATACGTCAATTGTTGCTTATTACTAAGTTTTTCATGAATATACTTCAAAATACGAATATTTTCTTTTAGTTCTAATTCAAATTGGCTGCCAAATAGTAGTGATATAATATTTTGACAAAATTCTACTTGACTATTGCCCACCACTTGACGCATTGGCTTTAAATTTGTTAGGCATGATTTGAAAGCTTTTAAATAACTATGGTAGTCTTCTTTTTCCATAGCACTGCAAATTTCGCCATTATATTTTATTATCTCTTCTTGTAATTCAATGTTTTGAAATACTGCTGTCAAATTCTTAACTTTCTGTACAAAATCATAATCAACAACTTCTTGCATAAATGAGCTTAGTCGCTGTGACATACATTTAAAATACCAAAATTTTCCATAAAGGAAGAGGAAAGAAGAAGAGAGAAGAATGGGACTGGCAGGGGCACAGTTTGGAAGAATTAAAGGAGTTCAAATACTTAGGGTATAATTTCCACAAAAATGGGGGCAGAGAGATGCACATAAGAGAAGTCGTAAAGAAAGCAAGAATTGCAATGGCGCAGATATAGGAAATAGGACAAAGAATGTTCAAGAACAATTTTGAGAGAAGAATGAGAATATTCAGAAGCATATTGAAAAGTATCTTGCTGCACGCTTCAGAAATTTGGGGATGGATGGAAGCAAAAAAGGTAGAAAAAATACAGGAGAAATACATAAGGTGGACCTTAGGTTTGGACTTCGATATACCAGCATATCTAATTCTGGAGGAAACAAAAACGGACAAAGTAAGGATAGAAGCGGGGAAAAGAGCAATAAAATATGAGGAGAAAACGAAACGGCTGAATAAGAATAAAATAGTACAACAATGTTGGACGGAAATAGACGCGAAGCAAGCAGAGAAAAAGTTGAAATGGGAGGAAATGAGAGATGCGAAAGGCAGAAAATAAACATATTTTACTACTATAATTTTCAATTCAAATAAATTTTATTTATTATCGTACATTCATTACTTTACCTTTCACGATTCATTTTGTATTAATTTTTAATAAAGAATTACAAAACATTAATTGTTAATACTATTAAAAGTACTGAAAAATAATACCACGCTTTCGTATCACTTTCACTGACTTTCACACGCTTTAAACACTTTTTTGGGGTTAGGAAAGTGACAGTTTTGACGTAATCGACGTATTCAATATACAGTATTCTATAGTATTTTCATGCAACCAACAAGCGAGGCAGAAAGAACTATATTTTTCCTACACTTTAATTGTTGTGTTACGCTATCGCTTGAATATGGCCGCGGAAATGTATATAATCGATATGTAGAGTACGTAGGAGCGAGATTTGAAACGGAGGATGAGAAAGAGTTTATTGTAGAGCGCGTTGTGCTTCATGGGGGGGTTTTCCTTGCTAGTTTTCAATGTTTCAAGTTACCGTTAGACCAGGCGAGGGTAGTAAATAGCTTAACTTTTTCCTTTGCACATCTGCGTGCCAAATTTCGTCGAGCGGGCAACGGTACGTCTCGTAAAAGTACTTAAAATTCTGTCCTCCCTTTCAATAACTGTCGATGTCCTGTTAGGGTAAAAACTCTGGTCGACGAAGGCTGAAAGTCATAAAACCATAAACTTTCTCCGAGTGACGTCGTCTTGACCCCGAGGGTTGCGCTTACTTACCTGCGAGATATGTATGTACTCTACGTAGCCTATGTACCACTATATGTAAAACGGGGAGCGTGCCTCGATCACCAGACGAGAGTGGGAGGAAGCGTGAAGGAAGGGCGAAGGACAACCCACTGTCGAAGCTTGAGGGATGCAATCGCGCTGATTGGACAACAAGGATCTAAGGGAGGATCAACAGGATCTTGGCAGCGACTTCGCCGATGAGCTCGGCGCGTTTTCTTGTACACTGATTCATTCTGTCGACAGCCAGAGTACTGGATAGTTAAAATACAGTTCGAAGTTCAAGTCAAAATAGTTCTGTGTATATTATTTTATTTCAAATTCCCGCGCACTCCGACGAGCAGAGCGGTTCAGCGCTCCACGGGCACCAACCCGCGTTCCTGATCTTAAAATCACCGCTAAATACGTAACAGTTGAAACTGTTACGTATTTTAGCGGGGAAATTGGGATGAGGACGCGGGTTGGTGCCCGTGGAGCGCTGAACCGCTCTGCTCGTTGGAGTGCGCGGGTATTTGAAATAATACAAGTACACAAAACTATTTTGACTTGAACTTCAAACTGTATTTTGACTACTCAAGAAGCTGGCTGTCGACAGAATGAATGCAGTGTACAAGAAAACGCGCCGAGCTCATCGGCGAAGTCGCTGCCAAGATCCTGTTGATCCTCCCCTAGATCCTTGTTGTCCAATCAGCGCGATTGCATCCCTCAAGCTTCGACAGTGGGTTGTCCTTCGCCCTTCCTTCACGCTTCCTCCCACTCTCGTCTGGTGATCGAGGCACGCTCCCCGTTTTACATATAGTGGTACATAGGCTACGTAGAGTACATACATATCTCGCAGGTAAGTAAGCGCAACCCTCGGGGTCAAGACGACGTCACTCGGAGAAAGTTTATGGTTTTATGACTTTCAGCCTTCGTCGACCAGAGTTTTTACCCTAACAGGACATCGACAGTTATTGAAAGGGAGGACAGAATTTTAAGTACTTTTACGAGACGTACCGTTGCCCGCTCGACGAAATTTGGCACGCAGATGTGCAAAGGAAAAAGTTAAGCTATTTACTACCCTCGCCTGGTCTAACGGTAACTTGAAACATTGAAAACTAGCAAGGAAAACCCCCCCCATGAAGCACAACGCGCTCTACAATAAACTCTTTCTCATCCTCCGTTTCAAATCTCGCTCCTACGTACTCTACATATCGATTATATACATTTCCGCGGCCATATTCAAGCGATAGCGTAACAAAACCTTAAAATAATGAATATTTCTATTTACTATATTTGCGACAAATGACACGTATAAAATGGACTTGAAAACGACATATTATACATACATATCCGACATGTCGGAAATGAATTTACGACGTGACATAAAATACCGACCCACCACTGCTATCCAGTAGTATATACAGATCAGTGGCTAGAAGTGGAGAATTCTAGGGAATGCTATGCGCCACCAACGCAACCAATGCACGCATAGACTGAAGCGGAACGGTTTTCTCTGCAGTCTATGCGCATAATGCGTGAATTGGAACACAGCCGTCATTGGCCCAACAAATTCCCAGCAAAAAAATGCTACTAGGGTATAGTATATTATAACGAACGAATGCCGATATACAACGACGCCGATATTCGAAATCTAATGAAAAATCTGTTTGTTAATGAAACTATCCAATCATATATATAGTTTCTCCATGTATAATCAATTCATTTGATTGATTATTCGCTCATTAAAAATGAGCGTTTTACTTGTTAGCATTGTTTGAATAGAGAAGCAACCAAAAATCTATATTTATTTATTCAGCTTCCTGTAGTAGTCATTAGAAGTGTTAACAAGCTTTTGTTCGTAGTTTCGATTGTATCACTTGACAATTTAATTTTGGCGCGTTCTAAATTAGGTGGAGTTATCTAATATAAAGCCATGTTCAGGTAATAGCGTAATAATATGATCGCGAATTTCTAGAAGGTTCCTATATCTATCTCCCTTCACAGTAAATATTTGTTTCTAGTAATTTCGAATCCGCTGCGCAGATTGCAGAATTTTAACATAACACGTGCTCTGTACTTTTCAGAAAATGTTATGTCTGTAGAACCATGCATTAAGTGCTCGATTTAGTCTTAGATGAAGATTTAATTGAATTGGAAGTTAATAGAAAGTGACGGGTAGAACTTTGTATTTGAGAAGTTTGCGACAATTTTTGTGAGTAAAATGTATCTAACATTATGTAAAGTTATAATATACAAATATTTCCCTATAATGATATCGCTTACTTAATGGATATGACTTGTAGGTTATAATACATTCATTTCTCTTTATTTAAAATTGTCTTTTCTTGGATTGCATGTCGGATGTTCTTTTGATTTCATTTTTTGCCACCGAGTAGTCATTTTCTTTAATGAATGTTACAAATATGTTTAATAACTTCAAGATTGTGTGAAAGTCGAATGCTCTCTCGTTCACAGGAAACTTAATTGAAATCATGTATGAACAAAACATTAACACGTTTATGAAAAATATACATACAATCAACATTCACGCAGATGTTTCGATTAAATTTTTATGGACAATGTTTTAACCTTTAAAAGTTTTACTATCTAAGCTGTTCTAAAAAGTCAAATTTGATAACGGAAATAATAATATTACCAAAAATGGTTAATTATGGTATTTCTATAAATCAAACAACTGTACACTGTTTTTTCAATAAAATTTTGTGCATTAGTTCATTGCATTGCAATCAATTTTCGTAAATAGTAATAATAATAGATTTAAACGTTTTATTTGGTTAGAAATCTTTAGTTTGCATTAAATTGCTTTAACTTTAAGCATTTATTAAATTTTGTAATATTCAATCTTAACATTTTGTCTTTTTATTGAAATTCTCATATTGTACAATAACAATTTATTTATGATTATAACAATAAATGTTAACGAACATCATTATTATAGCTATAAATTTAATATGTTGTGTTTTAGGAATAAATATTTTGTTTGCATTACATATCTGGTTAATTACATCCTTCTGTGAGTTTGTGACTTCTGACAAATGGCCAAGTGGGGTGAAGGAGATCCACGCTGGATAGTTGAAGAAAGACCTGATGCGACTAATGTGAATAATTGGCACTGGTATGATAAATCAAATATATATATAAGTTACTGTATGTAAATATATTCTAAAATATCAACTGCTTTACTTGATAATTTTTTTAAATTAGCAAAAGAATGTTATATTTCTTTAACCTAGGATTCAGTAATTCCACCTGAAAGGTGGGACTTTTCTGCATTATATATCTCCTTAACAGGTTGGTTGCCATGTGACCCAACAGTATGTCATACCATAAAAAAATTCAAAAAAATTAAAAAAATACGCCAAGTACATGAAAAATCAAATAAATCACAAAAAATAGTAGACAATCATAATCACAAAAAAAAATTGAAAAAGTATACAATACAAAAAAAGATGTGAAATCAAAATGAGCTGCCAGTACATAAAGGTGCTTTCCAACTGCGTTTAAGATGACACAACTACATACACACAGCTCAAATGCTGTGTTCATACATTCCATTACAATGTATTACATAATATTAAGCAGATATATTTTTATACAAATAAATATTTTAATACGAATAAATATTTTATTCAAAATACTTGGCGCTGCGAAACCGAATTGATGTTGCTAAACTGAATACATATGTATAAATTGCAATAATCTTTTTGTGTGTATGTGCATATGCTACGTGCTTATGATATTCGAATTAAATATATGTAGAGTAATTTTGTCAGCGTTTCAAATACTCGCATGTATATGTATATGTATATGTTTATGTATTTTAGATTGTAAGGAAGTTATTGTAAATTGTTAATAATACTAAGCAATAAACATTTTTTCGGTTTCGCAGCGCCAAGTATTTTGAATAAAATATATATTCGTATTAAAATATTTATTTGTATAAAAATATATCTGCTTAATATTATGTAATACATTGTAATGGAATGTATGAACACAGCATTTGAGCTGTGTGTATGTAGTTGTGTCATCTTAAACGCAGTTGGAAAGCACCTTTATGTACTGGCAGCTCATTTTGATTTCACATCTTTTTTTGTATTGTATACTTATTCTATTTTTTTTGTGATTATGATTGTCTACTATTTTTTGTGATTTATTTGATTTTTCATGTACTTGGCGTATTTTTTTACTTTTTTGATACAACTTAACGTAGAACTTACTTTTATAGAAATTATATAGAAATAGTGGCCTTTTGCTATAGTAAGTGTAGATAGAGACTACATAATGTGTACAAAGGAGATGAGAGCATACGATAGAATCCAGGCCTTCCCAAGTAGGGGAAATCTGCTTCTGAAACACATGTTTCGGTTCTCCCTCCAACACTCCCTCTCTCAGAGGAGACAGTAACGCCGCTAGGAAGCAGAGAGAGAGGACAGTAGGAATCGTCCCACCTTATCCGCAGGCACAGCGTTGGAAGGAGAACCGAAACATGTGTTTCAGAAGCAGATTTCCCCTACTTGGAAAGGACTGCGATAGAAAGTCTTGTGGCAGAAATTTAAGAAATGTTAATAGTAATTTAGCGAAAATGAATGAAGAGATTCAATATTTTTATTGGTGTTGGTTTAGTATAGTATAAAAAATAATATTTATTGGTGAATTGAAATATTGTTATTGGAAAACTAGTAAAATTAATAATGAATAGCGTAGCAACTATATAGAAATAGAGTGGCATTTTGTTAAAGTAAGTGTAGATTATAAAATGTGTCCAAAGGAAATCAGAGTGTATGGCAGAAAGTCTTGTTGCTGGAAATTTAAATGCTATGGTAATAATTTATCGAGGATGAACGAAGAGGTCCAATATTTTCAACACACAATTTATTGGTTTTGGAATAAAATTAGTTTAGTATGTTTATAATTTTGTCGATTTACCTTATTTGACTTTCCAGAAGCATGTGCGAAGCAAGATGCTTTGTCTTTCTATTTATTTAATTTAATCTTCTCCGGACAACTTCCACGCCTGTGCGTCCCCTTCATTTCTATAATATAATAAGCTTTACATAAAAACTCTAATTTGCTGGTATATACAAATACAAATATCAGGCAATTTAAATGCAATGCAATTTGTTGCAATATATATTATTATGCGAAAGGAGATGCTTCTCTGTCGAACCTTCTCCGGATAACTTCCAAGTCTGCGACTCTACATAAGAAATCTATTAAAAAAATTTTGGCGACTTACCTTATTAATTGAGACAATAATTCAGTCTCCTATGTAGTGTAAAAACTCCTGACATTTCAAATTGGGACAACTTACTTTATTTGACACTTAGCACTTAGGTTATAAAATTCAAAATAGTATATATATATATGTACGTACAATGGCGGACGACGAACGAAGAACGATACATGTGTTGGCTGAAGGTGTGTGTGTAACGCGCATATACGTATTATGTCGACGAAAAATTTCTTGGAGAATCAGAAGAAAAATCTACCGTTTTCGATTGATCCATGATACGATATTACGATATCTCTGTCATGCATGGACCGATTTTATTGAAATTGGTCTTATTCGAAAGCCGATATGCGATTTACATAAGAAAAATGCCTTTAAATTTACAAAATATTGCAGGCGTGATGACATATTAATGTATAAATGTCAGAATTAGGTTAGAGTGTCTCCGCGACGAGTAAAGGTACACGGTAGCGACAGTCGACATATATATATGTATACTAGATATATATAACAGGGTGTTTTTCATGTAGGGGAGACCGGGGCAAAGTGACCCTAAAAAAGTTTGAAGTCGAATAACATTTTTCCCTTTCAATAAAAATGTGTGGAAATAGATTTATAATATAATTTAAACATTACTATTGAGAAATGGTGAATAGCAATACTTAAAATGAACTTAGAATATATTAAAATTCAACTTGAAAGTAATGATGCAAGAGGTATCACTTTGCCCCATTTATGGGGTAAAGTGAACTCCTATCCGGGGTAAATTGAACTCATAGCCGCCATTAGAGTTTGCGGGGCCCGGGACAAAAGTCGATATTATTGAAAACATTTAATTGAAAACAGATAACCTTTAAGATAACAGATTTGGTCTTTATTTCATGCGTCACTTTGGCTTGCCGAAAATCTATTCTAGAAAAATTGATACCTTGTCAAATATACTATACTTAATTTATTAAATTTTTACAAAGTGAAGTCCCTATGTGTGGGGCCCGGGGCCGCGGTTGCCCCGTGCCATGGGCGGTTCTGAGTGAACTGCAACAAAATAAGAACTTTAATTAAGTATATAGCGAATTATTAACCCCTTGCACTGAAATTATGTGTGTAGCATGGCAGTTTCTAGCTTTTAGTACCGTGGTTTTAAAATATTATGGCAGATTTTTCCTTTTTTTGAGGTTAGTTGTAACAAGTTCTGTCCGGGACCTTTTTTTATGGAATTATCCTATCTTCATGTGCCTTAAGATAAAAAGTAGATTGAAAGTTGAAGTGGATTATACTCAAGTTCTCAGTATTTTTATTATTTTAATCAATAAAATACCTATGTTTTAAATTTATGAAGTCAACTACTATTTTTGCCCAGCAATAAATGAAACTAAATAGATAGAAATTCACTTCCAGCACAAGGGGCCAAATTAACTTGATTAGGATTTTTTAAAATACTCAAACTATTTTTTGTATAATATATATTTTATTATCACAAATGTCGCCTTAACATAATTAGGTACGTTGTAATACTTTTCGTAGGTACGTTGTAATAATTTTCTTTGGATATTTTTAAATTGCTTTAGGAACTAAGATTTAGGAACTTTTGGTGTCATTAATAATCTAACTATAGGTATAATAAAAATATAATATATGTAGGTATAGCTATTCGTAATAAAATATTAAAACAGTAATATAATGCTTAAAAACTAATTAACGATTACGTCCTATATTTTTAACAAATGAGCCTGAACAATCTTTGGTATACAAATTTGACACACAAAATATGAATCAGTTATTTGGCTCTTAACGCATTCTTCATGGCACCATTTATGACATTGCTGGCACTGAATCCATTGTTCCTTGCTAACGGATTGGCTATATAATTTTGTGCATACAAAGCAAGCACAATCTTCATTTTCTTTATTATTGTTAAGATTTTTTTTTATTTCACGCTTCTCTTGTTTGATTGTCTTTCTTCTTTTTATAAACTCTTTTTTTTTTGTTTCGGTTCTGTTTTCTTTGTAACAGCACTTGTTCCCTGAAGTTGTTGTAAATATATATCCGACGTTATTACGGCTGTGCTCCCTTTACGTTTCGTGGACCGTCTGACTTGATCACAATCTGTCTTTGGCAATGGCAAGATATTATTAATTATGTCTTTGGCTATCACAGATGTATCACTATTATTGAGGTTACTTCCTAAATTTGTTGATGTGCCTGGAACAGGTTCATCGTCCAATGTCCTTATATTTGGTACATCAACAAACAAATAATTGCTTGCCACTGGCAGAACATTTTTACTAGAACTTGCACTAGTATTTTCAATATTGCACTGTGTGGATTTTTCCACTGAAGACTCACAAAAATTTGCTCTATCTGTCGGCATTGCTGGGGCAAAATCTTCGTCTCCAAATTTAAAGCGATTGGGAGGGTAAATCCCAGCACGCTCAAAACCACTAATACTGTTCTGGGGTACAGCGGCTCGCATGTAACTACTTCCAAATAGTTGTCCCACTTTTCTTGTAGTAATTACTTGCCCTGGATGACTTCTTAAATATGTTGAACACTCTTGGCTGTAATAAGTTTTAAAGGGTTTCATAAAACTTATATCCAGTGGTTGTAATTTATGGGACGTGTGTGGCGGAAAGCATAAAATATGCACATTTTTTTCTCGGGCTGCTAGGACGAGTGCCAGATTTTTTACATGTGTCACATGCCCATCCAATAATAAAAGGACTGGATCATCCTTTGTTGGTTTTGCAAACTTGCAGAAATGGTTAAACCACTCCGGATAAAAAATTTCAGTTTGCATCCATCCTGACGGATGAAACACAGCCAGTGTGTCAGGAGGGCAACCATCTTTTAACTCCAAATTTACCTTTTTCCTTGGAAATATTATGAGCGGTGGAATAAAATTTCCTGCAGCGTTGCAGCAGAATACGCATGTGGTTGTTTCACCACGTTCTGCTGAGACTAGTCCTCCGACTTGTTTCTTTCCTTTATTGCTAATATACCTTTGGTATATGGTTGGGAACAGTGGATATACCGGACTCGTCAACATTATAGATACGACTTGGTGCAAAGTTATGTTGATCTAACAAATTATATAATAAGTCATAAAACTTATTAACTACTATTTTATTAAAACCGGATGCTCTTGCTAATGATGTTTTTTCTGGAGTCCGCAGTGTTATTGATGGGTGTCGCTTCATAAAACTTAAATACCAATCTTCTCCAGCTATTCTATTCTGTTTGTTAAATCTGTGTTGAATTTTATGAGCTTCAGCGAAGTCAAATGCTAATCTTCTGAGCTCCATCGGTGTTAAACCAAAATATATCCTATCCATTTCTAGTATATGTTGTAGCAATATGGTTTCTAGTTCCGGAGTAAAGGTGCATTTAAATCTACCCAACTTTATATCAATATCATTTTCATTATTGTTTATATGTTCTTTCAATCTTCTTTTCAATGTACTTAAGGGTATGTTGTAATCTCTTGATGCCTGCAGTATAGTTGTATTTGTGGATCGAATTTGTTGTATGGCAATTTTAAGACTATTTTTATCCCACGATTGCATTTCGGTTTTTCTTGAATAATTCCTCATTTTATTCTAAAAAAATAATAAGAACACTTCTAAGTAATTATCCATATAACATTTGGTAAATTAACCTATTTGTACTTCACAGATATTAATACAAATTAACAATATCTAATATTTAAGATAAATTGTACTTCGATGTCATGACAGTAAACCTAGCTTAATTAATGACATAATGAAAAAGAAATGAATTACCTGATATATTAAAAATAATTTTTTACGAAGACACTGTGTATCACCACGCCGCGTCTTTTTCTACCCTCCTGACAGGTTAGGATACCTACTGCGCACATCACTTGCGCATCAGTTCTCAGCTGCCATTGAATCTCAGTTTACCCCGGTCACTTTACCCCGAATATGTACTCAGTAGAAAATTAATTATTTAATAATGTTAGGATTAATTTTTTGTCAAATGCGTGTACATGTATGTTTATAAGCTTGTTTTAAACATACAGAAAAAATTTGGAGTCAAAATAACACATTTATGACTTATTTATCCGAAAAGCTAAATTGAAAAGAAAAACCAACGGAAGTCTCTAAAAATTAATTTCTAAGTTTTTAAATGAATTTCCATTTTTCAATATCTGAATGTGTATAATTATCATTGCTATAGTACGTACATTTATTACGTCACTACAATTTGTAAATATATTATATTGCTAAAGAGCAAATTAAGGAAATTCATTTTACCCCGTGGTTCACTTTGCCCCGGTCTCCCCTACTTGGCGTCGAGACGCTACCGCGTCTCTAGATCATGTTTGGCCCACAGTACCACATGACACAACAACCTGTCACACTGTGTTTTATTTTACATTGTAATTTTTGTGTGAAGAAAAAACAATAAGTTGTTTTGATCTTAATATGACACATCAGGAATGTTTGTCTTATCAGTATTTACCCGATGCACAGTGGGACAAAACGACCCGCCGGCGATCAAAAATCTATAACTTTGGTTCTAGTCAAGATATTTTAATGTAATCGGGTGCATTTTAACCGCAAAGGGTATAGCCGGTTAAGATGGTCAAATGTGCCCCTGAACCAAACTCAAATCGCGATGAGTCATTCGAAAGCTTATAAAAAAAGTATGATTTCTGTCAAGTTTCAACTTTGTATCTCGACCCGGGGGGTAGTAAAGGGTAAAAATAGGAAATCAGGTTTTTGGCGAATTTCTACTATACCAGGGAATGAAAAATTTTGAAAAAATTCAGAGGCATATCTGTTATCGGGGCACATATTAGGGAATTATTTCAGATTTTTAAATTGAGAAACCAAGCTGTGAAAAATAAAAAACGCCAAAAAATGATGAAAAATGCCGGTTGTGTATCGAAGCAGTTCCAGAACTATAATCATATTTTTACTGTAAGTAGGTATCATTGTTACTATTGTCCTGAATTTTTTCAGATTTTTCAATTTGGTGCGCCGCAGTTAAAAAAATTAAAAACAGATTTTTCGTCGTTTTTTCCGTGTCAGAGTAACTTATACGTCGAATTGCTTCATGAAATAAGTGTTTTATGCGATCTTCAATGTTTATACATACAGCAAAATATTAAAAACATCACACACGATTTTTGTTGCTATCCATGCATAATTGTTAAAGGTAAGAGATTCGAAAACGATCTTCACATATTAATATAATGTAGGAAATGTTAAATAATATCGTAATTGACAGGATACTTGTCAAGAGAAACGCAGTCCGAACTCATGTTTACGTATATTTCAGGTTAATATATTTTTCAAACATTCTTAAATCATTTAAAAACCAATATTGATCATTGTCGTATAGTTAGAAAATATATATAATTACGGGAAAAAAAGAAAAAACTTTGCCCAAGCGGACTTGGAAGTTTGAGATTCGAATCTATGTTAAAAAAGTTCGCAGCGGTATAGCAGCTCGACACTCTACCGCTGCGCCACCGACGCCGTTGGAAATGCAGTAGACACTTTACAATGTAAGTCGCATAACATAGTTTCAAATGATTCGGTTTTTCCAGTTTCTTTAATTCCTATGATATTTTGCTGTACGTATAAACATTGAAGATCGCATAAAACACTTATTTCATGAAGCAATTCGACGTATAAGTTACTCCGACACGGAAAAAACGACGAAAAAATCTGTTTTTAATTTTTTTAACTGCGGCGCACCAAATTGAAAAATCTGAAAAAAATTCAGGACAATAGTAACAATGATACCTACTTACAGTAAAAATATGATTATAGTTCTGGAACTGCTTCGATACACAACCGGCATTTTTCATCATTTTTTGGCGTTTTTTATTTTTCACAGCTTGGTTTCTCAATTTAAAAATCTGAAATAATTCTCTAATATGTGCCCCGATAATAGATATGCCTCTGAATTTTTTCAATATTTTTCATTGCCTGGTATAGTAGAAATTCGCCTAAAACCTGATTTTCTATTTTTACCCTTTACTACCCCCCGGGTCGAGATACAAAGTTGAAACTTGACAAAAATCATTCTTTTTTTATAAGCTTTCGAATGACTCATCGCAATTTGAGTTTGGTTCAGGGGCACATATGACCATCTTAACCGGCTATACCCTTTACGGCCTTTAAAGTAGAGCTGTTCGAGTACTCGGAAAAAGCGAGCCGAGCCAGGCTCGGTTTTTCGAGCCGAGCCGAGTCGAGTACCCGTAAAATCCGAGTAGCTCGATAAATCCGAGTAGCTCGAATTTTTTCGAGTAGCTCGAATTTTTTCGAGTAGCTCGAATATTTTCGAGTAGATCGAATATTTTCGAGCGGCCCGAAAGAACTGAGAAACTCGAATTTTTCGAGCAGATCGAAATTTTCGAGCATCTTGAAGCTTAAAGCTTGAAGCTTGAACGTTTCGGGCAATACGAATGTTGCGAATATTTTAGGTTACGTTTATCTACTGGAATGTAAATAATGGTTCTCGATAAGTAAAGTAAATAATTAAATTATAAGCTGTAAATGGAAATATTTTATAACTTTTGAAAAGTACTAAATTCAAATATTTATTATTTTCTTTTCATTTTTTCGTGTCTTTATGAGCGTATTCATACAGTTCTGTATATATTATCTTTCTTTTCTCCTTATTTTTTTTCTTATTTTTTTACCTTCTTCGTATGGGTTTTACCTCTGTCGTACCATTGTCAACACAGAGCGTTAAATAAATAAATAAATAAATAAATAAATGAATGAATGAATGATTGAATGAATGATTGAATGAATGAATGAATGATTGAATGAATGAATGAATGATTGAATGAATGAATGAATGAATGATTGAATGAATGAATGAATGATTGAATGAATGAATGAATGAATGAATGAATGAATAAATAAATATAAATAAGCGTATATACACATATTACGAAACGTAACACCATTTTATTTTTTTATATTTGCATTTAAAAAGCATATCTTATCAACTTTTTCGGGCAATAGAGAGGCCCTCTTCTGATTTACTTCATTCCCCGCTAGTGAGAATAGCTTCTCACTGAACGCCTGTGTGGCTGGTATACCTAAAAAATCTTTGGCCACGCGTGCCAAATACGGGAAGCGGGCTGTATTCTCCCTCCACCACTTTGTAATACATGTGTTATTTGGCATAATTTTCTCCTCCATGTACTCCTTCACTTCTTTCTGGAGTGCTGAGTCCGCAGTATCATCAGTCTTTTGCTCCACTCTTTGAATATCTTCAAAAAATGCGAAGAGACTCCCCGACGGCGATGATACTGCAATAAAAACAAAATATATAACATACAACATTCAACACAATATGTAATAATCTGCTTATTGTTTTACACCCACTTGGCGGTTGGTTTGGAGATATGCTTGTTGCATGCTCATCGCCTACATCGAGGTACCCGATTGCAATTCGATACAGCAAACAGTGAGATGCCTCTTTCTTTTCTCCTGCCAACAATCGATCTTTAATGCGAGGGTCCATGACCATTGCAATTATTAAAGAATTGCAACCCTCTATAAAATGGAATCTGGTGTTTAAGTGTAGCAATAAGTTATTTTTTAAATGTGTTGGCGGCGTATCGTTGTTCTCTGTGGTGTGTGTTAATTCGTTTTGTAATCCGTGTATAGTGGGAATGTATCTGGGCAATGTTGGTGTATTTTCGACTGTTAGTAAGAGGGTTGCTTCTTTGAATAATTCCAATGGTTTGCAATATTCTTTGATCATGGACCACTCGCAGCTGTTTATATTGTTCGGCATTCCCGGCTCACCAAGAACTGCATTTATTGATCTCTGTACCTCGAGTAGACGATGTAACATATAGAATTCGAAGTTCCACCTCGTCTCCACATTGCCAATCAATTTGATAGGTTCGCAATCGGGAGAGTCTCTTTGCTGTTGTTTCCTCAGTTTGTCGGTGGCTGATGGTGTACGGTGGAAAAATGAGACAATGTCTTTGCATTTTTTTAATATGCCGACGAATTCTTCCGATTCTTCAATGGCATCTTTAATGACCAACTGAAAAGAACTCGTTGTATTAAATGTGACATGTTGGCGATATATTATTTATTTTTACATTTAATTATTTCTCTCTTTTTCTTTACCTGCAGAGTGTGAGCGAAGCAAGGGATACGCTCCTACGTACGGCCCAATCTGATGGCCTTGACTACGTTTGCGGCGTTGTCTGTGACAAAAAAAATCTTTGCATCACTTTTATCCAGGCCCCACTCAACTATACTGGTTTGCAGTAGGCTTTGCAAATTCTCGCTTGTGTGTGCTTTTGGCATGCAGTGTATGTCCAGTGTATAATTTTTTATGTCAAAATTTCCGTCTAAATAATGCAGCGTTAACGACGTATAACTGTCGTTCGCCCGTGACATCCAGGTGCCGGTTGTGAAAGCGAACGTGCGCACCTAGGTAATCCAAAATAGTTACACGAAATTTATAAATATTACATAAAGTTAAAAAGGTTTTTTAATATCGCACAAAACATGTTGATAAATGTGAGGAACATTGGAAAAGTTATACTTACAGTTCTGATGTCCTTAAGAATCTGTTCTTCGATTCTTCGTTACATTTATTAGCATGTTTTGTGCGATATTAAAAAACCTTTTTAACTTTATGTAATATTTATAAATATCGTGTAACTATTTTGGATTACCTAGGTGCGCACGTTGGCATTCACAACAGACACCTGGACGTCACGGACGAACGACAGTTATACGTCGTTAACGCTGCATTATTTAGACGGAAATTTTGACATAAAAAATTATACACTGGACATACACTGCATGCCAAAAGCACACACAAGCGAGAATTTGCAAAGCCTACTGCAAACCAGTATAGTTGAGTGGGGCCTGGATAAAAGTGATGCAAAGATTTTTTTTGTCACAGACAACGCGGCAAACGTAGTCAAGGCCATCAGATTGGGCCGTACGTGGGAGCGTATCCCTTGCTTCGCTCACACTCTGCAGGTAAAGAAAAAGAGAGAAATAATTAAATGTAAAAATACATAATATATCGTCAACATGTCACACTTAAGGGGTCTCCCTAGTGTGACGCCTGGAAAATAGGGCTATATTTGGGAATTTTTTTGAAGGAAATGTACTTGATATTGCGGTTTCTAACTTTGGGGTATTTATTCAGTTACATTTTGACAATCTACTTGAATTTTTTGAAGCATTAATGATAATTATATTTTATGTTATAAGGGTTATAATGAAAAGCTCGCAAAAAAACGCCTGCTGCTGGCGATCACGATTCCGGCTGCCATGGTTATCTGAAACAAAAAACACAGTTATTTTCTTAAGCTATATGAATGTAGCTAGGACTTGAACTAGAATGAAAATAGAAAATCACCAAATAAAAAAATGGCGGCACTTTAAAGAAAAGTTTTCATTTCGCGGCAAAAAAGTGGTCAGTTTTTTGAGCTGCAAAATTCGAATTTTGCAAATAATGACTTCATTCTAGGTCAGATCCTAAGAGAACACGCACTCAATATATATGTTAAGTTTTAAGTCGTTTGGTTGAGTAGTTTTGGAGATATCGTGATCGCCGGGCCGAAAAATGTAGTTTCGAGTAAAACGCGTTTAAAGATTCAAGTATCATTTTTCAAATAATAAATCATACTTACGATTAATCTCCGATGCCTGGCCCATAGAGTACACCTTCCTCTTCTTCATACAATTCTTGTAAAGCTGCATTTGCTTTCCTTCGAGCAGTTCGAGCTTCTTTTGATGCTTCCTGATGCCTTTTCTCTCCAAGGCAAACTCTGTTCACGTCTTGCGTATCGGCAAAACTTTTGGCTTCTGGGCCAATTGTTACTCCCATCGTATTTAATACTCTTAATAGTGACTGGTAGCCATCGTTAAATATGCCAGTTGCTAAATATGTTGCTACTTCAACTGTTTTTGGCCCAGAGTATATATGTTTGGGGGCGAAATGCCAAATTAACTGATTAAAACTTTCGTTATTGTTCTGTGTGTTTCCGCCTAGACATCGCTCTATCAATTCGTGTTGGGATAAATTGGTATAAATGGGCTTTATAACCTGCTGTACGATTTCAGTAAGGGGTGGATCATGAGTGTAATTGTCGAGGGCGCCTTTTGCTTCAGCGCGGCGCCACGAACACCAGCTGTCGGCTCCGGTAGGGCAGTAATCATGTTCGGGCGCTGTATCAGTGGAGCACTTATGGTGATACGTTGCCCAAATCGCATTCTTCATTTCCTCCACTGAATCCGTGTGTCGTGTAATTGCGAACCCATAATATGCTGTTAAATCATTTATTAACTTATCCGTTAATTTTCCCGGACCTTTTCCCCCTATTCCTTTATGTTTCTTTTTTCTGCTCTCAAACGAGAACCCATCCTTTTTTTAACGTGTAAAACACACTCTAACTTTTTCACCTGCACGTCATATGGATTCAAATCCACAATGCCCTTATACGTTTTACTGTCGCCATCGCCAATGTAGCGGGTATACATGGCGCCATATCGGTCGCGCGCTACTGTTCATAGCTCACAGCGTTGCCAAAATTTCGAATTCAGCTATAATATTTTAGGAATATGTTCTTAAGATGTTGAACTTTCAGAAAAAACAAAAAAAAAAATCGATTTTTTTGAACCGTCACACTAGGGAGACCCCTTAATACAACGAGTTCTTTTCAGTTGGTCATTAAAGATGCCATTGGGGATTCGAAAGAATTGGTCGGCATATTAAAAAAATGCAAAGGCATTGTCTCATTTTTTCACCGATCAGCATCGGCTACTGACAAACTGAGGAAACAACAGCAAAGAGACTCTCCCGATTGCGAGCCTCTAAAATTGATTGGCAATGTGGAGACGAGGTGGAATTCAGAATTCGATATGCTACATCGTCTACTCGAGGTACAACAATCAATAAATGCAGTTCTTGATGAGCGTCGGATGCCGAAAAATATAAACAGCTGCGAGTGGTCCATGATCAATGAATATTGCAAATCATTGAAAATATTCAAAGAAGCAACCCTCTTACTAACAGTCGAAAATACACCAACATTGCCCAGATACATTCCAACTATACACGGATTACAAAACGAATTAACACACACCACAGAGAACAACGATACGCCGCCAACACATTTCAAAAATAACTTATTACTACACTTAAACACCAGATTCCATTTTATAGAGGGTTGCAATTCTTTAATAATTGCAATGGTCATGGACCCTCGCATTAAAGATCGATTGTTGGCAGGAGAAAAGAAAGAGGCATCTCACTGTTTGCTGTATCGAATTGCAATCGGGTACCTCGATGTAGGCGATGAGCATGCAACAAGCATATCTCCAAACCAACCGCCAAGTGGGTGTAAAACAATAAGCAGATTATTACATATTGTGTTGAATGTTGTATGTTATATATTTTGTTTTTATTGCAGTATCATCGCCGTCGGGGAGTCTCTTCGCATTTTTTGAAGATATTCAAAGAGTGGAGCAAAAGACTGATGATACTGCGGACTCAGCACTCCAGAAAGAAGTGAAGGAGTACATGGAGGAGAAAATTATACTAAATAACACATGTATTACAAAGTGGTGGAGGGAGAATACAGCTCGCTTCCCGTATTTGGCACGCGTGGCCAAAGATTTTTTAGGTATACCAGCCACACAGGCGTTCAGTGAGAGGCTATTCTCAATAGCAGGCAATATAGTAAATGAGAAGAGGGCCTCTCTATTGCCCGAAAAAGTTAAAAAGATTTGTTTTTTAAGTGCAAATATAAAAAAATAAAATGGTGTTACGTTTCGTAATATGTGTATATACGCTTATTTATATTTATTTATTCATTCATTCATTCATTCATTCATTCATTCATTCATTCATTCATTCATTCATTCATTGATTTATTTATTTATTTATTTAACGCTCCGTGTTGACAATGGTACGACAGAGGTAAAACCCATACGAAGAAGGTAAAAAACTAAGAAAAAAAATAAGGAGAAAAGAAAGATAATATATACAGAACTGTATGAATACGCTCATAAAGACACGAAAAAATGAAAAGAAAAAAATAAATATTTGAATTTAGTACTTTTCAAAAGTTATAAAATATTTCCATTTACAGCTTATAATTTAATTATTTACTTTACTTATCGAGAACCATTATTTACATTCCAGTAGATAAACGTAACCTAAAATATTCGCAACATCGTATTGCCCGAAACGTTCAAGCTTCAAGCTTCAAGCTTCAAGAGGCTCGAAAATTTCGATCTGCTCGAAAAATTTGAGTTTCTCGGTTCTTTCGAGCCGCTCGAAAATATTCGAGCTACTCGAAAATATTCGAGCTACTCGAAAAAATTCGAGCTACTCGAAAATATTCGAACTACTCGGATTTATCGAGCTACTCGGTTTTTACGGGTACTCGGCTCGGCTCGGAAACCGAGTCTCGGCTCGGTCCGAACTTCAAGCTACTCGAATATTCGAGTACTCGAACAGCCCTACTTTAAAGGCTCGTATAGACTGGGCGATAATCGCCGGCGACTTTGTCGCCGGAGTCAGGGGGACCAAGCCGTCATTCATTGGCCGAAGTTCCCGTTTAGTTAGCGCCTTATCGGTAGGAGGCGTTAGGTACATCACACACACATACCTAGGTGTATCAGTGAGCACGCACATAACCTTTCGACGTTGGTGAAATGTTACTTTGGCGCCATTTGGCCACATTTGGCGCAACGCGAGGAAGCATCAAGCATAACCTTCAAATGGCGTCCTCACTTTCCCTGGTTTACCTTTTCTAAGGCCGTCTGACCATGGATCGTCGCGTCATTGACGCGTATGCAGCAGATAGAAGGATATACAAAGAAATTGAATATATTTTATTTTCCTATGAAAAAAAGAAATATTCAATTTCAATGTTTATCCTTCTATCTGCTGCATACGTGTCGCTGGCGTGACGATCCGTGGACAGGTTTTAGGCCGGTATTCATAGTCGCTATTTATTCTTAAGCAAATGCTTAAGCATTCGGCATCTTTTACTAGCTACTAGGTTAATAGAGGATGACGCATGCTTAAGCATGTTTATATATACATAATACTTTAAAGTAAGCGGTGCATTACACGTATACACATACACATACGTCCCGATTCACACCAATTCACACATTCACAGTTTAGTTAGCGCCTTATCGGTAGGAGGCGCTACAAACTCTGCTTCACCTTTCGTAAGAGGGAAGCTTGGCCCCCCTGGCCGGAGTCGCTGGCGAGTCGGTGGGATAACCGACTTGTCTCCAACGACTTGTCTCCGGCGACTTTTATTCGGCGACTTGTGTCCGACAAGTTGTGTCTGGCGACTCGTCCTTTAAAGGTTAAGAGATACGAATATACCTGGGAAAGTCGCCGGATACAAGTTGCCGGCGACTTGCAACAATCGCTGTGGGATACAGCAACTCGATCCTTGCCTTAAACGGCCTTCTAGAAATGACTGTTGGCCACATGTTCCCGAAAAACTGTATTCAAGTGGTCGGTGAGCAACATCGCCCGAGTGTCTAGTGCCTGTATTCTGTTTCCCGTTCCGAATGGGAAACATCGCCGACTCTGTGGCAACACACCACACATATATATATATATATAGGGTAAGTCGGGGAGAGATGGCCCACTTTTTTAAAAAATCAGCACCGTAAATTTAGTGGTTTTATAAAGGACAAAAATATATTTGCAAAAGGAGCGTGATCGAGCCATCTCACCCGGAATTACTCTACATCATATAGTAGATGTATACGTTAAAAATGTACTATACGATGTACTTCAATACTTTACAGTTAATTATCAATTTCTACTTTTTTTTCTTCAACACGCCCCGTATTGTTCTTAATCTGTACAATTTCACTAACTTTTTTCTCGATGTAATGCATCGTAACTACGCATCGATGTTTTCTTTAACATCGAATACTTCTGCGTTTTGAATTAATTAACAGGCCATAAGTAGTGAAATAAAATAAAAAACCGAAAAGAATAATTTAGAATAATACCCATTTATTATCATTACAATACCAGTATTTTATTTAAATGTCCCATGGTTCTTTCTGTAGGCATAGTAACAGTAATAGTTTGCTCAATCGTTTAACCTCCAGCAAAGAAATGGATTGGACGGTAAACGATTCAACAAACTATTACTTTTACTACGTCTACAAAAGGAACACTGGGACATTTAAATAAAATACTGTTATAGAAATGATAATAAATAGATTTGATTCTGAATTGTTCTTTCCATATTATTTTTGCTACAATATCAAACATATCGAATAAAGAGTGACCCGAAAGTGAGGCCTTTTTTAGTCTTTTTTATTTTCGAACTGAATTTTGTGCCAAATAATAGCTTATGATGAGACATAAATCACAACAAATTTTCAAATTGAGGTAACAATTAGTTTGTGAGATATGGGAGGTGAAAGAAGTGAAAATTCATTAACGCGTCAGCCCATACGCTTCGATGTATGGACTTTTATGTCATTCCGATAATTTAGATAATTCCATGGGTTTTGCTGACTGCTAACAACGAATTTGAACTTAGTGAGTCAGCGGTTGACAACGCTACCTGCGCGTCCGAAGTCACCATGTATACCACCCATTATCGACATCTGGTAGACAAATGTTTCCCAACGAACACTTCGAGAACAAGCTATTGCCTAGTCGTAAAGAAATGAAGAAATTTCGCTTCAAAATTACTAAATTTCCAGCTGTAAAATATAACTGAATTCAGACGCGCAGGTAGCGTTGTCAACCGCTGACTCACGGGACAATACGGTCATAAACAGTACGCTTCTCGATACCGCTGATTTACCTAGCATTTGCGACGGTAATAATTATCCAGCCTTTGAGGCTGCAACTGCTGGCGTAAACCATTGGTAGGTATCTGTTTCAAGAGGCTGTGGCTACTGCGAGCCACCCGTGGCGCAAACACGACCACGCCCGGTGTTTTCTATTCGAGCAGTTTTCTTCCAGTGGAAATCAGTAAATTTGCAAGCGCAATATCTCGAAAATCAGTTAAAATGAAGTGTACACATTATAGGTTATTGAATTTGTTTAGAAACTTATTATCAAGTGATCTCTAAAAAGAAAATAGTTCCATTTAAAAACCCGAACTTGACCATCCTATCTGTTAAAATAATAATCGAAGAAAAGTATCGTATGCGCTAATAATTTTATCCTCCCCCCCCCCCCCCCCGAAGCATGCAGTTGAATATAAACAATTTTTTGTATTTCCAATATGTTGGGAACCATCCAGGTGTTTACTGTTCCCGTGGATACCTGCGTATTAACGAAAAGTCGCATTTTTTTCACAGCGAATAATCTATAAATTCTTAAAGACTGCGAAGGTACGATCTTAATTGCCCTTTGAAAATCTGGCAACCAGATATTTTAGCTATTGACGGATCCATGGCTACTAAATAGAGTTTGGAATGGATGCCGAAGGGTCTTGGTCATAAGGTGGGGGACACAAGTTGCCGAGTCGCCAGACACAAGTCGCTGGATACCAGCCGCTCGGTAAAAGTCGCTGGAGACAAGCCGATGCATCCCAGCGAGTCGCCAGGTGACCCGCTGGAGTCGCTGGCGACAAAGTTGCCGGCGATTATCGCCCAGTCTATACGAGCCTTAAGCTGTATTAATATAATTGATATTAACCCTCGGAGGCCCGTGCTGGGCCCGTGAATTTAGACCCATGTTTGCGAAAAGTGGGGCTACAGGCCAATTACAATACACATTTTATTAACATTACTATATTTTATTGTAGTAAACCCAGTTTCTTAATATTTGCTATTGTTTTCATGCGATCGGTGCTCAAAATTTGCCAAAACCGCAAAAGTATCGCTTATCAAAAACTTTTATGTTTCCCACAGTTTTTATTCACGATTCTGAAAAATTTTACTTTAAGAGGTACAATTTGAGTTAGTTACAATGTTAATTACATAGCTATATATTCTATTAAGGCTATTCATTAGGGTAAAATGATAATAACAAACTTTTTTTAAATTTTACAAAGTTGCAATCATATGCAATGGGTTTAACTGATATCATGTGAAAGAATGAACCTTTCTCTCCTAGAAACAAAAAGAATTAGGTGCTACTTTGTGCTACTTTCCAAGAAAATGATAATTGAAGTAAAATCTACCTTACCTGCCTATTAGAGTTTTCTGTTCTGTCTTATGACTCCGGCTATACAAGATATTTGCGTCACACATCTAATAATGGAATCATGTCTTCCGGATATATCTTAATTACATCTTTGTTGCTTCTTACTCTAATAGGCAGGTAAGGTAGATTTGACTTCAATTATAATTTTCTTGGAAAGTAGCACAAAGTAGCACCTAATTCTTTTTGTTTCTAGGAGAGAAAGGTTCATTCTTTCACATGATATCAGTTAAACCCATTGCATATGGTTGCAACTTTTTAAAATTTAAAAAAAGTTTATTATTAACATTTTACCCTAACTTTGTAACTAACTCAAATTGCACCTCTTATAGGAGTGTTTACTCTACAAAAGGCAATAAATATATGGTTACATATTTCAAAACTAAAGGTGCGTCTACACGACGACACTTTTATGTCTAGATCAAGTATATACGACACTCAAAAAAAGTTCCGGAAGATTGGAAACTGCTTAGAGTCCGCGACACTAAATTCGACCTGTCGTTGCGGGAGTTGCAGCTACAGCTATACTAGAAGTCATGTTAGAAGGAACTTGCAGACCGACGAGTTTAGACCGGTTCTGCGCATGTTGGCGCTGATTGGTGCCGAAACAAGCTCCTATTGGCTATACCCCAAACGAACGCTTCCTCGGAGCCAATGAGCTCATTCTACATGCGCGAAATAAGTTCCTCCTAACACGACTTCGAGTATAGACTGATAACACTGCAACTAGCCCTAGCTAGACATAAAAGACACTTGATCTAGACACAAAAGTGTCGTCGTGTAGACGCACCTTTAGTTTTGATAAAAAATAGCAATGCTGCATCATTTCGGCAATGGCAGGGGAATTCCCTGGCAAATGAAATTGAAAAATGGTGATGTACATGCATAAAATCAGGGGAATTGGCTATTAATTTCAACCGTAAAAGTGAATTAGAAAAATTCATGCTATAGGGAGACTGCTTAAGCCAATTAAGTTGTATTACTATAAAGAAACCGTGTTATAAGAGTACCGCGTTATATGGAAACCACGTTATGGGACCGTCCTTAAATTACGTAAGTGTAATTTTGTAGATTTCTTACTCCCTCCCTCCCCCAATATAAGAATTCGTAAGATTTGATATTGCAACCCCCATCTTACGTAATATTTTTTACATTGAATTTCTTCAGTTATTAAAATTCTTTTAAAGGTTTATATAATTCATTTAACTCGGTTTCGGGAAATTTAAACTAAAACAACTTTTCTGGAACATTAATTATAGAATTTGCATTTATTGAAAATTAGGTTAAAAATATTACGTAAGACGCTACCTGACTCCCCCCTCCCCCTTGTAAGAAAACGTAAGAAATTCGCGACCCCCTCCCTCCCAAAAAAGCCTTACGTAATTTAAGGACGATCCCTATGAGAGTACCGCGTTATATGGAAACCACGTTATGAGAGTACCGCGTTATAGGAGGACTGTCGCAATTTTTGCTCCGCGTTATATGGAAACCGCGTTATGAAAGTACCGCATTATAGGAGGGTTGACTGTACTAACGCACCAGTTCCAAACCTTCCACGTGAGCCTTCACTAACAAATAAGAGTGAACATGTAGAAACAATGGAGGACTGTTTTCATTTATTTATCACTGAAGAAATCGTGCATACAATTATTTTCTATACAAATAGAAAAGCAGAAGCGAATATGCCGCCAAATAAGAAATGGAAGTCAGTGGACTGTATCGAAATTAACGCGTTTTTTGGACTTCTATTACTAACTGGCCGATTTAGAGAATCAGACGAAAGCAAACACGAATTATGGGAAGTAAACGAAGCATTTTCGCGACGGTTTTATGCAGCGACAATGTCGCGTGATCGATTTATGGATATTTTGAGATATATGCGTTTTGACGATACGGCCGCACGTGCAGAGAGGAAATCGAATGATAAACTGGCATCGCTGAGGACCGTTACAGATATTTTTTGTACAAAATTGTAAGGATTCTTATCATGCAACAAACGCTGGATGCATCGCTGAACAATTAGTTACGTTTCGCGGCCGTTGCTCCTTTAAAGTTTGCATGCCAAGCAAGCCCTGGAAATATGGTCTAAAAATATGGACCCTTTGTGATTCCAAAACCTTTTACTGCTGTAATATGAAGGTACACCTAGGAAGATATGGAAATGTACCAGAAAACAACAGGGGCAGCGTGTCGTGAAATAACTGGCAAATATTTGGAAAAATTCTGGTCGATGTATCACTACAGATAATTTTTTTACAGATCTGACTTTTGCAGAAGATCTATTGCAAAATAAACTTTTTGTGGTGGGATGTGTACGTAAAGATAAACGAGACTTACAGAAAGTTATTACACAAACACAAAATTGGTCCCAATATTCTTCAAAATTTCTTTTTACTCAAAAATTAACATTGGTATCCTATGTTCCAAAATCACGAAAGTGTGTTATAGTATTCTCTACATCAGGCCTGGGATTTAAGTGAACGCAGCGGCCGATTTTCAGAGGCAACGCCTCCTTTCTCCCGCCGCACGTCTTGGCCCCCGCGGCGGCCCAGTAGCTAAGAGCGTCTCAGGCCCGTACCACGTGAACCCTGCGTGGCGTATTAGGGTGACATTGTATCAATAGGTTTCCACATCATCCCAGAGAGCACGATTGTCGATGCGTTTTTGTTTTGTCAACGCGCCATGCGCGGTTCATATGGTACGGGCCTGAGGCGTTCCGAGCTTCTAGGCCATCGCGGGGGCCAAGATGTGCGGCGGGAGAAAGGAGGCGTTGCTTCTGAAAATCGGCCGCTGCGTTCACTTAAATCCCAGGCCTGCTCTACATTACATCAGGAACATAATATATCAGCAGCAACCGAAAAATTCATGCCAGATATAATACACTATTATAATTCTACGAAAAATGGGGTAGATGTTTTAGAGAAAGTGGTACAAGAATACTGTTGTAGACGCCGTACCCGCCGTTGGCCTTTATTCATGTGTTATTCATGCACTATTTAGATATTGCCGCATATAATGCGTTTGTTATATGGCTTACGAAATATCCTACGTGGGAAAGCAAAAATTCAATAAAAACAAGAAGGAAGACATTTTTGCAGGAGTTAGGAATGAGATTAACTGCCAAATATATAGACAGACGAGCTACTGCATTTGAAGACCAAGAAGTAGGGTTACATAAAAATGTCATAAGTGCGATAGAAGCGACAGGGAGAAAAATTGTAAAAAAAAAACAAGAATAGCAGGACAAAAGCGTGCTAGGTGTTGCTTTTGCATTGGCAATAATAATAGGTATAATAATGTATGTGATTATTGTGACAGACATGTTTGTAATAACCATTCTACACAAAATCGCATAATTCTATGTAATACTTGCAATAATAGAGACGCACAATAAATATCATTTTTTTTATATAATTCACAATGTTGTTATTCTTTCGTATGCATACAACAAAAATCCGAACCTGTGTTGATATATCTGTGAGTAGCTCGAGCAACCGTGAATGATTAATTGAGTGAGCATGTTGAGTGAGCACATTGTGAGTGAGCATGTGCCAAATGATTGCACAGGACTCCAAGCTGCAGTAGGCTTATGACACAGTTCTTTTCTTCTTTATACTGTGGTCATAATATATAATGTATATTGATTTAATATACATGGGGGCGTTGCTCTTCGCTTCGTTCACGAACAATCGAGAGCGCTCTTACCCGCCACAGCCTTGCTGTGCAGGCCTGGTTTATAGCAATCGCTGCACGCTCGTAGGAACCCCCTCTCGGACTTAACATTACCTTTAAAGACTGTTGCGCAGCCATGGGCGTCCGCGGAAGCGGGGGGGGGGGGGGGGGGGGGGCAGTGCCCCCCCTTCTTCTGATAAGGGAACACCGCGAACCTGGATTCACCGATTGGAACGCAACTTTGTGAGTTTTTAGAGTGACTCAAGACAAGAACAACGGTATGTTTCATTCGGGCCCTATCGCCCTTTAAAGCGGTGAAAACTAACCTCAAAGTCAAATTGGCACTATCACATTTTCGTGTATAACTCTCGATGTACAACAGTCAGAAAAATGTTTCAAACAAAAGTTTAATGGTGCAATAAGCGCTGCAAACTTGCGTTAACAAAATTTTGAAAAAAGGTTTTTTGTTCAGGTATTTTTTCTAAACTCTTTTCAAAATTTTGTTAACGCAAGTTTGTAGCGCTTATTGCACCATTAAACTTTTGTTTACATTTTTTTTCTGTCTGTTGTACTTTAAGAGTTATACGCCAAAAAGTGAAAGTGCCAATGTGACTTTGAGGTTAGTTTTCACCCCCTTAAAGGGCGTTAGGGCCCGAATGAAACACACTGTTGTTTTGTTTGAGTCCCTCTAAAAACCACAAACTGGTATTCCAATCGGTGAGTCCGGGTTCACCGTGCTCCCTTGTAAGAAAAATCGTTTATTTTTCAATTTGATCTTTATTAAGTATATACTAAAAAATGTAAAGTTTTTAAATTTCGGTTTTAAATTTTTAATTAAATTGGCAGTATAAAACTGGTTAAAAAAAAGCAAGAGGGGTATATTTTTCTTTACCATCATCCAAAGTTGCCCCCCTCCCCCCTGGAAAAAGTCTCCGGACGTCCCATGTGCGCAGCCAAGCGTGAAATACCCAGTACCCTAGTAGCATTTTTGGTTGGCCAGCGGTAGCCAACAGTTGGGAATCAGTTGGGAGGTGGTTAGTAGTTTGGCCTACAAACCTCCTTTACAGGGCCCAACCGTTGAATGTTGCATTTGCATCCCGACGATTTGCCTATGGTTGGGCATCAGTTGGGTGGTGGTTAGTAGTTTCACCGACAAACCCCGTCTATTGGGCCAATTGTTTAATATTGCACTCGTCTTCCGGTGATTTGTCTACGAATAACCATTTTTGGGCCAACTAATAATGCCCTACAGAAATACATTTAGTTAAAGAGAATAAAAGCAAACATATAGGTTCGGATGCAAATAAAATCATATCACAAAATAATTGAAAAAATTTTGAACCCACACTGGCTACACATTTTATAAAGACTGTGTGGGGGAAGATAGGGTTGAGAGGAACGGGTGATGTCGACAGTCACAGGACGCAAGCCGTCTCGCGAGCGAAATGGTCTCGTCCGTGTTTTCACTTCCGATTAACTGGTAAAATTGAAAATATCAAGAAGCAACCGTACAGGCAGATACTTTTTAATTTTACCAGTTGAAATTCTAACGTTTTCCCATTACCTATAAATAGTAAGTATAACTCAAAATCCAACCGTGTGCCTACCGTTGGATTACTATTACATAAAGTACGGTAGGCCCTATAAATAGTTGGGCAACAGTGGGAAAACCTACCTTGGCCCTCTGTTGTTGGCCCAACCTGAAAAAAAAGTGCCAAACCTAACTGTTGGCCAACAAATATTATGTTCTTGGCCCAACTGTATGCCAACCAAAAATGCTACTAGGGTAAGTACTACATATTGAAATTGTTATACATATATACGAGTTGATCTTCATGAAAATGGTACCAATCGATTCCTTAAATTTTCCTGATGAAAATGATTCCAAATGCCACCTCAATCGGACTGCTTTTTACGAAGTTGGCTTTAAATTCTGCAAATTAATTTTATACGTAATTTCATTAATTATAGCTTGCATTGTGTCGGGTTTGGTATCATTTTCATTGGGAAAACACAAAGAATCGATTGGTGTTATTTTCGTAAAGATCCAGTGATAAATGCGGACTTCACATTTTTCATTTCTATCCTCGATCACGAGGATTCCGAATCTTCACCTTTAGAGGACTGGGGTGGCCACTGAAAATTTTAAATTTTGAACTTGTTTCTAAGGGTTCACTCATCCCGATTCCTAGGTCCGAGTATCGAAATTTTACGCAGAAACAGCGATGCCAACCTTTTTTTTTTTTTTTTTTTTTTTATACGTGGAGAAATCCCTGACGGATACCCCTCACCCGCGGGGGCGGGCGGGGGTTATGTGGGGCTTGCACCCACTAAAACTCCACGGTGATCTTCCTCGCGCGCGGCGCTGCGCGCCTGAGGGGAGGGATTTGGGTGCGAGATCAAACTAGCGATACTTTCGCTACCCTCCCCCCCTGCGCTTCGTGCAGCACCGCGCGAGGTCCCCTCACGGGGTCGTCCCTGGGGGAGTATCTTACCTCCCCCAGCAATTGTCTCCGGGACCGGCGGCGCGCGACGGATCACGCGCCCGCGCCGCCTCTTCCGGGGTCGCTGTTACTAGGGCGGGTGGTGCCCCCCGACACCCCCACCCCGCGACCCCGCGATCGAACTCCTACCCGGCCGCTTCGTGACAACGGTCGCGGCCGGGCCGGGGCGCTGACGGCCTTAAGGGCCGCCCAAGCCGCCCGTACCGAGAGGGCCTTTCGGCGGCCGGGTGTTCGAAAACACCCGGTTACACCTCGGTCGGGCGGCTGACCAACGCCTACAGGGCGGCCCGCTATCGGCCGCTAGTCTTGCCCTGAGAGCTCGATCGCTCTGAGGGGGCAGCGGATTGAACATCCGCTCCCCCGGAAGGGGGGCCCATGACATGGGCCCCCCGTACCGCCATCCCTACAACGCCGCCGTAGCCTAAGCGCGCTCCGCCACAACGCGCCGGCCACGGCGGCCACCCGTTGTTCCGTCCGCGGCGGCCCTTATCAACGAGAAAAGCCGCGCCCGTCGCGCGGCGCGGCCCCATCCCGCTCCCATCATCGGGGAGTGGCTTAGAGACCCGGGGTCTCACGACAACCGGGGGAGCGGGGCGACTCACGCAACTAAGTCGCCGCACGACCTCCCCCGGCCCCGGGTCATCCTCCCGCGCGCCGTCTCGCCCGGACCGCCCGGCGAGGGCGGCAACCCGCCCTCTCGCGGTCCCTTTCCGCCTCCTCCTTCTCCAGCATTATCGCTTCGGAGAAGGAGGCGACGGCCTCCCAGCAGTCCCGATCCTCCGCCATGCGACGCACGACCGTCGCCAGCGAGAGGTCGGGACCCAGCCGCAACCGCAGGACTCGGCGATCATCTTGCCACTCGGGGCAATCCACCAGAGTGTGATCCGCCGAGTCCTGGACGCCCCGGTCGCAGCTGTGACACCGCGACGTGGCCTCCCGCCCTATTCGACACAGGTAATCCCCGAAGCAGCCAACTCCGGTGATCACCTGCGTCAGGCGGAAGGTAAGCCTGCCATACCTGCGCTCCACCCATTGCGGAAGAATGGGCAGAAGCGCCCCGACAACGCGGCCCTCCCGATGTTCCGGGAGGGCGAGCCAATCGAGCCATTTGACTCGCATGCGTTGCCGGGCCTGGTCCCGCGCGTCGGGTCCTACCGGCGCCAGGGGGTCCCTCGCTCCGCTGAGATCGTGGGAGGCGAAGTATACCTCCGCCTCCATCTCAGCGAGCAGATGGAATGGTGGGGACCCACCCAACGCCGACAGTTCGGCATGCGACACCGTGCGGTACGCCCGCACGGCTCGGAGGACTGCGCGGCGATGAACCTTCGCGAGAAGGTCTCGCCCAACGCGACAGCCCTCCAGGTCGCCGGCCCAGACCGGCGCTCCGTAGAGCGCCATGGACCGGACGACCGTCACATATAGGCGCCGAACCGCTTCATGTGGGCCTCCCAGGTTGGGCATGATGCGCCCGAAGGCGAACACCTGTCGCTCCAACCTGGGGCCCAGGACCCGAAAGTGACGCGCGAATCGCCAGTAGGTGTCCAGGGTCAGACCGAGATATTTCATCGATCGGCCGACCCCGATGCAGGCCTCCCCGACTCTCAGAGACGCCCTGTTGGGGATGCCAGTCCCAACCCTGTCTGCGAGCCACGTCGCCTCCGTTTTCTCGAAGGCGACTCGCAGACCGAGCGTCTCCATCGCGGGGATGACACGTCGCAGTGCCCTCTCCGCGAGGTCCAGTGCTGCCACCCATTTCCGCCCGGAAGCCACCACCAGCGTGTCGTCGGCGTAACACACGAGCGACACGTCCGGCGATGGCATCTCTACCCGCAACACCGCGTCGTACGCCAAGTTCCAAAGCAGGGGCCCTAAAACGGACCCCTGTGGCACGCCGCGGTGCACGTGAGCCACCCCGTCCCCGTCTCGACCGACGTACGAGACCACCCGGCCGCGGAGGTAGTCCCCGATCAGGCGGCGAAGGTAGAGCGGGACGCTGTGAAACACAAGCGCCCGCTCGATCGCCGCCCAGGAGACGGTGTTGAACGCGTTGGCGATGTCGAGAGACACCGCCACGCTGACACCGCCCCCCTCGACCGCCCGGCGCGACAGCGACCTGACCAGCAGAACGGCATCTACCGTCGATCGCTGCCGCCTAAAGCCGAATTGGCGGTCGGACAGATCCGGGAACTCCGCGGCTCCGAGGTGGTCCAAGAGGCGGGCAGCCAGGATGCGCTCCAAGAGCTTGCCCGCCTCGTCGAGGAGACATATCGGCCGATAAGCCGAGGGTGACTCTGCGGGCTTTCCGGGCTTCCGCAGCAGCACTAACCTCGCTTCCTTCCACACCTGGGGAAACCTCCCGGTCCTCAAGGCCGCGTCGAACACGCGCCTGAGGCCGCTCCCAAGGGCGCCCATCGCGCAGGCCCAGACTCGCCCGGGCACACCGTCCGGTCCGGGTGCAGCGTTCTTCGAACGCATTCGAAGCACCGCGGACCGGAGCTCCTCGTCCGTGACCCTCGGGGCATCCTCGATGTCGGTGCCCCACGTCAACCCCGGATCCCCCGAAGCGTCGACGCGACCCTCCCCAGGAACCGGGGGAGGGGGAAACAGCGCCGACAATACCTCGAGGAGAAACCGGGGCTCGAGGCCCTCTGTGACAGGGGGCGCCCAAGGTCCGAGCTTGACAGACACGGCCCTGTATGGGCGCCCCCAAGGGTCCTCGTTGAGGGTCGCGAGGGACTCCTCGCACGAACGGGTTTTAGCCCGGGCTATGGCTCCACGGAGCTCCCTGCGCGCCGCTGAAAACGCGGAGCGCAGCTCCCGGAGCCGGTCCTCCGTGACCCGCCTTGGATCCCAGCGGCGGGCCTTGGTGTACCGGCGTCTCGCGACAACGCATGCGGCGCGAAGATCAGCGATCTCCACGGACCACCAGTACACCGACCTCCGACCCCCGCCCGGCGGCCCGGCTCGCGGCATAGTGGCGTCGCAGATTCTCTGCAACGCTCGCCGGAGCCATAGGGCGCCGTTAGAGGGGTCGTCGAGGACGTCGCCCGGCAAAGGAGGCCAGGCGACGACGGAGGACGCCATCCGGGCCGCGTCAGCATCGAGCTTCTTGAGCGCCCAGCGCGGCGGCTGTCTACCGGCTCGAGGGGGAGGCACGGGGGCGGAGGTAGCCAACATGACGTACATGTGGTCGGAGCCTGTCTCCGACTCCTCCGGCACCCAGCAGTCCGACGTCATCGCTGCGGCCGCGGGGTTAACCCAGACGAGGTCGATGACCGACTCGCCCCGCGACCCGCGGAACGTCGTGACCGCGTGGGGGTTCTTCAAGATGAACCCCATTGCCTCCACCCACTCGAGCAGCACCTCGCCCCGGAGGTCTGTCCTGGGGGCGCCCCACTCGCGAGCGTGGGCGTTAAAATCCCCCAGGAGGACCACTGGCTGAGCCAATCGGGGGGCTAAAAACACCCCCACCTCGTTCAGCCGGACCTCGAACTCCGGGACGCTGTATCTCGGTGCCAGGTAGCAGCCGACCACTGTGAGGTTTCCCCACTTCACCGCCATCCAGCCCCGACCGTGTTGGGCGACCGAACACGACGGGGCTCCCGGTCCCATCTCCCACGTCATCGCCACTTGCCGATCCGGATTGGTGGACCGATAGCACCGGTCCCCCAGCGGATACGGCTCGGCGATGACGGCCAGCCCGACGCCCAACTCCAAGCGAGCCTGCTCAAGCAGGTCGTGCGCTCGCATGGAGTGGCACGCGTTTAGGAGGAGTATCGGGGGGCCGCGAGACATTAAGGAGTCTCAGCGCCGGCCTCCCCCGACTCCTCCGCTGGCGGACCTGCGCCCCCGATGATGTCTGGGGGCGCGAGACGCTCCGTCTCGTCGTCCGGGAGATGGGATCCACCTCCGAACGAAGCCGCGACCGATCGCGCTAACTCCAGCGCCTCGGCCGCATCCACCTCCTCTGGCGCTCCTCCACCCGCCGGCGGGGGAACCTCCTCGGCCTTTAGGAAGGCCTCCCTCCCAGCCGGCGGTGGCTTCTTTGGGGGGAGCTCCGTGTCGCTCCCCCCTTTCTCCCTCTTCTTCTTCTTACCGGCCCGCCTCGGGGACCCCCCGGGCGCCGAGGAAGGGAGGCCGCTAGCCGGAGCGTCCGGCTCCTCGCGGTCCTTCCTCTTACCGGCGCCATCCCCGGCCATGGATGTTGCGGCTAGGGGAGCGGTCTCCATCTTCTCCGGCGAAGGCACCGGAGATGCGGCGGCCGCGGGGGTGTCGCCCGCAGGCGGCGAGGAGCGCGCCCCCGATGCTTTGGGGGCCGACCTCTTGCCCTTTCGGGCCCCTGCGCGAGCCACAGGAGGGGGCCGACAAGCCGGTCCCCCCATTCTGTGCCCGCTGGGCAGGCCCGCCGACGCGCAGAGCGGGCAGGCGGGGGGTGCGAGACAGGAGCGCGCCGCGTGTCCCTCGCCACCGCAACGGTAGCACACGCCACTCCTGTCGGTGGCGCTGCTGCACTTGGCCCTGACGTGGCCAAACTCTAGACAGCGGAAACATTGCAGCCTCCGCTGCGCGAGCGGCACCACGCGGGCCACGAGGGAGTCCACCACGACGGTGGACGCCCCCAACAGTTTGGCAGCAGCTGCCACAGGCGCGCGGACCCAGAGGGAGAATAGCCCGGCGGCGCCCGGCTGTTTGACACCAACCGAGACGTCCTCCGCCGAGCAAGCCCCCTGAGCCGCGATCGCCCCCCGAACCGCCTCCACGGACGCCAACTCCGACAGCCCACACACCCGGAACTCGGCCAACTTTTGGGGGCAGTGCACCTTTATTCCGGTGCCCCCCAGCTGCTCCGCAAGCCTCAATTTGAGGGCGGCAGCTTTGGCCGAGCTCTGTGATCCTGGAATCTCCAGGATCAACCCCCCGGTCACGGCGCGCCTCGGTCGCATCGACGCGATACCGAGTTCGGCGACATTAATTGCCGCCATCGCGCCGGAGACCCGCGCGGAGAAATCCTTCTCCCCCCCGGCGGGGGCGGTGATAGCCACCGCCGCCGTCCTGGGGGCGCGCGGGATCGACACCGGGGCTGGTCCGGGCGTGCGGATCCTTTGGGGAGCCGACGCCGAAGCCGAAGCGGCCCCCGCACCTCTCCCACCCCCATCACTCCCTCGCGCCGCCGGCCCGGCCGCCCTCCGCGCCGCCCTCTTCGCCCTACGGCTCACAACCTGTGCCCATGTGCCTTGCGAGGCGACAATGGGCCCAGGGGCCGGGGCTTGGGCGCGCGACTTGGCAGGCGTCGCGGGCGGGGCCTCTTTCTTGGCGGCCCTCGCGGCCCTCCTTCTGCGCTCGCGCCTCGCCCGCGAGGAGGAGGCCGGCTGGGGCGGAGAACTCGCCCCACCCCCCACAGCGACGGGAGCGATGCCAACCTAAACAAACCTAAATGAATAACAGTAGTTACATTAATATATTATTCTTTCCTTTGGTGTTACCCAGGGCTAACGACATGGACATAGAAAGTTTTGTAGATCTTTTTTTTTTGTGTTACTTTTGGATTTGTTTTTCAGTTTTTTGATTTTCCTATTTATTGTGCGAGTTGCAGTCGTGCAACTCAGTAATGCCCATGCATTATACAAAATGAATAATGAACGCCCTAGTAGCATTTTTGGTTGGCCAACGGTAGCCAACAGTTGGGAATTAGTTGGGATATAGTTAGAGTTTTGCCTACAAATTCCCAACATAGGGCCTACGGTAAAAAACTTACGACAGTTTGCCAACGAATATTCAATGTCGGGCCTATAATTATTATGGTTGGTTAATTAACAAAAAGTTACGACAGTTTGCCTACGAATATTCAATGTTGGGCCTACAATTACTATGGTTGGTTAATTAACAAAAAATTTACAACGATGATTAAATGTTGTCTTACAAACATCAGAAAATTTGGTACATCCAAAAACCTATTATTATAAATACGTAATGCGGGTGTCTGTCTTGAGACGAATGTGAAATTTTATGGAATGAGTCTAAAGGTCGAATGATGATATTTTGTAGAATATTTCGTGTCACTGTGTACTTTTTATAAACAATTAATATTTGTTATGTACTGAGAAATTAGAAGTGTTTACAAGGAAATGTATTGGGTAAGTGCGAATAACCGTTGCTTCGTAAGGGGTCGTTCTTAAATTACGTAAGGCTTTTTGGGGTGGGAGGGGGTCGCGAATTTCTTACGTTTTCTTACAAGGGGGAGGGAGGAGTCAGGTATCGTCTTACGTAATATTTTTTAACAAATTAATACAATAAATGCAAATTCTATCATTAATGTTCAAAAAAGTTGTTTTAGTTTAAATTTCCCCAAACTGAGTTAATTGAATTATGTAAATGTTTAAAAGAATTTTAATAACTGAAAAATTTAATGTAAAAAATATTACGTAAGAAGGGGGTTGCAATATCAAATCTTACGAATTCTTATACTGGGGGAGGGAGGGGGTAAGAAATCGTGAAAATTACCCTTACGTAATTTAAGAACGGCCCCTAAGTGGGAAGTTTGGGTTCGATTCTTCTCACCAGATTCTTCTCAAATTTTTTTTTTTCTTAAATCAGACCTGAAAAAGACGTGTTAACAACGTCTTTTGAAGTTCTTCAAGACGCCTTCTGGATGTTTTTAAGATGTCTTTTTGAAAGAAACTGTTGGGCTTATGGAAAGAAACCTTCAGTTGGGCCTATGAAAAGAAACCTTCAGTTGGGCCTGCGTTGGTTACAATCATTGGCCCATTTAAAAATAGCGCGACACTTCAACAGATGGCCAACGGATAACACGTCATTGGCCCAACAAATTCCCAGCAAACAAATGCTACTAGGGCGTGTATCCTTTCCTTCATTTCGTTTACAAATGCATAGGGCTTTACTGAATCTTGATCCGAATGCCTTCACTTCTCATCTGTCCAAAACCTCTCGACTAATAGGTCGTCATTTTCCAAAATTACTGGATACAAACCGACGATGCAATTTGTGTTCAGTACGACAAACTGGATGTCGAACTCCTTACAGGGTGATTCTGTCGGTGAGCCTGATCAACGAGATGCCGTCTGGTCAGCCGTGACGAGGTCAATCCCCCGTGGTGCCTCTCCTAATTTATGGATTTCGACCCTCGAAGGGGTTGGAGTACGTATTAAGAAGTGCGAAATGTCCCGATTCCGCATTTCTCATCAGATTTCTGCGAAAACGGTGCCAATCGATTCATTATGTTTCACCGATGAAACTAACATCAAGAACGACGCAATTCGGAGCATAATGAAGGAAATTAGATGAAAAATTAATTTATATAATTTCTCGCTTGCTTCGTTAAAAATAGTCCGATTTACATGAATTTTGGTATAATTTTCATCGGCAAAACATAAGGAATCCATCGGTATCACTTCCATATCGATATGGTAAACAATAAACAATTCAGTTTTTCTGAAACAGGTATGAATCCTCGGCCGACCGTAGCGAATTGCGGTCGGCCCCCCACGAAACAATCAATACAGTAAATTCGAATTTCCGACATATAATTTCTTTTTTTTTTCATTTGGAAGGACAAGATGTATGAACAAACAGATAAAAAAACGCAATAAAGATATATACATTTATTATTCATTTTGTATAATGCATGGGCATTAGTGAGTTGCGCGACTGTAGCTCGCATAATAAATAGTAAAATCAGAAAACTAAAAAACAAATCCAAAAATAACACAAAAACTCAATAACAAAAAAGAACTACAAAATTTTCTATGTCCATGTCGTTAACCCTGGGTAATGCCAAAGGAAAGAATAACCCATAAAAAACTTCATAAAAGTAAAAAAATTACGCCAAGTACATGAAGTCAATTAAATCACAAAAAATAGAAGATAATAATAATAACAAAATAAAAAAAGTAAAATCAAAATGAGCTGCAAGTACATAAAGGTGTTTCGTAATAATCACGGATATTTTAATAATGTGAAGATAAAATTTAACATCTAGACATTTGTCTAGATGTCCGCGACCTGGAAGTTAAATATTTGGCGTGGCCAGGCAAGGTCAAGGTGTCGACGAATAAGAATTATTAGGCACGTTACGCACTTGGCGACCAGTCGCCGACGACCACGAAAACGTGAGCGACGGGAGACTAAATGGTCGCGGCGACCAACGAGGTGCCTTGATTCCAATGCACGCGTTCACACAACGAGCGACTTCGTTGGCGATCAGACACCTGCAAGCAACCAAAGGAGTTTCGATACGCAGAAATTTATTTTGCAAATTGAATCTCGAAAGACAATTTGGAACTTGTGATATAATAAAAACTCCAATCGGGACATTCAAAAAACAATAAGAAGAAGTGGTGCATTCATTTGAGAATGAGAAAGCCAGTAAACATTCTTTTCTTACGGCGATCTTACAATAAAGAATGCACTGAATGTTGTTACCTTTTCTTTATTTATTTTTTTCAATACTCTTCATAATTAGAACAATCTCCTCGACGTCCATTCTGTTTCGTGCTCTCTACGAAACCGATAGTTATCGGGTTGCTCACGGCTCACTGCTCAGTCTGGTCGCTTCGTTCGGTTGCCCGAATTTTGGTCTCTCGGCGACCTGGTCGCCGCCGACTGGTCGCCAAGTGCGTAACAGGCCATATTGTCAGAGTTTTAAATTGACAAATTATGTGAAAGCTTGTAAGAGGAAAGGTATCGGTGACGATAAATGATCTGACAATTATTTTAAAATGCAATATAATGAAAATGTACTCATATGTCTGAGTTTTGAATGGAAAAATTATATGAAAGCCTGCGACGGGGAAGGTATGGGTATTGATGATCTGACAAGTAAACATGCACTTATAAGGAATGGAGTTTCCCGATTTGATATATATATCTAAAGTACTTATAGTAACTAAGAAATCCTGAAAATTATATCTGCAATGGACCTATTTTACTCATGTTATCAATAACATTCAATATAACCTCAAGGCGTATGCGAACAACGGCAAAATTCCCTTATTTAAGAATAATTGGCTAAAACTTGGCATCCGTATGTTTTTTGTGGTGCTGGATCCGAATATGACGTTATTGTTGGTACAAAACAAAATCCTAAGGTAGTTCTCTTAATAAAAAATCGTATTTTTGGAGATAATTCAAAAACGAAAGGCCGGAGAATTTTTTAAATATTTTTTTGGATTACACGTACCAAATAACTCCAAAATGTATTTTAACCAGTTTTTAACTCCCAGCGGCTACATCTGGGCTCATAGGGCAAGATACCAATTCATAACCAGTTTAGGTTAGGTTGAAAAACAGTCTGTGACTGAACCTCGCCTTTGCGTTTCCCTGTTTTCTTTCTTTCTTTTCTTGCTTATATACTTGTGTTGTGCAATAAAGACACTTAATAATAATAATAATAATAATAATTTCTCTGAACAAGAGAAATGACCACTGCATATCTAAAACCAAACCCTTCTACCTAAATCCACTTACCGTCAGTCTTAAGACGAACGGATAGCGAAGCGACGACAAACGCGTATCTCATTGTCACTTGTACAAACTTTATATACCTTTATTCCTTTTTTAATAAACATTATATCGACGTGCGTTACGAAAAGTAGCACATTTTATTTGGCTTACAAAGACTAGCACTCTGCTCATTCTGACCGCGAAAAACAGAATGTTTCGATGTTGTTTTCGAAAAGTAGTATGTCTTCATTCATCGCCTCGAAGCATAGCACGTTATGTTCTTTCGCGACAAAAGGTAGCACATTTCGGTAATTTGCTGCGAAAAATAGCACGGTTTACCTTTAGCCGCGAAAAATATCACGTTTCATAGATGATTAACGTCGACTGTGAACTGTTTGGAAACTGAAATATGCTACTCTTCAGAAAACAATTAAAACGTGCTGCTTTTCGGTGCAGCGTTTGAAATATGCTACTGCTGGTGGCGAAATATAAATCGTGCTTGTTCTCGTGGTATATTTGAAACATGTTTGTTATCGGCGGAAACATTGAAACGTGCTTCGTCTCGTGATAGATTGAAATGTGCTGCTCTTTGTAACACAAATGAAATGTGCTACTTTTCGTAACGCACGTCAATATTTTCCATCTCTACATAAGTTTTAATAATAATAATAATAATAATAATATTTATTTAACGGGAAAATCCCATGGTATATGAATGAAACACAAAAATAGTATACAGAGTTTGAGCAGAAAACTTAGCAACAATAGATACATGAAAGAGCATAATTATTATTACTAAAAGGACAAAACTAAGTAGCGTCTTACTGGTTATTAACTAATCTATGCAATTGCGACCTAACCGAGTTAAGAGAGCCCACAAAAGGGTCCATATCGCTAAAATATAGATTCGCAGTACTCATCGCTCTATTAACCAGGTCACATGCATAATACCGATATTTCGGCGACCGAGAAACAAACAGAGGCCTAGACCGCAGGCTTCTCACCGGAGTATTAAACATTACCGAGGACAGCAAATCCGGACAACTTATAAGGCCATTAATTATCTTATAGAGAAAAATCATATCCGCAACACGCCTACGATCCTGTAGAGCAGTTAAGTTAAAGGACGCAAGAGCTGAACAATAATCGTGATCCTCCCTGTCCATAGAATTGCCCGAAGTGCGTGAGGCGAACATAAAAAATTTATGCTTTCTCCTTTCTATCGACTTTATAAATTTAGCATGCCTAGGATTCCATATGATAGAGGCGTATTCGAGGTGAGGTCTGACGAGGGCAACATATAATTGTCTCAGGGTTTCGATATTCCTAAAATGTCCAGCAAATCTGGAGATGAAACCTACGGTTCTCATGGCCGTATTAGTACATCGCGCATAATGAAGCCTGAAATCAAAGCAGGGCGTAACGCAGACACCAAGATCAGTTACCTTAAACACTTCACTAAGAACCACATTATTCAAGTGATAGGGGTAATTCACACACGACCTTGCGCGAGTGGCTCTAAGCACGACACACTTTGCCGTGTGCAGCTGCATCCTATTCACAGTACACCATTCCTCAGTTTAAAATTTGTTTTAGTGGTTCACATATCGACAGTAGATGGATCCGAAAGTCATCGTTGGAGCTTTGGTAGCCGAGTTTGGGACAAACGAACGGCAGATGAATTGGGAAGAAGTGAATGTCTTCACACATATCTGTTCTCTCCTAAAGAGTGATATGGAAGTAATGGAAGAAATCCAGACATTGGGTTTTGCGATCGGACAGAGAGACAATCAGGGAGACGACATTGATTTCGGGCATGATGAAATGGATTTTAGCACGCCATCGTCTTCGCAGCAGCAGACATCTTAGCAGTCGTCCACAAGCGCTTCGGAATACCAGCCATCGCCGACGAAGAAACCGCGCACCAGTTTGAGTAACGAGTACAAGGAGAAAGCGTATTTGTTCTGGACATTGAATGGTGCGACCGGAGAACTCCTGAAGAAACGGAAAGCTGCGAATACCGTCTTGATGCGGTACAGGCTCATCACAAAAATACAAATCCTTTACGAGTACGAGAAGATGCGGAATAAGCCGACCTTTCGTGCCATCAATCTGGCAGTTTTGGTCAAGTTTAGGGAGATGGTCGAACGGTGCGCAATCATACACGACCGGACACTGCGCCTGTGGGCACATCAAATTGCTGCAGAAATAGACCCGGAGAATACCCTTTCCATCAGGGTTTCGCCGTCGTGGGTGTATCGCTTCAAGTACCGGAACCGGATCGTGAGCGGTGCAATCACACATCGAGTAGGCAAAAACTGGAAGATGAAAGAAGCGGATCTCGTGGAAAAGGCTGATGAGTTCGTACTTACGATTCGTCAGATCATAATTAACGATAACATCCTTCCTTGTAAAGTTTTGAATTACGATCAGAGTCGCTTCGAGAAAGAGCTCCATTCCTGTCGCACCTTGCGTGAAAGAGGAACGTTTGTAATTAGAGCATCAGTTGGATCTGTTGCCGCAACGACTCATTCATACATGGTAATGCCAGTCGTTACCATGGATGGCGAAATCATGCGACTAATGTACGTGCTCATTGCCGAAGCTAAAGGCGTCTTCCCGAAATCAAAGAAGGACGATCCGCCAAACATAAAGTCCTATGCCGGGCGCACGGCTAACATGACTAAAGACGTCCTGCGTACATTCTACACTGACGTCTTCTGGGCAAGTATTCCGGAGAAGCGGAAAATCCTGCTTCTGCTGGATTCGTGGACTTCTAACAAAGATGATGCCCGTTCAGATCAGATAAAAGCAAACGATGTCGAGCTCATCAAGCAGCTCATTCCTGGAGGCTGCACTGGTATGATCCAGCCGTTAGACGTGTACTTCTTCAAACCATACAAATCATTCGTGCGGTTCATTACTGACACTGCGATTCAAGACGGCGACGTGAACATCTGGCATCGGGACAGATTTCTGGATCTGCAGTAGGGTGAACCTTATTTTTCTACCATCAGATTTTTTTGGTCCCGTACACCAGAAATGTGACACTTGTTGGGAAAATGATCTGGAAAAAAATTCAGCTCGATTGGATCAGGGAAAAGGACGCGCAACGAATTTGAAAATTTTGAACTTTTTAAACCTTTTTTTTTTTTTTTTTTTTTTTTTTTGACCTGGTGGAAATCCCCACGGATACCCCCGGCCCACGGGGGCGGGCCGAGGGTTATGTGGGACTCGAACCCACTAAAACCACCAGGGTGGTCTTCCTCGTGGACGGTGTCGCGTGCCTGAGGGGGAGGACTTGTGCGAGGTCAAACTAGCGATACTTTCGCTTGCCTCCCCCTCCCGCGCTTAAGTGCGACACCGCCCGCACCCCCGACGTATCCGTCGGGGTCTTCCCTGGGGGAGTGATGACCTCCCCCAGTTACCACACCGGCGACGCGCGACGGACCACACGCCCGCGTCGCCACTGGGGCCGCTGCTGCTAAGGCGACCGGTGCCCCCCGACACCGGCCGCCCCGCGACCCCGCGATCGAGGTTGTACCCGGCCCTGCTCGTTCTTCGGACTGGTGGGCCGGGCGGGGGGCCGACTGGCCGCGGGAAACGCCCCGGGCCGTCGGATCTTTGACCCCCTCCAACCTCGATCGCAGCAGGAGCGGCTTACGCGCCGCTCCTAAGGAGGAGGGCCCACTGGTCGTCGGGGCCCTCCTATTCCATCTCTTCTCCGCCGCCGCGAAACTCGCGCACTGCCACCGCGCGGCCGCGGCGGCTCCATCGGACGATAGGGTGGCCCCCTTTTTATTTGTGGGGCCACCCTCCTCCCTTCCCATTTCCCCCTTCTCCTCTCTCACAAGGGGGTTGCGACCGAGGGCTGGTGTGCACCCTCGGCCTTCCTTCCCGTCCAGAACTTTTTAAACCTTGACATAAATATACATTATGGTACATCGTTGAATTTGTATTTTTTTCTGTTTAAAAATACATACACAGCATATACGACTGTTAACAAAAAAACGTCCGTGACCTTGAAAACTCGAAAGAGTGACCTTGAAAAAAAAAATTTTCCCATTATATTCGCCACTTTATATACTAGAACTTTTATCTGAAGAGTTTTTTCATATATCCATAAACGATGGAGATATTAAACATTCTCATCATCGCCAGAAGGTCCGAAAACTCATAGTTGGGCCATTATGTTCTGAGCGTTCAGCGAGGTAACAGTGAAATATCGTAGTGAAAGTGAAAGTGAAATGGAAGGTATGAGGAAAAAATGATATTTACTCGATCATGATGAAAGTCAAATTTTCGGTGCAAAATTGCCATCCAACAGACAAGTCTTAAGAGTCTTATTTTACAATATGCGGAATATGAAATTGAATCTTAAGTCTAGTGCTTCTTTAGTTATTAAGGAAGTTGAAATATTTTTGGAGAAAGCGCGGATTCCAACGAAAAGACCACAGCATTAACAAGGTAGATGCATTGTATCAGGAATGGGCGACATTGCATAAAATTTGCAACCGTAGTACTGAAAATCGGGAGACGGAGTTTGTAGATAAGCTAGATAACCTTTTTGATATTGCACCCGCCGATGCGTTAAAAACTATTAAAGTAGAGGAAGACAAACTTTTTCTATTAAATCAACGAAAAAAAGGACGCCCTGGTTCTATGATTGGAAGCGATCATATATTATACCGGAAAGAACAGACAAAACGTTTCGGAAGGAGCAAGAAAAATCAAGGCAGACGCAGTGTGAAGTAGAAGCTGTGCAAGATAAATTCTTTATGCAATTCATTTTTAAAACTCAAAATATTGATCGTTATCTTGGATATATAATATAAAATATATTGGTCTTTATTGACACTTGTATATTGTTTACATCAAGACGAGACAATGGACAAAGTAGCATCATCCAGCGAAGAAGATGGTCTCCTATCAAGTGAGGGTGAAAATATTGAATTTATTATTCCCGTGGATGAAGCTGGTTCAAGCAACCCTAAAAAGAGACGTGCTCAAATTGATATAATTACGCCAAAACTTGTTGCAACCCTTGACAAGTGCAAAGTAAGCGATCGTGATGTTGTTCGTATAATACCAGCAACAGCTCAAGCTCTTAGTCATGACCTAGGCGACTTAATTATCAATCGAACGTCTGTACGGCGTCATCGCACGGATCTTCGAGCACAACTTGCCGATAAATATCGTGTAGCGTTCAAAGACTGTGAGCTTGGTGCTATTACACTACATTGGGACGGAAAGCTGTTGCCAGCTTTAATAGGCAATGAGAAAATTGATCATTTACCTGTACTAATAACTTGCAGAGGTATTGAGCAGCTACGTGGAATCCCTGCAATTTTATCGGGTACTGGAGACAAACAAGCTTCTGCGGTATACGATTTAGTGCAGAAATGGGATTTAGGTGGCAAAGTGCAAGCATTTTGCTGTGACACACACGTCATCGAACATGGGACGTTTCCAAGGTGCATGTATCCTTCTCAAACAAAAATTTAAAAGAGATTTGCTATATTTTCCTTGCCGGCAACACATATATGAAATTATTTTACAGTGTGTTTTTGAGATGAAGTTAGAGAAATCATCGGGTCCAAATATTCCACTTTTTAAACAATTTCAGCAGGCTTGGCCCCAGCTCAATAAATCGAATTTTCTGGCAGGAGTACGTCCACCAATCTACAATTATAAATAGTACTGAAGTGCTGGAGTATACAATGCGAACCTTGAAAAACATCAATCAACCACGAGAAGATTATAGAGAATTCTTGGAGCTTACAGTTCTTTTCTTAGGCGGTACTCCTAGAACAAATGATATATTTCAAGGTCCAGGAGCTTTACATCACGCTCGATGGGTGGCCAAGGCGATATATTGTATAAAAATATATTTATTCCGAAAAGAAATTATCTTGACTAGCGAAAAGGCCACTGGAATTCGCGACATTTGTATTTTCTGGTTTTGGTGGGCCCTACTGACGAGTCCACGAGGACATCTGGGACGCAATACTTTAATCACATTTCTATTTGTAATTTACATAATAACTATAATAACTTATTTTCAGTCTTAGAACTGTTTTTCTTCTGTATAACTGACAAGGAACACTAGGTAAGTGTCCCCTCCGATTTTTTTCTCGTTCAGATATGTTGTAGTACTAAAAAAATTAAGAGACGTGTTTTTTCATTTCTGCGGATATTCGGTTTAAAGGGGTAAAATCCACCGTCAAAGATTTAAAACTCCGCGCGGTTGACTTTCAGTACAGCTGCAAAGGTTTAGTCCAAACGCACGCTCCGCAAACACGGGCGAGATGGTCAATACTTTCGCGATGGTCACGCGTCACCTTCAACCTTTGGCTACATACATACAACCCAACAAGTGTCACATTTCTGGTGTACGGGACCAAAAAAATCTGATGGTCGAAAAATAAGGTCCACCCTAATCTTCATCGTTAATGGATATATGAAAAAACTTTTCAGACAAAAGTTCTAAAATATAAAGAGGCGAATATAATGGGAAAAAAAAAGTTTCTTCAAGGTCATTCTTTCCAGTTTTCAAGGTCACGGACGTTTTTTTGTTAACAATCGTATATGCTATGTATGTATTCTTAAACAGAAAAAAAATACAAATTCAACGATGTATCATAATGTATATTTATGTCAAGGTTTAAAAGTTCAAAATTTTCAAATTCGTTGCGCGTCCTTTTCCCGTGGTCCAATCGAGCTGAAATTTTTTTCAGATCATTTTCCCAACATGTGTCACATTTCTGGGGTACGGGACCAAAAAAATCTCGGAAAATAATTTTCGTCAAGAGTAGCTAAGGTCCACCCTAATCTGCAGTCCTTCGCCATCTTCCAGTTCAGTGCACCCCGATTCCGGAACATTATCCGTTTTGCCATTTATAAGTCTCGATACTTGGATATGTAGCCTCGAACTTGGATCAGCCCCTACAACTTCTGTTTCGACTCCATTGTTAACGATAAGTGTTTCAAGTCCGACAATCTGGCGTTTGTGAAGTGTGCTCACTGTGAAATGAGTACAGGGTCATCCGCTAAAACTGCAACCTACGCGCGCGCGAACAGGTAAAATGGCAACAGCGCCTCACGGACACATTCCACTACAACCATGCACCGGCTCGGCTTTCGGAGGGTTGCCAGCGACCGCTAGGCAGCAATGATGCCCGTGCTTCGAAAATTTTAGGATGGTCTCCTTCAAATTATCGTCGCAAAGAGTTATTTGAAATTTTCCGGCCTGGGTTGAAGAATTTGGGGCCTTTTTCGTACAACTTTTGAACAATAAAAGGTATCGGAATGCAATCTGCGCCGAAAAATGAGGAAAAATTATTTCCTCTTAATGATGGATAATTTAAAATATTTTGCGTTTACTTAATTTTTTTTATCAAATTTTTAACCGTAATTGTTGTGAAAAGCTTTTGCAAACTGTTTATTTGATACTGTATTTAATGCTCTTTTTAAAATTCATGGTGTTGATAAACAATAGGCTAGTTTTTCTGTATCATTACTTTCATAAATTGAGAAATTAAATTTTCATTCAATTATGTGGTAGTTCTGCAAACTTCAGAATCTATTGTTCTGGTTTTCATTTTTATAATTTTATCCTTACTGAAGTGCATGCATAGATCGGACGTAACGGGTAACTAAGCGGACGTGTCTTTGATTGTAGCGGTGTTTGAATTTTTTTCTAAAATTTTTGTGTCTGAATGTTTTATCCTTTTAGCTACTCAACGCCACGCCCATACTGGCTTCCGTTAATGTCATTTTTTTAAACGATGCGCCATTATAGTGGCTTTTACACGCAAGTGACGAAAAATCTCTGCGTACAAAGGTATAGCGCCGCGGTCAACCCTGTCGTTGCTAAAATTTTTTAAATTCAGACGGGTACGAGATCAGTCGACATTATTTTCAAACCTCATTACAGTAATCTGGGGTGCGAATGGTAAACCGATCATAAAAACGAAGCGCGCGGCTCGATTACCTGGACCGGAATATTCTCAATACCTAGCTCTTTGCGACGTTAATTTGAAGGAGACTATCCTAAAATTTTCGAAGCTCGGGTATCATTGCTATCCAGTGGTCGCTGGCAGCTCTTCGCTGGGCCGGTGCATGGTTGTAGTGGAATGCGTCCGTGAGGCGCTGTTGCCATTTTACCTGTTCGCGCGCGCGTAGGTTGCAGTTTTAACGGATAACTCTGTTTATGTATGAGTCATGCATTGTTCAACGATCTTCACATTGACTGCTCTACCGTGTTGGAATAAAATTGTAATTATTTTCATCATGTTTCCCCATGTTAACTTTGAAGTCGTCTATTTAAAAAATTCCCCAGCCTTACCTTTTTGAGTTATCTCCAAAAATACGATTTTTTATTAAGAGAATTACCTTAGGATTCTGTTTTGCACAAACAATAACGTCATATTCGGATTCAACACCACAAAAAACATACAGATGCCAGGTTTTAGACTATTATTCTTAAATAAGAGGATTTTGCCGTTTTTCGCATACGCCTTGAGGCTATATTGAATGTTATTGATAACATGAGTAAAATAGGTCCATTACAGATATAATTTTCAGGATTTCGTAGTTACTATAAGTATTTTAAAGATATATATTCCAAATCGGGAAACTCCATTCCTTATAAGTGAATGCTTACTTGTGAGAATACTTTGCCTGGCCACGCCAAGTATTTAACTTCCATGCCACGGACATCTAAACAAATGTCTAGATGTTAAATTTTATCTTCACATTATTAAAATATCTGTGATTATTACAAAACACCTTTACGTACTTCAAGCTCATTTTGATTTCACTTTTTTTTATTTTGTTATTATTATCTTCTTTTTTTGTGATTTAGTTGACTTCATGTACTTGGCGTAATTTTTTACTTTTTTGAAGTTTTTTTATGGGGATCTCACTTCTTTTTACAAAGATAATTTGCATTTGACTTCAGATAATTTTTAATATTATAACTTACAAATTATCGCGGGACAGAATTAAGGATAAATTCTACGTAGGTAAGTTAGTTAATGTTACGTGCCGCGGCCTTTAGTGTTCGAGCGGCGCGTTTTAGACGTCCAAATTCTGATCAGGGGTATCCCACAATCATTCGATTATCAGAATTTGTCGTATTTATGTAGGTAATGGCAAGGAGGCTCGCCGCACTCGCAACAGTCAGTTATTTTATTTAATTATCTAAATACCTTATCAGAAGGATAAGGGGTAGATTTTGGGATCGTCAGTGCTCTAGACCCGTACGGGTCTTTTCAAAGGAATCAGACAGGTAATTAATGAGTAGAATTTTATGATCAATAATTGTTTATTAGTGAATGAAAGCAAAAGAACATGACATATTATGGAAATATTCAATTTATCATTTTATAAAATGGTAATCATAGATAACTCTTGACTAGGGGAATCCCACAATCATTGATTGTCAGAAATTATCGTATACGAATGAATATTAACAAAGTAATAAGATTTACATAAAAGGTAAAAATAAGAGATAAAAGGTGCAACTCACCAGACAATTGATATTGAATTGACAAATATAATTTGTGTTTTCGCTTGGAATGATATCCTGTGCTTTGATGATAGACCTAAATCAGAAAAAGAGATGAAACGCGAAGATACACACACACGCACGCACGCACGCACGCACGCACGCACGCACACACACACACACACTTGGTTATTTGAACGAGTGGATCTGAATTGAATTTTAAACAAGACCGAATAAAAGTGGTTTTAAAAGAACGATATGAGTAATAATAAATGAATAGTTTCGCAAAGTTTAGTATATGAATTATTTCACGAGGTTTAGTTAAAATAGTTATTTCACAAGGTTGAGTCTTTTCCGCGGTTACACAGTAGACCGGGGAACTCTCGCTCTAAAACACTTGCGGACCCAGCGACACGCACCTCACGATTTATCGTCACAGAGTGTCGCAGCTTCACACTCTCGACAGCGACCAGAGTGGGTCCGTACCGAAAATGCTTACGCTGCATTTTATCCCTCGGCCGCGCTACCATGGGCCCGTCTACTTAACGAGGCGGTGTGTGTGTTCTCAAGTCTATCCATCAGACTACCGATTCAAATATATGATCAATCCTTACAGAACATTCGTACGTACAGGAAAACATGACATCGCACATTACAATTTCACACATGCTGAGGCCTTCCCTGAATGTTCATAAATTTATATGCACAATTTCTGACTAGGGGATTCCCACAGTTCTTGGACTATCAGAAATTGTGTTATGTATCTAATTTTAACCAAACAACTTTGAATTAATTAATTAATTTATACGTGCCCCGAAACGTGCGACAAAACCGTGAGAAGGCGCGACTCCCTGCACCGGATGTAGGGTATACAATTCCGTCAATCTTCTAAGAAGTGATCCAGTCTGCGCATTCCTGCTGTAGCCGTTACTGATTATGTTACAATGTTTAACGCGACGGTCAGAGGTGCTCCCAACGAGGGTTCTCCCACAATGCTGCAAGGCATTGTTGAAAGACATCCCAGCCATTTACACAGAACGGATTCGGCACAACAGGAGAACCGCTGGTCCTTTCGAACGCGACTATCTGGCGACGACGCTCCAAGAAAGGGGTTTTTGTTCTATCAAAAATATTATTAATTAATGGGCAGGAGTATGATTAACGAGGGATTTCCCATAACGCTTGGCGTTGTTGATGCATACCCTGACCAGAAAGAAAAATCTTACGTTCCGAACGTAACATTAACAACTACGAAAAGAAACCATGTGCACCGCATTGCCCATCTATACGTATTATATGTACGTATAGTACTTTATGTACAGTACATGGTGCCAAACGTGTTTATTAACATTGAAATGTAATATAATAACCACAATTAACACCTTTCGAAGGATCAAGATAATACTCATACCTTCCCCCTCGCAGCCTTTCAGATAATTTGTCAATTTAAAGCTCAGATAATATGTAGGTCACAGCATCATTTTACGCTGCGATTATCTACATACAGGGTGTTCCAAAAAAGGGGTGATTCGGGGGGTGATTGCAAACAACTTTTTCCTTTGCGAAAATGCTCCCCGAGGTTTCGTTAACGAGATATTAATAAAAAGCACCGACCAATCAGAGCGCGAGTCTGGCGGCCGAGCTGCCGCGCTAGCGTGGCTATAAGCCGCGCTGCGACTGCGAACGCGAACAAGCAACTCGGCAAGCTTCGAAGAAAATTGCGTAGCATGGGAAATGAAAAAGACGTGACAAATAAAATCGAACATGTTGTCATGGTTTGTTCGTCATTTAAAGTGAATAATGAAGAAAGGATAAATGGATGAAAATCACGTGTAACGTAAACAGACGAATACGCAGTTTGTTTTTTAGAAGTTCGAAAATAATAATTATTTGAAGTGGGAGAATAAGGAATACGTAAATTTCCTTGTGCTAATAACGTAACCACGAAAAGGTAATGTAACAGGAAATTAACGAAAAGTGATAGTAGTTCGTTATTGTGATAAAAATCCGTAATTCAATAACGGCCAGCACTGTTGGTGATAACGAATAAGTCTGTTTAAAAAGCCCGAATAAACATTTTCGTACGGGAATTTGGGGAATTATCGCCGGAAATAAGCCATCGCTTGCGTTAAATTTAAAAATGAATGATCACCAATAAAGTAACTAAAGCTCACCCTTGTTGGAAATTGACCTGCAGCTTGAAAACCTGTGTCACTGGGTCACTGAACCGATCCTGGTCATCGATGGACGAGCTCAGTGCACAGCTGGTCCCAGGCATACGACACTACCCAAAGTTAAGGGTCGCAATGTCAGGTGCGTCCAGGTCAACGTACCGAATATTCACTTCACTGCACGGCTACTAACACTGATCACTTTATTTGCTTTTTATGGAACGTGTTGTTCCTACGTTTTAAAAAATGGTGGCCGCTTGTTTTCAGTTCAAAAACTGCTCAATGTGGCCACCGCCATTCTCCATACATATTTCAGCGCGGAGAATGAGCTGCCTATGGACATCCTGTAAAGTTTGCGGCGTTATGTTGGCCATCGCTGCTTGAATAAGCGCGACCGCTTTTTCAGGGGTATCCATTCGCTGACGATACACTTCATTCTGAAATGATTGTTGTACAGCAAATACAAACCGTAAGTAAAAAAAAGAATTCCTACAACAAGAATAAGTAAAGAGTAACAGCAATAATCAAATTACCTTCAGGTAGCTCCAGAAGAAAAAATCCAGCGGATTTATATCCGGTGACCGTGGGCCTCTCGCCCGCCGCGGCCGATCCACCTGTCCTTAAAGGTTTCACCTAAATAAGCGCGGACATTTGCGGCGTAATGTGGCCCAGCTCCGTGCTGCTGGTAGTACATGTTCTGTCGGATCTCATATGGAATATCGTCCATAAGATCCGGCAGAACATGTTCTAAAAAACATTTATACGCTGGGCCGTCCAGCCTGTCTGGAACAATGTACGGCCCAACGACAAATTCGCCACAAATGCCGGCCCATAGGTTGATCGACCAACGGACTTGTGCTGCACGTGGACGAAGCGCTAGGGGATTTTCGTCGCTCCACACATGCATATTGTGGGAATTGTAGCATCCTTCCCTGTCGAAAAGTGCTTCATCCGTTCACAATATGTATTTGGTGAACGACGAATTCCTTCGCACTTGTCCCAACAGCCACTTGGAATATTCAATCCGTTGGATGTAATCTCTGGCGTGCAAATGTTGCACCCGTACATATTTGTACGGATGCAAAATGCGGTCTCTGAGGATTCGTTGCACCGTCGTGTAGCTGACATTAGAACAAAATGCAAAAACATCCACTATTAGATAACATTTTTTTCTCAATTAATAATTGCTGCAGTTATCTTGAACTGTGACTTACTTTAGGCGACGGCTCAAGATGACGCACACTGATCGTCGGGTCAGCTTCAACGGGTTCGAGGATTCTCTCGATGGTGCCCAGATTTCGCGCTGTTGCGCGTCTGCCCACCTCGCTGCCTCGCGGCATCATGGACCCCGTCGAGAATAGCGTTGACGCTATCCGGCGAAATGTATCCTCGCTTGGCGTTTGGATGTGAGGATATTCTAGCGCAAATGCTCGCACAGCAGCACTTGCGTCCCCGTTGTTCCCGGCGTACACCCAGAACATTCTGTATTACTCTTGGGCCGTGAACATTTCTGCAACGCAATTGCTAGCTAACTGGCAGGATTTTTTCCAAGCAACTTCTGCTACCCCCAAGTAGCTTCTCTGGTTCCAGTATGAGTTACCTCCCACCAGGACAGGAGGCTTTAGGTAAAAAGAAGTCATCACATTTTCGAAACACACACGTTTTGCCGAAGTGCAATGAACGAACCATCGTACACTTTCACAAAAGCCCGCGCTCCGTCCTTTTACTGCCAATGTACCCATTGCTTCGAGATAGAAAACAGGCACCACGTGTATTGCTCGAAGGGGTCCGAAGGGAAAAGGAACAGAAACTCTTCGAGTTGCTATAAAGAAGAAAATGCATGCCATTCCAGTTTCCCACGTCTGCTACGAGGCGGAACCAATTAAGTCATAAATTATTCAAAACTGTAGGAAACCGTTCTCTACCGCCGACCAGCGGGACAATGGGGATGTAAACCTGGCGAAATGCTCGGACCGATCAGTCTGATCAATTTTGGAGAACTAGAATTTAAAAAGTATTATCCAACATTCGCTGATAGGCTATATGTAAATTAAGCTTATTTCTAGAGTAATACAGCTGATATTATCGTCGCAGTAAACTGTTACAGACAATGGTGGAGGAGCGCCCCGTCTCAGGTAAAGCAACCGCGCGCGATTACAGTCAGCTGACCGTACCGCTACCACCCCATATTTCTTCAGTGAGGTAAAAAAACAACATCGCTCAACCTAGCTTATTTCTAGAACTTACAAATCTGATAATTATAAAAACAGTGTCATTGGCAAAAAAACAGGACGACCGAACAATTGCAGGAGAATTTTACTAACCCACTCTTGGCCATTTTTTATCCACTCTTGGAATTTTACTAACCCATTCTTTTGCAATTGTTCAGTCGTCCTGTTTTTTTTGCCAATGACACTGGTTTTATAATTATCAGATTTGTAAGTTCTAGAAATAAGCTATGTTGAGCGAGGTTGTTTTTTTACCTCACTAAAGAAATATGGGGTGGTAGCGGTACGGTCAGCTGACTGTAATCGCGCGCGGTTGCTTTACCTGAGACGGGGCGCTCCTCCACCATTGTCTGTAACAGTTTACTGCGACGATAATATCAGCTGTATTACTCTAGAAATAAGCTTAATTTACATATAGCCTATCAGCGAATGTTGGATAATACTTTTTAAATTCTAGTTCTCCGAAATTGATCAGACTGATCGGTCCGAGCATTTCGCCAGGTTTACATCCCCATTGTCCCGCTGGTCGGCGGTAGAGAACGGTTTCCTACAGTTTTGGATAATTTATGACTTAATTGGTTCCGCCTCGTAGCAGACGTGGGAAACTGGAATGGCATGCATTTTCTTCTTTATAGCAACTCGAAGAGTTTCTGTTCCTTTTCCCTTCGGACCTTTTCGAGCGATACACGTGGTGCCTGTTTTCTATCTCGAAGCAATGGGTACATTGGCAGTAAAAGGACGGAGCGCGGGTTTTTGTGAAAGTGTACGATGGTTCGTTCATTGCACTTCGGCAAAACGCGTGTGTTTCGAAAATGTGATGGCTACTTTTTACCTAAAGCCTCTTGTTCTGGTGGGAGTTAACTCATACTGGAACCAGAGAAGCTACTTGGGGGTAGCAGAAGTTGCTTGGAAAATATCGTGCCAGTTAGCTAGGAATTGCGTTGCAGAAATGTTCACGGCCCAAGAGTAATACAGAATGTTCTGGGTGTACGCCGGGAACAACGGGGATGCAAGTGCTGCTGTGCGAGCATTTGCGCTAAAATATCCTCACATCCAAACGCCAAGTGAGGATACATTTCGCCGGATAGCGTCAAGGCTATTCTCGACGGGGTCCATGATGCCGCGAGGCAGCGAGGTGGGCAGACGCGCAACAGCGCGAAATCTGAGCACCATCGAGAGAATCCTCGAACCCGTTGAAGCTGACCCGACGATCAGTGTGCGTCATCTTGAGCCGTCGCCTAAAGTAAGTCACAGTTCAAGATAACTGCAGCAATTATTAATTGAGAAAAAAATGTTATCTAATAGTGGATGTTTTTGTAGTTTGTTCTAATGTCAGCTACACGACGGTACACCGAATCCTCAGGGACCGCATTTTGCATCCGTACAAATATGTACGGGTGCAACATTTGCACGCCAAAGATTACATCCAACGGTTTGGATATTCCAAGTGGCTGTTGGGACAAGTGCGAAGGAATTCGTCGTTCACCAAATACATATTGTGAACGGATGAAGCACTTTTCGACAGGGAAGGATGCTACAATTCCCACAATATGCATGTGTGGAGCGACGAAAATCCCCTAGCGCTTCGTCCACGTGCAGCATAAGTCCGTTGGTCGATCAACCTATGGGCCGGCATTTGTGGCGAATTTATCGTTGGACCGTACATTCTTCCAGACAGGCTGGACGGCCCAGCGTATGAATGTTTTTTAGAACATGTTCTGCCGGATCTTATGGACGATATTCCATATGAGATCCGACAGAACATGTACTACCAGCAGAACGGAGCTTGGCCACATTACGCCGCAAATGTCCGCGCTTATTTAGGTAAAACCTTTAAGGATAAGTGGATCGGCCGCGGCGGGCGTGAGGCCCACGGTCACCGGGTATGAATCCGCTGGATTTTTCTTCTGGGGCTACCTGAAGGTAATTTGTTTATTGCTGTTACTCTTTTCTTATTCTTGTTGTAGGAATTCTTTTTTTTACTTACGTTTTGCATTTGCTGTACAACAATCATTTCAGAATGAAGTGTATCGTCAGCGGGTGGATACCCCTGAAAAAGCGGTCGCGCTTATTCACGCAGCGATGGCCAACATATCGCCGCAAACTTTACAGTGTGTCCATAGGCAGCTCATTCTCCGCGCTGAAATATGTATGGAGAATGGCGGTGGCCACGTGGAGCAGTTTTTGAACTGAAAACAAGCGGCCACCAATTTTTAAAACGTAGGAACAACACGTTCCATAAAAAGCAAATAAAGTGATCAGTGTTAGTAGCCGTGCAGTGAAGTGAATATTCGGTACGTTGACCTGGACGCACCTGACATTGCGACCCTTAACTTTGGGTTCAGTGACCCAGTGACACAGGTTTTCAAGCTGCAGGTCAATTTCCAACAAGGGTGAGCTTTAGTTAATTTATTGGTGATCATTCATTTTTAAATATAACGCAAGTGATGGCTTATTTCCGGCGATAATTCCCCAAATTCCCGTACGAAAATGTTTATTCGGGCTTTTTAAATAGACTTATTCGTTATCACCAACAGTGCTGGCCGTTATTGAATTACGGATTTTTATCACAATAACGAACTACTTTCACTTTTCGTTAATTTCCTGTTACATTAACTTTTCGTGGTTACGTTATTAGCACAAGGAAATTTACGTATTCCTTATCCTCCCACTTCAAATAATTATTATTTTCGAACTTCTTAAAAAAAACTGCGTATTCGTCTTTTTACGTTACACGTGATTTTCATCCATTTATCCTTTATGCATTATTCACTTTAAATGACGAACAAACCATGACAACATGTTCGATTTTATTTGTTACGCCTTTTTCATTTCCCATTCTACGCAATTTTCTTCGATGCATGCCGAGTTGCTTGTTCGTATTCGCAGTCGCAGCGCGGCTCGTAGCCACGCTAGCGCGGGAGCTCGGCCACCAGACTCGCATTCTGATTGGTCGGTGCTTTTTATTAATATGTCGTTAACGAAACCTCGGAGAGCATTTTCGCAAAGGAAAAAGATGTTTGCAAACACCCCCCGAATAACCCCCTTTATGGACCCGCAGCATTTTTGGAATACCCTGTGCATCAAATCCTCAGTTTAGTTACAAATAAAAAGCAGTTCGATAATATACAAACATATCGCAATTCAAATTTCGGCAACTTACCTTGTTTTTGAAACTGCATTTTGGTTGTAATTCAATGGTACAACGATACATATTTGTAGAAACACTTGGCATCTCAAATTTTGACAACTTACCTTATTTCACACTTGCCAGGTTATAACCTGGCTGTAAGCTGTCAAAATTTGGAGTAGATTGCATAGTAAATGTAGCATTTGACAAACATGTATTAGTTCGTTTTGGCTGAAGGTGTGCGTGTAACGCGTAATATACGTATTATGGTTGACGAAAAATTTCTTGGAGAATCAGGAGAATCAGAAGAAATATCTTATCGTTTCCGGCTGATCCATCAGACGATATATTCACTCTGTCATGCGTGGACCGATTTTATTGAAATTGGTCTTGTTCGAAAGCTGATATGCGGTTTACATAAGAAAAATGCCTTTAAATTTAGAAAATATTGCAAGCGTAATAAGATATAATGAAATAAGTGTCAGAATTAGGTTGGAATAGCCCCGCGACGAGTAAAGGTACACGGCAGCGACAGTTCGACATATACAGGGTGTCTTTCATGTACTTGGCGTTGAGACGCTACCACGTCTCTAGATATATGAATGTGATTGTTGTTATTCATTTAGGCTTGTTTAGTTTGGCATCACTGTTTTTGCGTAAAATATCGATACTCTGACCTAAGAATTGTGTTTAGCGATATCAAAAACCTTTAGAAACATTAAAGTTCAAATTTTAAAAATTCCACTATATGCGATACCGTTCGCGGCCGGGCTGGCCTCTATAGTGACCAACTAAGAATTTGGATACTCTGCCGGCCATTTTGGTGGTATATATGCATAAATTTTAAGTAAATAATATTTTTAAATTCAATGAAAATATCCCGGCCCTCTAAAAGTTAACATATTGCCGACCGCTAATGTTTCAACGTATGTCGAATGAAAAAGAGAAATCTCGTTCCCGGTCGTCAATGTGTTAAATACAAAACAATTGTGGTGGAAATGATTCTGTTGCAATTATTCAGACTTGGAACGTTTTATTTAGCTGGACACTCCTGTATACATAACTTTCCCAGCAAAGCCGATTGGTCGGAAAGGTCTAACCGACTTAAAGGCGCATTTTCCAAATCTTGCGTCATGCACACTGTTATATTTCATACCAGTTCTACACTGTTATGAAATCAGATACATAATAGCATTATACTTAATGAAATATTATATTAATGTATTTGCTGTGGTACATTCTTGTAATTACATTCAAATAAGTAATCAGACCATATTGTTTAAGGACGGAAAAAAATGCCTGTGCCTGGTCCCAGGAGAAGTTGAAGGAATTATTTACCAAGATGGAAATAGAGGGAAATGAAGGTTCGTATCCATATTTTTCGTTTTCATTTCTTTTATATACAAATAATTGAAATACTGAAGTTACCATAAAAGATTATTGATAACAATAACCAATAATTATAGTAAAATATAACAAAGTAGTAATAATAAATACATGTGTATTATTATGTTTTTAACTACCTCACAGTCGAACAGAATAAAATGGTTTTCCTATCTGCAATATCCATTAGGTGATCCTGGTAGAGGTTTCCGTCCCAAACACGAATTCGCAAGTAGAATTGCTCTATCACCCTTAGTTTTTGAAAAATACGAGTTTTTGTAAAAAACCCACGATTTTGGGTAAGAATGAGGTATTGCGTGAAAACTTGAAACTTTAGAAAGTTCAATTTACTATCAAGACGGTAGAGGAGAGTTTCCTGAATATATCAGTGTATATAGTTATTATATTTGATGATTTTGAATGGTTGTAAATGACCATCAAAGTTTAAAAAAGTGCCGATGGCACCGTTCAGTGGGCAGCATGTCAATTACGCATAGCTATGGCACTGACGAGTCGCGGCATAGCGTATACGCATGCTGTGCAGCGTATTCTTGCTCGATAAATAACTTTTCCCAAAAATGCAAAAATATTGCGTACCAAATATTCACAACTATTCAAAACCATCTTTCATAACTGAATGCACTGATATATTGAGGAATCTCTCCTCTATTTCTTGAGACTGAATTGAATTTTCTAACGTTCTGAATTTTCACGTAATACCACATTTTTGCCCAAAATTATGCGTTTTGCAACTCATTTTTTTTTTTTAAACTAAGGTGATAGAACAATTCTGCTTGCGGATTCGTGTTTGAGGCAAATAACTCTACATTCGCCCAAATAACTCGCCCATTACATATTGCACATCAATATTCGTGTTGGACAGTGTAGGATCCCGAAAGAAGGAAAAACCGTGGTGCTTGGACTCGAACGCAAGTCGTCTGCGTGCTCGCGTCCCGCTTAACCGATTCGCAACGTCAACTGGCGCGCTATTCAAACCACTATAGTTCGGCCATTCTGACCACTGAGATTGCCCTCAATCTCCGTACATTTCACATTTTGGTGCTTATCGGCAATCGAACTTAAACGTTATTTCTTATCGCTCCATACGTTACATATTAAACTCCGCATATTGAAATGAATTCCGCAAACTTATACATAATGATAATACATAAAATGGACACATTATCATAAAGCAATTAAAACTAAATTAAAAAAATTTTATCCTAAACGCAATTTGGGTACGATTTAACTATTCTAACGCACACTTAACATAAATGGTTAATTCAAATACTGTAAATAAAGGAACTTTGTTTGTTTCATGGAACATTAACCATCTCCCTTGAATTCAACCAGGGTTTCATATTTTCCGGCGCACAAACACCTTCAAAGGGTCTCTGTGTCAATTGATGACCCTCAGGATCACATATTATATATCTATCCCTATCAAATACTTTCTTTACTACATAAGGACCTCGAAACTTTGGCAGTAACTTTTTATTTGTACCCGGTGTTACGTCGACATTCTTGATCATGACGTAATCTCCCACCGAATATTGAATAGGAGGTTTATGTCACTTATTATAATATAAACTATTTTTCTCATTTGACGTGTGTATTTTGGAAACAGCGTTCTCTCTTATCTGTTCTAAATCCCGTTCTTCCGACAAGTGCTCCTCCAGAATACAACGCAAATCATCGCTAATTGGCCCAACTTGGTTTGTGCCGAATAACAATCTAGACGGCGTATCTCCCGTCGATCGGTTTACGCTATTATTAAAAGCATACTCTACGTCCGCCAAACAATGACTCCATGACTGTACACTTGTACTTAATTTTGCTAACATAGGTGTTAAAGATCTATTTATCCTTTCAATTTGCCCGTTCGCATGAGGCGTAGCTGTTGCTATTAAAACATGCTTTATCCCATTTTCCGCCATAAATTCTTTAAATTTATTAGATGTAAATGCACTTCCACGATCCGAAACAATCTGCCGCGGTTTACTATAAGTAGAAAAATACGTTTTTAAATGCCTTATCACTTCATCGGTATTCGTACTAACCGTCGGATAAAATTTTACATAAGTGATGCATTTTAAACATTTTCCAATATAATTTTGAATTTTCTGTTTCTTATCTGGGAACCAATAAATGCGTGAGATATATTCTAACGTCTTATTAATGCCTTGATGCCCTATCTCTTCGTGATTCGCTCTTATCACGTTTTCTTCCATAGATGATGGAACATAGAACAATAATCTATTGCCCAACTTTCGATAAACCAGTCCGTTATTTAGTTCATAAAATTTACTTTCCGCATGTTGCAACTGGTCTCTAATATTACAGACCTCTGGATCCTGACTTTGTAAGATCTCTAGATTTCTTTCAAAAGTATTTTCAGTGATAGCAAGCACACTAAATTCTCGGCTTAAGGGGGTAGACACGTCACGTGACACGAGCGATGCACCGCCCTGTAATACCGACAATCTAACCTAAAACATGGATTTGGGATTTTTCGTGTTTCGTCCTTATATGAGCAGATTTTTGGCTGGGCGAGGCCTCATTCGAAAGAGGAAGGTTCAATGCGGAGCGCTCTACTCACTGTTTGAGTCACAAAACTCTTTTAGTGACCTAAAAATACTTAAGGAGGTAAATACGCCACGTGACACGAGCGATGTACCGCGCTGTAATACCGACAATCTAACCTGAAACATGGGTTTAGTAGGATACGTTGTTTGTCATTATATGAGCGAATTTTGGGCTGGGCGAGGTCTCATTCGAAAGAGGAAGGTTCAATGCAACACGCTCTACTCATCGTTTGAGTCACAAAACTCTTATAGTGACCTAAAAATACTTGGAATCTGCGAGTGTATTTTGTCCATTTTTTCTCTACTTTGTTCACTCATATTATTACATATCAACAAAATCTCGTCGAACCATGGCCAGAGCGTGTTGTACTGAACCTTCCTCTTTCGAATAAGACCTCGCCCAGCCCAAAATTCGCTGATATAATGACAAACAACGTATCCTACTAAACCCATGTTTTGGGCCAGATTGTGTCGGTATACAGCGCGCTGCATTACCTGTGTACCCCCTTAACGCATCTGCATGCTGTAATTTGTCCCCTGATCGATGTTCCAACGTATAATTATAATTACGAAGTATCAAGGACCAACGCAAAATTCTTGGATTAACCTCTTTCTTTTCTAGTGTTAATTTTAAGCTATTACAATCAGTCACAATCTTAAAAGGAATTCCCTGCAAATAAATTCTAAACCGCTCGAGGGAATAAACGATAGCGAGAGCTTCCAGCTCAAAGCTATGATACTTCGACTCGGCTTGTGTCGTCCTTTTGCTAAAATACGAAATAGGGTGAAATTTTCCATCGGACTGTTTTTGCAGTAACACGGATCCGTAACCGTGCGCGCTCGCATCACAATGTAACTCCGTGTCCGCTGTTGGCGAATAAATTGACAAAACTGGTTCCGACATTATTGTCTGTTTAAGTTTCTCAAAACATTTCAATGTCTCATCGTCCCATTTAAATGCTAGTTTCGACTTCAGCAGGTCATACAAAGGTTTTGCCTCTAGCGCGAAATTCCGTATAAACTTTCGGAAATACGAAATCAGTCCTAAGTAACTATGCAATTCCCGAAAATTCCTGGGTATGGGATATTCTACGATGGCCCTTATATTTTCATTACTTGGTCGAATTCCTTCTGCGTCAATGTGATATCCTAAATAGACAATTTCTGTCAATAGAAAAGCGCACTTCGCGAACTTTAATTCAAGGCAGTTATTCACTAAAACAGTCAAAACTTCTTTCAATATTTCCAAATTTTCTTCCGTTGTCACGGTAGCAATTAGTATGTCATCGAGATAAATCAAAATCTTATTCTCCAACAATAGTTTTTGAAACGCTGCATTGATAAATCGCATAAAGAAAGATGGACCATTCGACAATCCAAAAGGCATCCGGAGATATTCAAATTGTCCCATAAAGGTCGCGAAAGCTGTATATTCAACGGAATTTTCCTTTAACAAAACATGGTGAAACGCGTCCTTTAAATCTAATTTGGTAAAATACACTTTGTTTTTCAATTGATCGATTTGATCATCTATACGTGGAATTGGAAAATTGTCTCTTACAGTCATCTTGTTCAAATCGCGAAGATCTAATGCCATTCTTTTTTTCCCTTTTTTATCTACCAACACCATACGACTGCAATACTGTGATGTACTCGGACGAATAATCTTCCGTTGCAATAAATCCGTAATAATTTCGGTAACTGCAGTTTTCTCGCTATAAGATAACCGTCTAGGATTATAGTAAAAAGGTTGACTCTTAGATTTTAAAACTAATTCCATCTCTAATCTAGTAGCAGGCATCTCAGGCCTTTCCGGACGTACATAATACTCCTCAACTACTTCCTTTACCTCATTCTGCAATTTCCAGTTCAGATTCTGGTTTACATTTACAAATATAGAGTTATCGATATCGTCTGCGACCTCGATTTTCAAAATGTCCGACACCATCGGCTCGTCCGCAACTATCTGACCCCTTTGCTTAATGCTTACCATTTTCCCAATATTAACCTCCAGTGCATCATGAGCAATAAAATCATGACCCAAAAGACAGATACAATTTATTGTCGAATTAGGGATCACGTAGAAATTAATTGTGACCTCCGAATCGGATATTTTTACTTTCTGTTCGAGTCGGCCTACAACTGTAATTTTGCTACGATTCACACCTTCGAATTTAGTAGCTTTCGACGGCGAAACAATATTGACGCATGCGGGTATAGCTCGTTCACACAAAAACGATACGGGACTACCGGTGTCTAGAACCGCAACAATCTTACCAACGTCCATAGTTACCTCGATGGTATAACAGGGAATTATCTCGGTGTTTACATCAACGATATGTGTAGCGGTGTTCGTCGTTGTCCTTGGTGTCACCTCTTCCACTGTTGTCACTCCTCCCGCTGTCTCCAACCGCTTCGGACAAAGACGTTTCTGATGCTCCTTTGAACCGTAACAGGATCCTCGACTACGCCTTGGCTTTGGACACTTATTGCTCGTGTGGCCGGTTTCCTTGCAATTAAAACATCGTACTTCCGACTTTCTTTCCTCTGCCGTAGAAGCCTTCGTTGTTGATTTCTTCGCGGTATCCGCCTTACCGACAACGTCCTTCGTTGTCTTCTGTGGGAATGCGCTTCTAATTCTGTCATAAATCTTAAGCTTTTCTTTAAGCTCTGCTAGTGTACGCGCTTCGTATAAGCCCATTTTTGCGTTTGGCTCATCTGGAATCCCATCCACGATGTATTGTATTAAGGCTTCCGTCTCGACACTTCCCCTTGCTGCTATTTCTTTCATAGTTAAGAAATACTCATGAACTGACTCGGTGCTCTGCATTTTTCTCTTGCACAATGTCTGGTGTAATTGCGCACTATTTACTTCGGTGGAGAATTCTTCTAACAACAAACTTCTGAGTCGCTCCCACGTAGTAACTCCCCGTTCACCTTGCGTGAATAATCTGGCAAGTCCGGTCAACCGCTTCTTAGCGAACAATAATTTTTGTAGTTCAGACCAGCCCAATAACTTGGCATTGTCTTCGAATTCCACGATCCATGCTTCAATAGGATATTCCTCGCTACCATTGAACGGACGTATCGTTTCCTCGATGTCGCGAAAATTCAACGCAAATTTCGGTGGCCTTCTCTCGTTCGAAAAAGATGGTAATATTTCCCCCACTGGCTGTGTCGTTGTTCCTGCTAGCGTCGGTGCAGCAACTTCCGCCGACCGTGGTTGCACCGTCACCTCTAAATCTTCGTCCGAATCCTCCTCGGTATCGGACTCCATTGCTACTGCTTTTAACCTTCTTAGATCGCATAAGTGTTCCACAATTCGACACGCAACCTCGTCCGTCGTACCTCCATAGTCCAGTCTCAGAATATTGCACATGCCGACCAAGTCACCCAAAGGAAGAGCTACCGCCGATGCGACCTTGGCTTTGAACTCGTGAGATTCACTCTCATAACCGAAGCCCTCAAAAGCCCGCAAACGCTGACGATTTCCTCGATCCCCCTCTTCACTGTACACTAATTTGTGTAAAGCCCTAATGGACTTGGTAGACGCCTTCTTAATATTCTCGCGAATAACAGCGATATCGCTCAACGTGGTCATTTTCTAACACGTTACTATCACACCTTCGCACTGAACACCGAAAGAAGAAACTCCGCACTTTTGGACAATATGGCGGCGATCGCACGTGCCTCGCGAACCAGACTTCGAAACCGTTTTCACTTCGAATCTACACTTAATTCCGATCCGTATTTAACCCAGATCCGTACTCAATTCGAATCCCACTTCTGATAGCTGTAGTGGATCTGGATGGGTATAATGCAAGGTGAATAACAGAGATAATGTAAATATATATTTAACAAGGATGTTACACTCGTAGTCTCGCCACTCTTACGCTTGGCTCTTCACTCTCTCGTCTTTCTCTCGCGACTCGCAGGAGTCGCGACTCGGTAGCTCCCGGTCTCCGCCGTAGCGCTGCGTTCGCAACGTCAACTGGCGCGCTATTCAAACCACTATATAAAATACATGAAAATATCACAAGGAGAAGATTATTATACTCTTATATATAATATTCTTCTCAAAGGGATTGACGGTCAACACGGAAAAAACAAAAATTATGAGGTTCAGGGCAGCAGGGGGAAGAAAAAGTGAAGGGAAATGGGAATGGGAGAGGAAAGGGATAGAAGAGGTAAAGGAACTGACGTACCTGGGCTTCAAGTTGAAGTGCAATGGGGGGATGGAAGCACATGTAGAGGGGAGAGTAATGAGGCAAGTGTGGGGAATGGGAAAGAGGGTGTTCGGAGGAGAATGGGAAAGAAGAATATGGATGTTTGACGCGTTGGTGTGGACAGTAATGTCATACGGGTTGGAGATCTTTGGGTGGGAGGAAAGGGTGAAAATGGAAAGGACGCAGGAGAGATTTTTAAGATGGACGATGGGGGTGGACTGGAGGACGCCAGGGTACCTAATTAGGGATGATGTTAAGAGGAGCAAACTGAGAGCGAAGGCAACGAAGAGAGAGTGGAGTTTCGAGGAGTTGGCCAGGGTTTGCTGGAAGGAAGTAACGAGAAGAGCGGAGGGGGAGGGAGAGTGTCGAGATGGGAGGAAGCCAGATGGAAGTACTTCGAGGAAAGGGGTTGGGAGCAAAGTAGGGTGGAGAGAGAACGGAGAGAAGGAAAAATGGAATGGAGGGAAGTGGAAAGAAAAGATAGGGAAATGCAAGAAGGGAAATGAGATTGGGAGAGGCCAGATACAACAAGGTGTACAGAGAGGTGAGAGTGGAAGGAATTCCAAAGTACTTGAGGAAAGGGTGGCAAGAAGAGAGATGGAGGAGGATTGGGAGATGGATGATGGGAAACGAATTGAGGGAAGCGAAGTACTGGGAAGAAGAGGAAGAAAGGATCTGTAGGGTATGCGGGGGTGAAGAGGAAACGTGATAGCACGTTTTGGAAAGGTGCTGTGGAGAGGAGGAAAGGGCGGGGGAAGACAGGAAAAGATAAGAATGATATTAGGGGAAGGGGGGAAGGGGAAGGGTGGATGAAAAAGATGGAGGAAAAAAGGCAAGGGAGCACGGAGGAAAATCGGGGGGGGGGGGGGGGGAAGTAAGACGTAGAGGGTAATCAGATAAGAAATAGAGTAAGGATAGGGTAATCAACGAGAGAGAGGGAAGGATAAGTGCGAAGGAGGGGGAATTAGGTTAAGTTAAGTTAAGTTAGGTTAAGACACTTGTAACCGCAAGCCATTGTAACCCTAAGGGGATCAAGTAAATAAATACAATACAATATAATATTCTTCTCCTTGTGAAATCTTCGTGTATTTTAAATTTTTATACTTAAGTTATTTATCATTATTTTTATATTCAATATTTAACATTAAAAAAGTACATCATTATCATTTTAGAGTCATAGTATTGCAATTTATTCCAACAATCTATCTTAGATTTAAAAAAAATTGTACTAAAAAGTAAAAAATAATTTTTTCTTTTATTTAATCTGATGAGATTTGGCACGCTTGATACTACGTTCATATTTTGCGCCGCAGCGTAGGCATACAAGAGGCGCCGTATGCGAGTGGAGAGTATAACGCTCTCCTCGTTTCCGTTTTTTCCTTCTTCCTGTTCTCTGCTGAGTCAAACACGCTTACCGATCACCACGATAGCATTACTAAAACTTAATAAGTGTATGTATACTCAATCGTTTGTTAATAAAGCTCATTTATAACCATCGAGGTTATGGGCCCAGGTAACGTAAAGAAGTCAAACATATGATATATGTAGAAACGTTTATAAATGTGCATTGGAAGTAAAAGTGAGGTTATGTACTTAGACACCACGTGCGGACAAATCAAATCGAAACGTAAAAGACAAAGGACATAGCAATAAAAATGACATCATCCTCGGAATCAGTTGACCACCGAATTGATAAACTGAACGGAAGCAATTACCAATTATGGAAATTCAACATGAGAATGGCGTTAGTACAGCGAGAATTATGGCATCACGTAACCAAAAAAGCAATAAAGCCGGAGGATGACGATACGGAGGAATTGGAACGCTATAATCGTAAAGAAGAAAAAGCGTTGGCCGCAATCGCTCTGAGTGTTGAGCATGATCAACAAGGGCAAATAATTAATTGCGAAACGGCATCTGATGCATGGGAGGCCTTAACCCTCGCACTACTGAACCACGGACTCCGGTGCCGGAGTCATTTCTGACTCACACCGATATTTCACTAATACTACTTCACAGTCGTTCGACCGCGAGCTCCTCACGGATATTGTACTAATGCAGTGACGGTCGCTCGAGTTTGGACTCGAGCACATATCGCTGTTCCGGTGCAACAATCATGTAACTACAAATTTACAAATTTTGAGATAAATGCGCTACTAGTTTCAGACATATCTAGGCTTTCCTCTATCTTCGTCTCCTGGAAAATAAGTTATTTGCAATTGCGTGATTGTCACACTAGAACGACGATATTATTGGGATCATATTTAGGAAAGAATCATGAATTATAAAAAAAATAATATTTATTCTAGTCATTCATATTACTAGTACAAGCATTACATATATTTGTCCTGTTTTGTGTCGAATGTGTGTTACATACGTGTCTTCTACAATGATCGCATACTGACGAATATTTATTATTGCTACCTATGCAGAAACAGCATCTGGCACGCTTTTGACCTTCCAATTTTGGTTTTTTCACAATTTTCCTCCCCGTTGCTTCTATTGCAGTGACAACATGTTTATGTAAGCCTCCTTGTTGGCTCTGAAATTGAACTGCACGCCTATCTATATTTTCAGCAGTCAGTTTTTAGACAATTCTTGTAAAAACATCTTTCTTCTTGTTTTTGCTGATTTTCTGTCTTCCCATTCTGGATATTTTGTTTGCCATATAACCAATGCATTATACGCGGCGATGTCTACATAATGTAGAAATAATGATAAAGGCCATCGGCGAGTGCAGCGTCTAGTAGTATATTCTCTGAGTAATTTGTCTAGAACGTCTACTCCACTTTTTGTCGAATTATAATATTTTATAATCTTTGGTTTAAAATCTTCTTCTTGTGTCGATATCTCATGTTGGTGGTGTAATGTTGAAAGAAGGACAACACACTTTTTCGGTTTCGGAACGTAGGATACCAATGTCAGATTGTCGGTAAATAAAAATTCGGAAGAATATTGTGCCCGGTTTTTTGTGTCTACAAGTATCTTTGGCAAATCTCGTCTATTTTTCCGCATAGTCCCAACTAAATAAATATTGTCCTCGAGTAGTTGTTCTGCCAAACTTAAGTCCGTGAAGAAATTGTCCGTTGTAACGCAACGACCCGAATTTCTCCAGAAATTTACGCGGTCTTTTACAACACGTTGGCCTTGTTGCTTTTCTGGAGCATATCCACGTTTTCCTAAATATACCTCCATATTGCAGCAGTAAAATGTCTTCGAATCACAGAGGCTCCATATTTTGATCCCATACTTGCCAGGTTTACTCGGCATATATACTTTGAAGGAACATCGGCCACGAAACGTCACTAATTGTTCATCGACGCATCCAACGCCTGTTGCATCGTAAGACTCTTCACAATTTGTTGAAAATATGTTTGTAATGTCTCTAAGTGGTGCCAGTTTGTCACTTGATTTCCTCTTTTCGCGTGTGGCGGAATCATCAAAACGCATATATCGCAATATATCAGTGAAACGATCACGCGACATTATTGCCGTATGATATCGACGACAAACGGCATCATCTTGTTTCCATAAGTCATTTTTGCTTTCTCGTGACTCTCTAAATCTTCCGATGAGTAACACAAGTCCAAAAAATGCATCAATTTCGATTCGGTCAACAAGTTTCCATTTTTTATTTGCAGGCATACTTGCCATTGCTTTCTTATTCGTATAAAAAATGACTGTATGTATTATTTCTTCATTCATGAATAGATGAAAACATTCATCCACTGTTTGTACATGCTCAGATGTCCTTGTCAGTGAACATTTACGTGACATGATTTCATCTGCGACATTACTGATGTTTGATGCAATCCGCTGCCATTTACGACCAGATACAATTTCATCTCCTGAAACATTGCCCATGGCTTCAGGCATATCAGTTTCAGAATCTGTTTCGACATCAGTGTCGGACTCTTCCAGCTCTGGCTCCGCATCACTATTAGATTCACTTCCACCATCTGATGATTCATTACGGTTGTGATCGTCTTCGTTTTCGTCTTCGGCAAATTGAGCATATCGAGATTGCTCACTAGTACTTGGTAGGATCGGCATGGTGTGAAAACCAAACAAAAGACACTACAAACTCACGCAGGATACACTATCAATATCACACTAAACCGTATTTTAGAAATGTAAGGTGCAAAGGGTTTCCGAAATGGAGACCAGCGTGTCACAAAGACTGTACAAGACTGATGGCGTCCTATCCAAGGCATAGTGGCCTTCCCCCGACGCTTCCATTGGGCCTGGGTTTTTCCCCAAATTTCCCGCGCGAACGGTTTCAGTCGGTGTGCGTGGGCGCGTGTGCGCGTGTGTAGGTACCGTTCGAACCCCGAGTCACCAATGACTCCGGCACAGTATTCGGAGGGTTAAAAAGAATTTTTGAACCAAAGTCACGAGCGAGAATCTTGCAATTAAGAAAACAAATAGTGTCAATACATCTAGAACCTGATGAGTCCATAACATTGTACATCGGACGAATCAAAACATGTTGTGATAGTCTGAGAGAAGCTGGATGTGAAATGAAAGACGATGACTTGGCATACACAATGCTAAATGGTTTGCCAGAAGATTACGAAGCCATCGTCATGACATTGGCAAATTTGGATGATGGGAAATTCAAATCGTCTGAGATAAAGGAAATCTTGCTAAACGAATACGACAGAAGGACAGCAAAGGAATTGGAGAAGACTGGTGGACGAAAGGAGGCGTATCACCAAATGAAGGAAGTATACAACCAAAACAAGCAAGGTCAGCCGAGCAGAGAAGCCCACAACCAAAGAAGACAAGGTCAACAAAGCAGAGAAACCCACAACCAAAGCAGAGAATCATCACGTCAGACCCCAGAGTCTAGAATCGACAACAGGAAGCGCTTTAAGTGTGGCAAGCAGGGGCATATATCACGGTACTGTAGAACGCGTCAGTCTAGGTCGAAGTCAAACCAAGAACAAAGTACAGGTTCTGCAAGTAAGAACAAAGACTCCTATTTATTAGAAATAAATAATGCGCAGTTAGATGATTTTTGGTTAATTGATAGCGGTGCAACTCACCATATATGCAAGCATAAAGAATGGTTTACATATTATAGAACGATAGAGAATGAAATAATTTATTCTGCCGACAGTCATGTAGAGAATAACTTAAAGGCCATTGGAATGGGTAATGTAAATATTGAAATTTATGTAAACAATGATCCCTTTAGTATAACTTTGCCAAATGTATATCACGTACCGAATGTTAGAAGGAATTTACTATCAGTGTCACAGATGGAAGGTAGGATTAAGAAAGTAATATTTGATAATGGAAGGGCAATAATTTTGAATAAGGTGACTAAGAAGATAGTGAGGAAGGCATTTAGTAAAAATGGTTTATATGTAATCAAAGCAGAACGTGTGAATAATATTCCAATTATTTTAGAGAAAGAGATACACGCAATTAGTAACACAAATGTAACCGAGAGCGAAAAATGGCACCAAAGGTTTTGCCATGTAGGTACATTGAACCTTAAAGAATTGTCTGCAAAGAACTTAGTTAAAGGGATAGAGAATGTAATTATTGACAGCGTTCACTGTAATCGATGTAGCGTCGGAAAATCTACGAAAGCTCCGTGCAAGCAGGTAAAAACTAAACACACTGGAAATGTATTGGAACTAGTTCATTCGGATTTGTGTGGACCCATGCCTACAGAATCAGTTGGCACGCTTGACACTACGTTCATATTTCGCGCTGCAGCGTAGGCATACAAGAGGCGCTGTACGCGAGTGGAGAGTGTAACGCTCTCCTCGTTTCCGTTTTTTCCTTCTTCTTGTTCTCTGCTGAGTCGAACACGCTTACCGATCACCACGATAGCATTACTAAAACTTAATAAGTGTATGTATACTCGATCATTTGTTAATAAAGCTCATTTATAACCATCATAATCTACGACTCTCATATTTTTTAAGTCGGTGCCAGATTTACACAGTGCAAATTATTAAGGTCGGTATCATATATATTGGCCGGTGAGTTTCGTGAGGGGTATTCTCCCACCACACCGTTTGTTTGCCTCGGTGCTTCTTTTCTCAACGTTTTCTGACTCGCTCTCGTTCCATCTCGCTCTCGCCTTCGCAGAACAAGAGTGAGCCAGAAGTGGTGGGGATAGTGCCAAGATTCTGGCGTGTAGACCAAGTCGAGCTGTCAGCGTAGAAATACACACATCAGAATAGGTGTGCGTTAGCAACGAAAAAATTCAAGAGTTTTATTGGTCAGAACATTAATTCTTTCCCGATAGCTTCATCTCGTATTGGTGTACGCATAACTTCGTAATGCACACAACTATTACGTTAAGGATAAATAACAGCCAAACGGCTAGATTCAGGCGGAGCCGAGCAGCGCTTCCGTTACCCCACCATACCCTGCGAGGGCCAATCAACTGCAATTGACAAATCCGCGATTGTCAGATGGTGGTGGCTGATTTCTCCTCGATCGCTGTTCGCGAAAACGAATTCACCGGCTAATATATTTGATACCGACCTTAGGCACCGACTTAAAATATATGAGAGTCGTAGATTAAATAAGGGAAAAAATTATTTTTTACATTTAGTGCAATTTTATGTTTTTGAAGTCGGTTTTATTTTTTTTTAAAATTTGTTTAGTTTTAACTTTTAGTTTTATATATGGCTGTACTTCCGAATGGCCCCAGTGGCCGATCGTCACGAGGTTTGGGGGGATGGTTGGGGAGAGGGTGTGGAGCCTAAATCTAAAATTGTTTTTCGGGTATTTCTTAGTTTCCGATTTATTAATAAAAAAATTTCATTACTTCCATTGACTTATTCCGACACAACGCATTCTACTTTCCGCCTTGTCCCGGGTATTAGTGTTGGTTGGGGCTAGATTAGCGCGGTTGGCGCGCGCCCGCCTGCGGGCGTGTAAAGCATAGTAGCGAACCGATGTGAGTTTGGAGATTTGAACCAGCAACTTGCGAATGCGACCCATCCTACTAAATAGGGTGTTATTCTACGGATAATCAATATTCTAGGGGGTGATTCCACAGGCCAAAATAAGACGAAGATATAGAATACAATTTTTTAATATCGCGCTTCGTTTTCGAGAAAATTGACTTTGAATTTCAGCTAAATACGCGTGACTTATCGGCGCCTGAGGAGCACGCGGATCTAAAGGGAACGCGTCGAGCAGTTCGTAAAACAGTTTGGAGGAACGGGAGGGTCGCCGGGTAGGAGTCCCGCACCTACGTAAAAAAATTGAAAAAAATTAACAATAATTTTTATTAATATTTTGGAAACTAATAAATACCCGAAGCTACAATTTTAGATTTAGGGTTCACACCCCCTCCCCACTCCTTCCTCCAAACCTCATCTCGATCGGCCACTGGGGCCATTCGGAAGAATATCCTTATATCAGCGCTGTTCAAGGTCGCTCCCGCGGGAGATTGGGGTTCTCCCACTCTCGTCTGCGTTGTCAGGGATACCGCGCGACGCTAAAGAGGCGACCATGACAGACCAGCGTGTCCGTCACCGAGCGAGCTCGGACGCCCGATACGACATGTGATTAGTGACACGCGGCATCGCAGCCAGCAAATGCTATTACTTCCCGGTATATGTTGTCAGTCTTGGTGACCTGTACTTTTCAAACAATTCTGAAACTACAAATATCATAAACAAGCCTGACACATAGGTACGAAAGTCAACGAATTAACCTGAAATGACCCATATCCAAGTGACAGACGGCTCGCGGACGTGGCAGCCTTCTTAGCGTCGCGCGGTCTCCTTGACGACGGAAGGCACGCTATGCGAGAGAAAGATTGGAAGGGGAAGCAGGCGCGGGAGGGGCCCCTACGCTGGACAGCGCTGCCTTATATATATTGGCACAGCATGCCTAGGAGATATGCGCGTACGAGCTATTCCACGTCAAAACGGATAGAGGGAAAATTTAGTTTCACCGATTCTCTTCAAATTTACAGTATGTGTCGATAACCTTGCAAAAATAAAGTATACTGAATTATAGAGGCCTATGTCAAATAGTTTTCGAAATATTTAATGTCAAACTCTTAAAAATTGGAACAAAATCGGCTGTCGCGTCATCACTTAAACTGTAATATCTGGGTTATTTTTACAGATAATGTCTCCGTCATGGGCTCATTTTAAAGCTGAAGGAATGCTTTCTCAACCCGTATATAGAATATTTTATTTAATGTTAATAATCTTGACAGTAATTGATGTTAAAGTTTCAAATCCCGATTTGACGTCGTCCCCCCCATGTTCCGGTTTGAAAAAAATACCATTCGATTCGTTGAGCCTTCATCTACTAAATGCGTTTTTCAAAAAAGGGGAGAGATTTTGGGAACAGTTAACAAAAAAATCAAACTTACGATAGTGCACACCGCTTAGAACTGCACAGATCCCATGGCCAGTCCGTACGTACGCGCTTTCAAAACAATCGCCTAGCGTAGGAAAGTATTTATATACGATGCGACAAAACAAACTTTTTGTTCAGTGACAACATGTAAAAAAAGAAAAGGAAGAATCACTAAAAGCTACCTACTATTGCTAATCTTTTGTATGGTAAGCAGATATTCCTATTATTTTTCTCGAGAATACCGAAAACACTGAACGAAAAGTTTGTTTTGTCGCATCGTATATAAATACTTTCCTACTCTAGGCGATTGTTTTGAAAGCGCGTGCGTGCGGACTGAGCATGGGATCCATGCAGTTCTAAGCGGTGTGCACTATCGTAAGTTTGATTTTTTTGTTAACTGTTCCCAAAATCTCTCCACTTTTTTGAAAAACACATTTATTAGCTGAAGGCTCAACGAATCGAATGGTATTTTTTTCAAGCCGGAACATGGGAGGGGGGGGGGGAACGACGTCAAATCGGGATTTGAAACTTTAACATCAATTACAGTCAAGATTATTAACAATAAATAAAATATTCTATATACGGATTGAGAAAGCATTCCTTCAGCTTTAAAATGAGCCCATGACGGATACATTATCTGTAAAAATGACCGAGATATTACAGTTTAAGTGATGACGCGGCAGCCGAGTTTGTTCCAAATTTTAAGACTTTAACATTAAATATATCGAAAACTATTTGACATAGGCCTCTATAATTCGGAATACTTTATTTTTGCAAGGTTATCGACACATACTGTAATTTTGAAGAGAATCGGTGAAACTAAATTTTCCCTCTATCCGTTTTGACGTGGAATAGCTCGTACGTACATACTATAATAATAATTACGTGACAGTAGCCTTTATTATTTACCAGACCTAGCAAAATATTGGGCCAATATTGATGCAATGTAGGATGGGACCACCCCTCTTTCGAATAAAAATTATCATCAAAATCGGTCCATATGCTGAGTAGTTATGAGGAAACAAACAAAAAAATACATACGGGTCGAATCTATAACCTCCTCCTTTTTGAAGTCGGTTAAAGTATTATTTTTGGCCAGTCTTCCCTATGCCATCGCGCATTATTAAGGGGGGGGGGGGGGGGGTCTGCCTTGTGGGACCGAAAATGTAGGTGATATTTGCGAATCTGTTTATAAAAAAAACTGTTGTACGGATCTATTTGAAATTTGGCAAGTTGCTTTATTATACTTTTAAGTATTATTACTAATTTTTATGAGGCTATACAAACAATGTGCTTGTGTAGTGCGTTTTTAATTGCAAAACGTTGAAAAAAAACGGCTCGTGCTGGCGTCGAAGAAAAGTGTCCTATGGTTTATCTGAAACACAAGAAGGAAAATGAATTCTTAATCTGCATGAACATGGATATCTATGGAACTAGAACAATTCAGGAAAATGAAAAATTGTTCAAATGGCAGCTTTTGAAAAAAATGTTCGAATTTCGACAAAAAATCGCAAGGAATTATTTACATAAAATAAAAACGGTAACAGATACATCCATAATCCTTGTTCCATAGATAGCCATGTTCATGCAGATTAAGGGGTAACACCACTGTAACAGCTTGAAAAATAGTGTTTTTTTGGCAATTTTTCTTGGATGGAAGGAAAGGTAATAGAATAACTCTACTGGAGGAAGTTATTAAGCACATATTTTGTTATTAAAAAAAAAAAGTTATTGAGAAATATTACAAAGTGGCGGCACTGAAGCCATTCTCGTGAGGCATGTTGAACTTTTAGCGTTCTGCGGCACGCAGTGCAGCTGGTGCAAATTTGAATTAAAAAAAAAATATGGCTTAAATCTACATGTTTATAGCTAGAGAAATACGTAGGGGATTTTAAAAATATTGGTTTTTAGTGTGATTGGTGAGCATTTGAATGAAAAACGTTCAATTTTCTATAAAAAGGGGGCAATCATTTGTTAATAAGTAATGTTTAACTTAACTTATCGAAAATCCCGTACGTATTTCTCTTCAAAATGTTATTTTAAAGATATTGTTAAAGGGTCGAATGAAAATAATGAAAATTATTGGAGTTATGCTGCGTGCCGTGTTGAAAAATCATGTTTCGAGAAAAACGCGTTTGAAGTTTTGAAATGTGTTATAGACATGAAGAAATTAAATGTTGCCGCTAACATACTTTTATTTGGAAATGCTTCTATCTGAACATAACAACTTTCTAACGACATCCGTTGTGTATTAGAGAAGTTAAAAATCAAAAGGTAGAACATTAGGTTGTACCTTCCTATTAATTTGACGCCGGTAGTCGTTTCGAAGCAGTCCGACGCGCTTGGGGAGGAGCTCGAAATTTCAAGGAAACAAATTTATTTCAACTAATACAGTTTTTCCCCCATATTCTAGAAGGTTCAAAGCATCTTTTAAGCCAATAAAAAAAAATCAATTTTCCGAAAAATTTACAGTGGTGTTACCCCTTAAGAATCCCTTTCCCTTCTTGTGTTTCAGATAAACTATAGAACACTTTCCTTCAACGCCAGTGCGAGCGGTTTTTTTCTTAACGTCCTGCAATCGACGCTCTACAGACACATTTTTTTTGTATAGCCTCATAAAAATTTCTAATAATACTTAAAAGTACAACAAAACAACTTGCCAAATTTCAAATAAATCCGTTCAATAGTTTTTTTTTATAAAACATTAGCAAATTTCTCCTACTTTTACCCCTTAAATAATAATTAATGAAGTAATAAATATGAAGTAGAATACATTTTACATTTTTATACTTGGGAATAGGTAATTAACATCATTTTCAAGAAGAATACTGAAATTAATGAATTACGATATAATATTAATTAATTATAATATTATATGTATGTATAGCTTTAATGAATTCCCCTTAGGGTTACATGAATCTCACTCCTTGCTTTACACCCCTTCCTTAGCTTAACTTCTAATTTTTATTTACTCCTCCGCTCGCTTCCCTCCCCTTTCTCTCTCTCTCTCCGCTCACTCGCCTCCGGCGCACAGTGGTCCGAAATCCCCATATCAAGGAAAAAATATGATAGCATCAATATAAAACCATCAATTTATATCACACTTGGTATCCCGGTTATGTTGAGGTTGCTGTTTACAAGTATGAAGTCAAAATTGCTAAAAACAAAATGGCTAATCCAAAGTGAAACAATAATCTGCGTTAACGGTGTTTTGTGAGGTATAGGTACGGAGAGGTAAGGAACTTAAAGTTGGGAACGATTTATAATAAAAATAAAATTGATAGTTTTGAGAATTGCAAAAAAAAAAATATTTTTCAAATTTAAATAACATACGCAAAAAGAATCATTCATTATTTTCGATGAGCAAGGCCTTCACATCATCCTTTAATTCCAAAACCTTTTTCTTTGGCTCTGTCCTTAGATTGTTTATGTATGGATCAGAGGAAGCAAGAAGCATGTGCATTATGTTCTCATTTGAGAATATACGTGAAGACTTTCTCGAATGTTTTAATCGGTATTCCCGGTAATCCTTATTTCTTGCTTCTTGTGCTTCCTCAGTTAACATTAGTCGATTTTAGTAGATTTAGTTGCGACATACAGCGGGGGGGGGGGGGAGCTACGGCACGTGCCGAGGTCCCGGGCGTCACTCGGGCCATACAGCCAGTGAGTGTACAAACATTCGGAGAGCGGGAGTTCCCCCAGAGCTGATCATGCCATCCGGTATGACCGCATCTCTTTCCCCTGCACTGCCTAGGGGTTAGAGAGCCTCCCTTCAACGGCCAGGGCCGAGAAGAGAGGGATGACTTGCCACCTGGTCCAGAGGACCACACCCTCTACCCTGCACGGCCTGGGAAGACGGGCCTCCCCCCAGGGGGGAGGGAATGACTATGGATGGCCGTCTCCTCATGGTACGCATTAACCCGCCAGGATTCTACCTCGTTTCTCGGGTACGCGTCCGCTTTTTATAGGCCCGGGCCAGCTTGCGGACGGACCGTACTCGCGGGGGTGACCATCAACAAGGGTGGGCGATCCCTACCTAAGACGCACGCATAGGTGCGCCGGAGTCATTATTCGTTGCGCAAGCCACCCTCTCCGGTCTTGACGGTACCAGCCCGTCGCTAAATAGATTCGCGGTATATGGAACCGTGTCTCGACGCCGCTCTACCAGATCTCCTGTCAACCCCGTAAGCTCGCTTTTACTCATCGTCCTGAACCCGGAGTAGCCAGGTCCCCTTCACGTCCCCGCTGGAGGCACCTTTAGGCTGCACGGGCACGCGCATACCATACCTTCAGCTTTCTAGGGTGACGGCTTGTTTACCCTCATAAGACTAGCTATCCCACCTTCCTACTCCCCCCTCTCTCCCCGTTGACTCAACGCCCTAGTACTCCCCCCCCCCCTTATTCCTGTTTCCTAAGACTTTCCACAGCTATCCTAACTGCAACACTACCCCATTGTTTCTCCCCCCCCCGACCCCCCCCCCCTCGACCTACACTCTTTAGTCCTAAGGTTATAGTTTTAAGTCAATGGATCCCCCCGGCAAGAGGGCCTCAGGGACACACCCATCCCCCCCAACCACCCATTCCCATATTAAATCAATTCTTAATCAAACATTGCGAGATCTGATAGCGAGGCACGGTCCAGAAATGGGGGCGGTCACCACCCGCCCCTAGCGGCACCCCGCATTTCTAAAGAGGTGTGTAAAATCCGGTGCGCCGGTATCGCTTAGGTGCTTGGAGCACTGGAACCATTCTTACTTTCTTACTCTTGGCACCGCTACCCTTCCGCAGTCCCGGATCGAGCTTTCCAAGGCTCGGTCAACCACTGGACCACGGTCAGAATAGCTGCCTCGCCATTCTGCTCTTCTGCTCTCATTGGCTACCTTTCTGTTTGAGATATGAAGGGGGCCCCTACCTCCGCCCCCCCCCCCCCGGTGAACCACGCCAAGGGGTAACGATCCCCTTTGAATCGCGGCTCCAGCCTCCTTCTCAGTCTACTTCCGAGTCACTGACCGAAAAGGGGGCCAGCGTGAAGGTCCTCCCCTTCTGGTGGAGATGAGCCTTAGGTATATTTCCATGGGTTCACCTCCTCCAGGAAACTCGCAATCTTGTCTATACACAACTTACTAACCTCTTCCGCTCTAATTATTTCCGTGCCAAATATCCTTCTCCGGGTTTCCATTGTACGTGGACACTCGCACAGAACGTGCACAGAATCCTCCTTGCTGACTTAGCATAGCGAACACATTTCCGTATCACTAGCCATTATCCTATGTAAATGAGCATTCAGTGGTGCATGCCCACTTAGAATACCCACCACATTCCTTGCTTCGACTCTTTCCATTTTTATTAATTTCCTGGCCCTGACCCTGTTTGGTTCAGGACCCAACAACAGCTTCGTCGTCGTACAATCAGTTGTGTCTTCCCACTTCCTTTTCCTGACCTTATCTCTCCATTCTCTGATAACGGCCTTGAAGGCCACATCTGCTATCGGGGGGATCGCCTCGTCTATTCTAGGAGCCATACTTGACCCTGCCCTATCTAGTCGATCTGCCCTCTCATTACCCGCTGTCCCTTCATGTCCTGGTACCCAGTATATGGTGATCTTGGCTCCTCTTTTCCCAAGTGCATTCAATGCTGTTTTACATTCCAATGCCAACTGAGACACATACATACTCCTACACAGTGCTTTGATAGCTGCCTGGCTATCCGAACATATCGCTATCCTACTATTATTCCGATTTCTTCTGACCATTCCAATGGATTCTCTACCGCCTACCGCTCTTCTCCGGTCTCTCTCTTCCTCCTCCTCCTCGTCGAACTCTTTTTCAATACATCGAACGCATTCTAGAATGGCAACGATTTCCGCCTGGAACACCGTTGCATATCTGCCCGACCTCTTTGTTCCCCACTTCCTCCCATCGTTCTCTTTACACCACCCTGATCCTGCCAGCCCGTCCTTCCTTTTCGATCCATCTGTGTACCAGACCGAGTCATGACTGTTCCTGATCCTTTCCTCATTCCAATCCTTTCTATCGCCGATCTCCACCTCAAACTCCATGTCAAACACATATTCTTAACTATTAAATCCCTAGGCATGATCTTCATCTTATTCAACTCTTCACCACCTTCTTCCTCCAATATCCAACTGTGACTCTTCTCGTTACCTCCAGTCCATTGATCCCAACTCTGCAATCTCAACATCATCCTCATCGCGAGCTCTTTCACTCTTACCTCCAGTGGTGGTAGGTCTGCTAGAATTTCCAGCGCCCTAGTTGGCGTGGACCTCATCACACCGAAAATCCTTCTAAGCGCTGCACCCTGGACTTTGTCCAATTCAGCCTTGTACGTAGCCATATTTGCTGTTCTCCACCAGATCCCTGCTCCAAAGGTCACCCGGGGGATTACTATCGCTTCATATATCCATTTCATCGTGACCGGTGTCAGTCCCCATGTCGGTCCTACTGCTCTGCACATCATATTCAAATTGTTCTTAGCCCTGCGAGTCTGTTTACGTACGTGATCTCCCCATGTTAGCGTTTCATTGATAATGATCCCGAGGTATCGCACTTGCTTTGATAGTTCCAGCCACTGACCTTGATATACGATCCCTCCATATTCTGGTCTTCTGTTCTTATTTGCTATCCGGATCAACTCCATCTTGCTCGGATTCACCGATAGACCGTTATTCGTACACCATTCTTACAATGCATCCAATGCTCTCTGCAATGTTATCTCCACCACACCTATATCTTTGTTCGAGGCCATGAATACCACATCATCCGCATACGCCGACGTGGTGACTCCACAGTTCTCAAGGGTGTACAGCAGATCATCCACCGCCAGACTCCATAAGAGCGGCGATAAAATTCCCCCTTGCGGACATCCTCTGTTGACCACCCCTGCCGCTGTAGTCTCACCCCTACTCGTCCGGACCTTCCTTGTGGACAACATCTGTGTGATCCATTCCACTATGTGTCCCTGACTGCAAACTTCCTTAGCGCATTTATAATGACATCCGTGGGGGTTCTGTTAAACGCTCCTTCGATGTCTACAAAACATGCCAACGTCACTAGCTTTTCTTTGTTTGCTATCTCAACCTTTTTTACAAAGTGATGAACCGCCACTTCCACTGATCGCCCCAACCTAAACGCATGTTGGAATCGATGCAAGGGTCTTCTCTCCAAGTACACATCTTTTATGTACCTATCCACCAGTCTCTCCATTGTTTTCAAAACATTCGACAGCAAGCAAATAGGTCGGAACGACTTGGGCGTCGTGTAGTCTTTCATCCCTGGTTTCGGAATGAACACTACTTTTGTGGTTTCCCATGCCCCTGGTAGTCGACCCGATGCCAGGCTAACTCTCATCATGTTCACCATAGCACCACTTATCCACGGGAGGGCTTCCTTTAACAACTTTGGGAAAATCTCATCGACTCCCGGTGCCTTATAAGCCTCAAAAGATCCCATTGCCCATTCGACTCTCGCCTCGCTCACTACACTTCTAGCCTCTGTCCAACTAGCCTCACTGATATCCGGCCAAGGAGTAGACTCCAGATTAAATACTGGTACTTCCACCATCTCTTCGTCTCGAACCATATCTCTCTGATTCCCACTTGCGCCCTCTATCTGTATTCCTGGAAAGTGTTCCTCCAACAGCATGGTAATTATCTCCTCATCATTCTCCGTGAATGTACCATCGGATTTCTTCAGATCGCCAAGCATCTCCTGGGCATTCCTCTCAAGGATCCTAGTCAGCCTTGCCGCTTCCGGTATTCTACTGACGCTGGTGTAGTACTGTCTCCATCCGTTTCTCTTGGCCTTAAGAACCGCCTTAGTAAACGCTCTCCTTGCTTGAAGCCCCTTGGTCCTCCAGACCATCTTCCGCACTCCATGTCTTGTCGTTCGGGCTTTGTTCGTGAGAGTTTTTGCTTTAAGCTGTAATCTCCTTAGCTCCCCATTCCACCATGGCGTATGGATTTTATTCCTAACTTCTTTGGCCTCGGTCGCGCTTTCCCACGCTCGCATCATGGTACCTACAATGGTTTCATTCGCCGTATCCAGCTCCGCTTGATTATTGATCCTTGTCTCCATTATGGGTCCGATTTTTCCTAGTTCCGCCCTATAGACCTTCCAATCTGTAGCCCTAGGATTTCTCTTCCATATCTTCTCTACTTGCGAGACGTCTCCTACATCAAACCTGATGTATTTGTGATCCGACACACTATACTCACTCAGTACTGTCCATCCTCTAATGTCACCAATCATTCCTGCTGTGGCCACTGTGATGTCCATTACCTCTTCCCTGTCGACCGTGACAAAGGTAGGTTCATTTCCCACATTTAAACAGATCACCCCGCTTTCATCAAGGTAGTCTGCAAGTTGTTCTCCTCTGCGATTCGTGTCCGTGCTACCCCACATCTCGTGCCTAGCATTCGCATCCATTCCTATAATGGCACCCATCTGCTTTCCTTCGCACCATTCAATCACCTCCTTACACTTGCCACCTGGTGGAGCCTCATCCGCGTTCCACGGCAGGTAGGCCGAGGACAGTATTATTCCTGCTCCTCCAGTGTTACTAATACCCCTCCTAGTAATATTGATGGTGGCCACATCCGGATTGCTCAACTGGGGTTTAAATGTCGCATGTATTCCTTTTCTCGTGACTATGCACGCTCTTATCCTCCCCTCGCTGGCACAGGTTGCGTATGTCATGCCAACCTCCCTCAGGCCCCTTGGTGCCCCATGCGCGATCCAGGGTTCCTGAATCAGTGCCACGTCCAGATCATGTGTCCGCATTAGCCTCACCAATGTTTTGGTGGCTGCGAACGAGTGGTGCAGGTTGATTTGGACCACTCTCAAAGCCATTTCGAATGTAGCTGATGATTCCCTGCCTCCGGTCTCTTCTTACATTGGGTAACCCGCCTGCGGACACTGCTTTAACCCCCTCCCCCACACATATGTAAATAACGGATGACTTAAGGTTGAATTGAATTGAATGCCCGAACTCCGATTACCCAACCTATGGGATCCCCACTTAAATTTTTCACAACTTTTCCTCTCCCCTTCCCCTTCCCCTTCCCACTGTTCTCACTTCCCCACCACTATGTTGTATTTTCGATTCACAGCTGAAAAGGAAATAATGGCACGGGGCATCCTACATCGGACAAGCCCCTCTTCATTACATATTTACAGATACCCTACCTTTGGCCGTTCCATGCTTTCCCAGGCACTTCCTGTGAGACGACTCTCACCATGAACCCACACCGGTGATTCATCAATCATTGTTGCCAGTATCATTTACTGGTCAACCCCAGTCCAAAGGGTCCCAGAGAGCGACGTCAATCCCCCTCCATAACCACCACTCGATAAACCTCCCTAACCCCAAAGTAAAAAAAAAAAAAAAAAAAAAAAAAAAAAAAAAAAAAAAAAAAAAAAGCCTCACCTTTCCTCTCCCCCGTTTTAGTCCCCACTTCATCCCATTCGCTGTCGATTTGTAGGAGGTGGCAGAAAGGACAGAATATTGTTCCAAGGACTATGCTCTTGGGATAACCACAGTACCACCGACCAACTCGCATCCCTTCATGTGCCCAATCATCTAAGTGTAGTCCCCGGGGTCCAGCAGGAAGGGGGCACCGCCCCGCCCCCTCCTGTGAATTCCTACCGACGTCTCTGCCTGTTGTACTACATAAGACAATCATACAAGGAGGGACAACATTCCGACTCCCATAATAAAGTGAAGTATCAAGGCTTCCACGAATCCTCCAAACACTGCTGGCCCCCGTGGACCCCCATCATCCCCTCCCCCCCTAATCACGGAGCTTAAGGATAAGGTACCAGGATGCAAATGACTAAAGGTCAGTCTCAACGTTATCCTGCTGAATTAATTAAATGGAGTATCTGTCGAGTCTACGTAATCGGTTCCATTACTTAATAATGATTGCTCCATTCCAACATTCGAGTTGTTCCCCCTCCCCACCCCAACTCCCAGCCCCACGCAACAGGTCGGTCCATACAGGACACAGTGTGATACCAGAGTAAAATAAGTTGGCCAAGAGAAGGGTCAGCCTCCAGCTACAAAGGTCAAATTCCCTTGTGGTCTATAGTCTACTACTCATCCCATGCATTCAATTACCGACTATATGACTGGCGCCCAAATCTTACATGGAAATTACAGGGCTTACCCCTCCAAGAGTCCAAACACTCATGTATGTATGTTTATAATACGATATCATGTGACCCATGACAGTGCTATAAGTCCCCCATAGCATGACGCCCAAAGACCCAAGTCACTCAGCGATGCTTCCACACCTATTTGTAGAAAAAACGATATCATATAAGGGCCAAGTGGCGTGGTCCCAATCCCTCCACACCCCCAAGATACCCAACTCTTTTAACAATATCCACATAAACACACATACATAGGGACTATTAAACCATCCAAGATCACCCGCCTGCGGCCACAATCCCTGTCCAGAGTTCACCAAACCCTGCCCCACAATCCAAGGAAATACAAGCCTACGCACTCATAAGGAATGTAACACTCAAGCCCACACAGCCGAGACACCAGTCCCATACCCCATTCAGGGAGCCCATACTGCTGAACCCCTACATTTACACACCCACGTACACATTCGCACATGTAACCATGTACATACAACCACGTACCCACGCATTCATATGCATGTAAGGAATGCAGTCCCGTATGGAATTGAATAACAAGAACATGAGACTTATATAGGACTCAAAAAGCTTAATTTATTGAGACTCTGCATATGTATGGTACATTGTGTCATATGATACTAGAAGACAAGGACATGAGCTTCATATAGAGTAATTATCAGGTCTTAACATCCCAGACAAGAGAAATGTATCTATCCCTTCCCCCGGGAGCGCACCTCATTGGGTGACGACAGAAGCATCAGTCCCACACTGCAATTAGGGAGCTCAACCCATTTGAACCATGCTCCTCCATACCCATGCTCATTTGAGGAGTAAATTGTCATACGAATTAAGTTGACACCAAGTGTCAGGAGCACGAGCCCTATTGCCCCTACGAGGCAACTACTGTGCTCCGATGGAAAGATGAAACCCGAAATGTCAGGGGGGCGAGAGGGGTTCTTCGCTCGCATTGGCTCCCGCTGCCTGTGCCCCGTTTGCTTACTTTGTATTCGTCGACGTTGTCGCGCCAGCCAATAGGGATATACTATTCGGGCCCTGATTCGGACCCTAGAGTTTCTCGAGTATCATCTTTCCATCGGAGCACAGTAGTCCTCTGTAACGCTTAATGGGCCCAATCTCCTAAAACTATATTTATATTTATATATAAGAAAATGTAATATAATCCACGTCCTGATGATAAAGGCACAGGACTTATGAAAAACAAAATAAAAGGAATGTAATCTCACTAAAAGAGGAATGTACACGTATGTGCTCCCAAGTACCACTCTCCCAGAACAACATAACATAGACAATTAGTCCTCTGTAACGCTTAATGAGCTTAATCTCTTAAAACTATATTTATATTTATATATAAGGAATGTTATATCACCCACATCATGATGATAAAGGCACAGGACTTATGTAAAGACAAAACAAAACAAAAAGTGACCTCACTAAGAGGAGGAATGCACTCGTATGTGCTCCCTAGTAGTACATCCTCAATTGAACATGACAGAGGCATAAATCCCTTAAAATAAATTTACTGAATGTTGAATAATGAATATTAATGTGGAAGTTTAACCTATTATAGTTATATACATATATACATGTGTACGCGAACAGTACGACACCCCAGAAAAGGCCCGCCCCACCGGGCGCAAACACCCCCCGAGCCCCCGGGACCCGGACAGCAGCCGAGTGCGGGACCACCCCACCGCCACCCGCCGCGAAACCCGCGAGAGAACCGCATGAGTGCGCGCCGCGGTACGAGCCCACATAGACGGCCGCACACCCACGCAGCCCCCCCGCAACCCACGCCGCGGCCAGCACGCAGCCAGCCCCGCGCCCGGCCGCCGCCCGGGCCCCACAAACCCAGGAGGCACCCGCACCCGACGGGGCAGGCCCGCCCCAGAACGTCCCATGGTCGCAGTACCAATCCTATAAATGATTGAGAGACATAAACACCTAAAAACAAGAGCACCCATTCCTTCGTAGGGAATGTGCTGTACGAGCTTGTACAACCGGACCCCAAATCCCGCACAAAATACAACATACGATCTTCAAGAGGCTTAGCTTACATTCACTATATGCATATATATATACGTAATGCACAATAAGTACCGACCATCAGGTACTGAAACTAACGCTCAGGAGTCAAGGAACAGTCAAAAGCCTATCTCCGGAGTCAGTCAGAGAAAGAACTCGCGGTGTGTGACCAGGGACTGAGTCAATCCATCTTAGGGGTGAAGCTCACCCGAACTGATCCCCCAAACAACTTAAACTGTTGCCCTTTACCTCTTATGTAGGCCCAAGAATTTGCACTCATCTTTACCGTGAATTCCCTACTATGCTCCTGTGGTTCTCCCCGATAGGTCACCTCCCAGTCCCTGGTCCCACACCGCTCGTACCTCCTGTCCAACTCCTTGAACACTGATCCGATCTTCAGGTGCGGCTCCGATACCACTAGAACCACTGTACAACGTTTTTCTACATCCCTCTTCCGCACGATCTTCAGTCTTTCTTCCTCGTTTGTGACCCTCCCTTGTTCCACTTCTGTTCCAATTCATTTGCTGGTGGTCTCATTTTCCGTGGTCAGCAACAAGCTGCCATTCATCCATCCTCTGCGAGATATGGACAGCGTAACGTCTGCATCGGTAGAATGTTCCAGCAGCATTCCGAAGACCACTGATGCTTGTGTCCTGCTTAGTTTAGCCAACGGGTATTCCTTTGGCACGATTGCCAGTACTTCCTCACATCGTTGTTTTCCGCGCTCTTGATTCTGAGCACAAGGCGAAGCCCCCTCCCCCATGCATGCTCCTACCCCAGCCCTGCTGGATCTCACTTGTGCTGCTGCTTCAGCTTCAGTCATGATAATATTGCACGTATGATTCCACTAGCCTACCCCACCACCAGTAGGAAATAGGGAGTGAAACAAAACAAAACAGAAGGAACATCATCAGGACCCGATGAGCCACTGCTTAGCTATGAATCCAATGAAACGGCCCGCACATCCCGCAGGAGGCATTTGTCACCGTGTCTACTCAGAGTATTCCGCGACTCTGCCCACATACCGACTATCATTCCCAAAGTTCAAACGAATTTCATGCCGGCTCTCAGGACTTATTTATTCAATGCCCCCCTCATATCCCTCTACACTAGAGCTGTTCGAGCACTTGGAACAAGCGGGCCGGGATATACCCGGCCCGACTAACCGAACTGAGCCGAGCGCCCAGAGACCAGATCCCGGCCCGACCCGAGCCACTCGAATATCCGAGTACTCGAACATCTCCACCCTATACCTCCTATCATGTACAAATCCAAGTCTAAGAACTCACAAGCAACCCAACCGATCATTCACCAGGGTGCACTCACAACACCGATTATAGACTCACAGATCACAGCTCCCTCGGCACACACTTGCCAGGTACCCCCATGATCCCATCATCTACCTCTCAAATAGTACGTGAAGGCCGAGAATAAAAGGAGAAAGGGAGTTATATCCCATACACCCACGTGTCCACCAGCGCAAGTCCAACGCAAGATCCGAAGATCATGTGCATTTACTCCATGAGAATGCCTGGATGTTCCATCAATTGAAATATCTGAATGTCACTGCCTCTTAGCCTTGTGCCATAAGGACACGACCCGAAGGGACATATCTCACTCTACGTCCTTCCTATAATTATAATTAATTTTATTGAATGAAACTTCCACGGAGTCTCAAGAATATTCCCCAAATAAGTTGGCATGCCCAGAACCTGGAACCCCCAACGACAATACCCAACCCATCCAATGACCTGACAGTTTAAATCAACTACCATTATACAACAAATGATATCCCCACAGATGCTACACGGGAGAGAAGGGAAGGGGAGAGAAGGGACACCAAATGAAATACATATATAAGATTCAATCATCAAAAAGAAGGGAAACAATCGACAGCGAATAAAGTAAATGCATTTTCCATAGAACACGTGTATAACCTAAAATCCACTGAATGTAATATAGCATGTGAACAAGTCCCCATCTGACTTGCCCATACTTACAGTTTCTCACTTACTCTCCCGTGCAGCACCCCCGTCAGGTAAAATCACTTTTTCCCACACAATGACTGAATGGTATCAAATGAAATTGAACCGTCCGAGATACCGGCCCTGTTCGTATCAACGCAAAGCACTTTGTCCATGGTAACTGGTAAGTCTATTTTATACTTCGTCGATGGTGTAGGTTCCCCTGTAGCACCACAGACCAGGTATAGGATAGACCAGGCCTGGGATTTAAGTGCCTCAGTTAACATACCCATAGGTAACATAGCAGCTGTTATTATTATGCACTGTATTCGGCATGTAGTACCAGCTATACATACAGGGTGTTTCAAAAATGCTGCGGGTCCTTAAAGAGGGTGATTCGGGGGGTGATTGTAAACAACTTTTTCCTTTGCGAAAATGCTCTCCGAGGTTTCGTTAACGAGATATTAATAAAAAGCACCGACCAATCAGAGCGCGAGTCTGGTGGCCGAGCTCCCGCGCTAGCGTGGCTACGAGCCGGGCTGCGACTACGCGCAAGCCAATAACAAGTATCTACCGACTGGGATGTACGACGAGTCGAAGGCGTCGACGTATCTGATGTACTTCGACGTCAACAACTTGTACAGCTGGGCAATGTCGCAGGCTATGCCGAAAGGTCGATTTCGATGGCTGGACGATGCGACAGTGGCCGCGCTCGACGTGTCATCCCTGCCCGACGGTGAGGGAGCCGGCGACGAGGAAACCGAGGGATACCTGTTGGAGGTGGACATTGAATATCCCAAGGACATTCACAACGCGCACGCCGACCTTCCATTCTACCCGGTGCGTGAGCACGCGCCACACGGTAAACAGACCAAGCTGCTTGCCACGCTCGACGATAAGGAGCGATATGTCATTCACTATCGCTACCTGAAACAGTGCATACGACGCGGTTTACGCGTGACGCGAATTCATCGGGTGTTGCGATTCGATCAATCGCATTGGTTGCGCGACTACATCGAATTGAACACCAATTTGAGGACACGCGCCACGAGCGAATTTCAAAAGACTCTATAGAAGTTAATGAATAACGCGGTGCACGGAAAAACAATGGAAAATGTGCGGAATCGCGTATACGTGCGACTGGTGACGCGGTGGGACGGTCGTTACGGCGCGGAGGCGCTGATCGCGAAGCCTAACTTTCATAGTCGTACGATCTTCTCCCAACAGTTGGTGGCCATCGAAATGCGAAAACTGAAAGTGAAGTTCGACAAGCCAATATACGTGGGGATGTGTGTGCTGGACGTATCGAAAGAATGCTTGTACGAATTGCACTATTCATATATGCGTGCGAGGTGCAGTGATCGATGTAAGGTCCTGTACACCGATACCGATAGTTTAATGTATAGTGTGGAATGCGAGAATGTATATGAAAGGATGAAGTGCGACATCGCGCGGTTCTCACTATCACCCCTGTGATATCGTCCGATGAACTTGGGTTACGTAATTATACAGTGTACAGGTGCGACAGATCCCAGCGAACCAGCTGTTCTAATAGAGGCGGCGGTGTTCTCATTGGGGTAAAAAATTCGATGGCTTCGCATGCAATTACTGTTAACTATTCAGAAGTCAAACAATTTTTTGTTAGAGTCCGCCTTCACAGTGATAAATACCTGCTACTGGGTGCAGTTTATTTTCCGCCAGCATCCCAAACTTCACTTTATGCTAATTATGTCGACTCTGTCACGGAACTAAGCCACAAGTATAGTGAAGATACATTCTGTTTGTACGGAGATTTAAACCTCCCTCACGCGGTTTGGTTCAATGACTCGGTCCAAGACTGCTTTAGAAGGACGGGCGTTTCGTCGAATGAATCTGCAGCCATTGACCTCCTCCTTGGTTGGGCAGGGTACTGCAACCTTACCCAAGTAAATAATGTTCTTAATGCTTTCGACGTTATGCTCGATCTCGTCTTAGTTAGCCCCACTAATGTCGCTATGGTTCGATTCATTGACGTCCTTATTGATTCGGACGCCTATCATGCACCCTTATATATAATGTTTAAGGGACTGGCCTTTGATCCTGCCCCAATAAGCGGTAACCTAGTTTACAGGGACTTTAAGCGTGGCGATTACTCGAGCGTGCTGCTTTATCTTAACTCTGTAGATTGGGATATGGAGACAGGAAACTCTGAGCTTGAAACTGCCCTCCAGCATTTATATGACCATATTAATAAGGCGATCGAAGCGTTTATTCCTGTTAGGGCTGTTGTTAGATCCACGTTTCCGCCAATATTCTCCCCGACTTAAAATCCCTTATCCGGCAGAAGAAAGCGGCGCATAAAGTCTTTAAGCGTTCGGGCTCATTGTGTAACTATATAAACTTTTCGAGTCTCCGTTCCAGATGTAAGCGTTCCCTGTTGCAAGAGCACCGTGCTTATATTGATCGTGTCGAGAGTGTGGTATGTGACGATGTGTTAAGTTTTTGGAAATTTGTTAATACTAAGCGTGGTGTGCACGGAATTCCTGGTAAGGTTCACCTTGACCGTGCGTTTGCCTCGTCGCATGCAGCAGCAGCCAATCTGTTTGCGGATTTCTTTGGCTCAATATATGTCCCTCAGGCCGGAGCGGCGCCTGCCCTGAACTCTGATCCGTCCTCTTACGGTGATGTGAACATTCATTCGATTTCAATTTCCATTGGTCAAATGGACTCCCTTAATACTAGAGCTGTTCGAGTACTCGAATATTCGAGTAGCTCGAAATTCGAGTCGAGCCGGGACTCGGTGTCCGAACCGAGCCGAGCGCTCGATTAAAGCGAGCGGCTGAAAACAATTGTTTCGTTCGTCAATCGCTACCTTCATTGTGCAATCTAATCCAAATTTATAACCTGACGTTCCTGACGAGTGTCAAATGAGCTCGATTTTTAATCGAGCCGCTCGCTTTTTTCGAGCGCTCGGCTCGGCTCGGTTATTCGAACCGAGTATATCCCGGCTCGCTTGTTCCGAATACTCGAACAGCTCTACTTAATACATCCAAGGGTTCAGGATATGACGGGGTCCCGCCCCTGTTTCTGAACGAATGTGGTTTCATCCTTGCTAGGCCCCTTTGACATATCTTTAACTCATCACTAGCTAAGGGAATTTTCCCTGCAGCGTGGAAGACCTCCTTAGTTACCCCGGTATTCAAAGCAGGCGACCGCTCGGATGTTAGAAACTATAGGCCTATTTGTAAATTATCGGTCATACCTAAGATCTTTGAAGAGATAATAACGGAGTACTTAAGGGGTTACACCACTGTAACAGCTTGAAAAATAGCGTTTTTTTTGCAATTTTTCTTGGATGGAAGGAAAGGTAATAGAATAACTATACTGGAGGAAGTTATTAAGCACATATTTTGTTATTAAAAAAAAAAGTTATTGAGAAATATTACAAAATGGCGGCACTGAAGCCATTCTCGTGAGGCATGTTGAACTTTTAGCGTTCTGCGGCACGCAGTGCAGCTGGTGCAAATTTGAATTAAAAAAAAAAAAATATGGCTTAAATCTACATGTTTATAGCTAGAGAAATACGTAGGGGATTTTAAAAATATTGGTTTTTGTGTGATTGGTGAGCATTTGAATGAAAAACGTTCAATTTTCTATAAAAAGAGGGCAATCATTTGTTAATAATTAATGTTTAAATTAACTTATCAAAAATCCCGTACGTATTTCTCTTCAAAATGTTATTTTAAAGATATTGTTAAAGGGTCGAATGAAAAGATTGAAAATTGTTGGTGTTATGCTGCGTGCCGTGTTGAAAAATCATGTTTCGAGAAAAACGCGTTTGAAGTTTTGAAATGTGTTATAGACATTGTAACCGTGATACGCGGGGTTACCGGTGGGACGGTGGAGGTACCGTATGGCCAGCTCAGGACGGCGGTCCAGGGCCGCCGATCGAATGATTGAACGCAGGAGTAGAGTAGAGTACGACAGTTTATTTACGCTTACGGCTAAGTACAAGAGATCCCGGCCAGGTCTATGCTGGCACACAGTGTGAGGACGGCTTAATATATCGCGGGTCCCGGTGTGTATCGCAGCGCACGAGTCGGCGTGGGTTCCGGCGCGGATCGCGGCGCGTATCGCGGCGTGTGTCGCGGCGCGTGTTCGGTCGGTAACGATGCGGCGATTGGGGGGAGATGGTTTGACCGTTCGGTGTCCGGGCGGGCCAACCCTGCCGATGGACCCTAGTCGAAGAGTCTTTAGTCCGGTCACCCAGTGGGCACAACCCGTGGGTGGATTGGAGACTGTGGAGACGCTCTCGAGAATGGAGATAGCTCCGTTCGGGAGATCGATGGCGGTTGACGGCCTGCTTCCAAAGGATGGCTCACGCTATCCTACTGGGAACCGTGGAGGTTGCAAAAATGGTACGCAGAGATGCAGTCTGTCGACACACGAAAACTGGTGCTTACACTAGCGCTTGTCTTTCGCAACCACGAGTGTCTGCACAAGAATGTGGAATCGTACAGGATGCCTCTGGGAGAGTTGTACTGTGTACGGTCGCTTCTAGGCGGTCTCTGCTTAAATAGGCCTATGCCCTTGGCTTATATATCCTCGTCCGCGGAGTTTCGGCAGCGAGAGAGTTAATTATTGTGTACCCTCTCGCGCCTATTCTCGGAATCACGGACGAGTGGTGGGGGGGCAAGACCGTTGGCCACGCGCGGTACTCGTCGTTATGATCGGGCGCGTGGTGTGGGGGGGGGGGGGGGCAAGATCGTCGTCCTACCGACAATAACTCGTTACAACATGAAGAAATTAAAAATTCGACTGTTTATAAATTTTTACCGTTAATCTGCTATCCCAGGACCATAAAGGCTATCGCCCACTAGGCCGAACGGAACCGAACCGAAGTTCGTCGGCGCTCTTCTATCATATGGGCGATGCATGGTCGCTGCTGTTCTATCATATGAGCGATGCGTGGCTGTCGCGCTTCGCTTCGCTTCCGTTCTGTCTAGTGAGCGACCACCTTAAAGCTGCCCTTCTATGTTGTAATATTCTTCCTCATTCTCTTTCCTCGAAGATTTTAAGGTTGAGCGTGCCTCTTTTGCCGCATCTGTCAAAGAGAGCTTGGCGTTGTTGATCCGCTTAGCATCGGCTTCAAGGCAAAAATTGTACGATTCGACACCAATATCCATTCCCAAGGCTTTCACAATTCGTAGAATACTTGTCAAGCCACCATTAAAATTGCACACAGCAATATCAGTAGCTATATTTAAGATATTTTTGCCGCTTGAATAAGATTTTGGAGCCAAATTCCAAACGGTAGCATTAAAGCTTTCGTTGCTATTTTGGGTGTAGCCTCCCAAGCAACGGTTTAGCAAATCGTCCCGGCTCAGCTCTTCATAAATTGGCTTAATTGCTTCAAAAACTTCCTTAGAAAGCGGCGGCTTATGATGGAAGGTGTCCAAGGAATCCGCTGCTTGCGCCTTCTTCCAATTACACCAAGACTCTGAGCACTTCTCGTGCTGTGGATTTTCATCGGTGGATAACTTATGGAATAAAGTCGCCCAGATTTCATTCTTCATATTTTCTAAGGAGTTCGAAGTCCGACGTATTGCCAAGCCATAATAAATTCTTAATTGATCAATTAATTTGGCAGTTAGTTTACCTTTTCTTCGACGACCCTCAAAAATACGTTGCCGCTAACATACTTTTATTTGGAAATACTTCTAACTGAACATAAAAACTATCTAACAACATCCATGGTGTATTAGAGAAGTTAGAAATCAAAAGGTAGGACATTAGGTTGTACCTTCCCAGCAGGATTAATTTAACGCCGGTAGTCGTTTCGAAGCAGTCCGACGCGCTTGGGGAGGAGCTCGAAATTTCAAGGAAACAAATTTATTTCAACTAATACAGTTTTTTCCCCATATTCTAGAAGATTCAAAGCATCTTTTAAGCCAATAAAAAAAAAAACAATTTTCCGAAAAATTTACAGTGGTGTAACCCCTTAACGCCTAACCTCACTAATGTTATTTGTAACAATCAACATGGATTCGTTCCTGGCCGGTCGACGACAAGCAATCTAGCGGTATACCACGGCTTCGTATCTACTGCGCTGGATGAGGGTCTTCAGGTTGATATCGTGTATACCGACTTCCGGAAGGCCTTCGACTCTCTTGATCATTGTATCCTGCATCAAAAATTAGCCTCAATGGGGATTACCAGTCCGCTCCTCGCTTGGATTGACAGCTACCTCGATGACCGTGTGCAGGTGATCAGGGTGCAGGATCGGTTGTCTGATTCGGTCAGGGTGACATCCGGTGTTCCGCAGGGATCACACCTCGGTCCTCTCCTGTTCCTTCTCTTTATTAATGATCTCAAGGAGACTTTTATCCACAGCAAATTTTTAATGTACGCGGACGATCTAAAGATTTTCCGCACTATTAGCGGGTCTCTCGATGTGGATCTGTTCCATGCCGACCTCTTTAGATTTTGAGCAGTGGTGTACCGTTAATAGGATGACGTTAAATGCGGGTAAATGTGTATTATTAAGGACACATAGGGCTGTCAGTGGTATTCCTTCTACATATAATTTATGTGATACCACATTGTCTGTGTTACGTGCCGCGGCCTTTAGTGTTCGAGCGGCGCGTTTTAGACGGCCAAATTCTGATCAGGGGTATCCCACAATCTTTAATTATCAGAATTTGTCGTATTTATGTAGGTAATGGCAAGGAGGCTCGCCGCACTCGCAGCAGTCGATTATTCTATTTACTTATCTAAATACCTTATCAGAAGGATAAGGGGTAGATTTTGGGATCGTTGGTGCTCTAGTCCCATACGGGTCTTTTCAAAGGAATCGGACAGGTAATTAATGAGTATAATTTAATGAATAATAAAGCTTTAATGCCGAAATATTGGATGGTTGTAAAACATATAGTACTGAATATGTAAAGAAAAATTAATCAACAACAAACATAGACATTCGCGCTATCGGGCACAATTCCTGATTAGGGGAATCCCACAATCATTTGATTATCAGAAATTGTGTTAAGTACGATTCAATCATAATACAGTGTACAAAAGAGATAATAGGTGCAACTCACCAGACAGTCGATATTGTATTGACAAATATATTTTTGTGGTTTTCGGTTGGAATGTTTTCCTGTGGTCTGATGATATATCTAAATCAGAAAAAGAGATAAAACGCGAACACACACACACACTTGGTTATATTAACGAATAAATCTTAAGGGGTCTCCCTAGTGTGACGCCTGGAAAATAGGGCTATATTTGGGAATTTTTTTGAAGGAAATGTACTTGATATTGCGGTTTCTAACTTTGGGGTATTTATTCAGTTACATTTTGACAATCTACTTGAATTTTTTGAAGCATTAATGATAATTATATTTTATGTTATAAGGGTTATAATGAAAAGCTCGCAAAAAAACGCCTGCTGCTGGCGATCACGATTCCGGCTGCCATGGTTATCTGAAACAAAAAACACAGTTATTTTCTTAAGCTATATGAATGTAGCTAGGACTTGAACTAGAATGAAAATAGAAAATCACCAAATAAAAAAATGGCGGCACTTTAAAGAAAAGTTTTCATTTCGCGGCAAAAAAGTGGTCAGTTTTTTGAGCTGCAAAATTCGAATTTTGCAAATAATGACTTCATTCTAGGTCATATCCTAAGAGAACACGCACTCAATATATATGTTAAGTTTTAAGTCGTTTGGTTGAGTAGTTTTGGAGATATCGTGATCGCCGGGCCGAAAAATGTAGTTTCGAGTAAAACGCGTTTAAAGATTCAAGTACCATTTTTCAAATAATAAATCATACTTACGATTAGTCTCCGATGCCTGGCCCATAGAGTACACCTTCCTCTTCTTCATACAATTCTTGTAAAGCTGCATTTGCTTTCCTTCGAGCAGTTCGAGCTTCTTTTGATGCTTCCTGATGCCTTTTCTCTCCAAGGCAAACTCTGTTCACGTCTTGCGTATCGGCAAAACTTTTGGCTTCTGGGCCAATTGTTACTCCCATCGTATTTAATACTCTTAATAGTGACTGGTAGCCATCGTTAAATATGCCAGTTGCTAAATATGTTGCTACTTCAACTGTTTTTGGCCCAGAGTATATATGTTTGGGGGCGAAATGCCAAATTAACTGATTAAAACTTTCGTTATTGTTCTGTGTGTTTCCGCCTAGACATCGCTCTATCAATTCGTGTTGGGATAAATTGGTATAAATGGGCTTTATAACCTGCTGTACGAGTTCAGTAAGGGGTGGATCATGAGTGTAATTGTCGAGGGCGCCTTTTGCTTCGGCTCCGGTAGGGCAGTAATCATGTTCGGGCGCTGTATCAGTGGAGCACTTATGGTGATACGTTGCCCAAATCGCATTCTTCATTTCCTCCACTGAATCCGTGTGTCGTGTAATTGCTAACCCATAATATGCTGTTAAATCATTTATTAACTTATCCGTTAATTTTCCCGGACCTTTTCCCCCTATTCCTTTATGTTTCTTTTTTTCTGCTCTCAAACGAGAACCCATCCTTTTTTTAACGTGTAAAACACACTCTAACTTTTTCACCTGCACGTCATATGGATTCAAATCCACAATGCCCTTATACGTTTTACTGTCGCCATCGCCAATGTAGCGGGTATACATGGCGCCATATCGGTCGCGCGCTACTGTTCATAGCTCACAGCGTTGCCAAAATTTCGAATTCAGCTATAATATTTTAGGAATATGTTCTTAAGATGTTGAACTTTCAGAAAAAACAAAAAAAAAAAAATCGATTTTTTTGAACCGTCACACTAGGGAGACCCCTTAATTGAATTCTAAACGAGACTGAATAATAATGATTTTAACAGAGCAAAATGAATGATACTTTTAGTTTATAATTTATAATTTAATCAAAGTTTAGTAAATAGGATTGTTTCGCAAAGTCGAGTCTTTCACGCGGTTTCACTATAAACCGGAGAACTCTAGCTCTAAGACACTTGCGGACCCAGCGACACGCACCTCACGATTTATCGTCACAGAGTGTCGCAGCTTCACGCTCTCGGCAGCGACCAGAGTGGGTCCGTACCGAAAATGCTTACGCTGCATTTTATCCCTCGGCCGCGCTACCATGGGCCCGTCTACTTAACGAGGCGGTGTGTGTGTGTTCTCACGCCCATCCATCAGACTCCCGATTCAAATACATGATCAATCCTTACAGGACATTCGTACGTACAGGAAAACATGACATCGCACATTACAGTTTCACACATGCTGAGGCCTTCCCTGAATGTCCATAAATTTATATGCACAATTTCTGACTAGGGGAATCCCACAGTCCTTGAACTATCAGAAATTGTGTTATGTATCTAATTCTAACCAAACAACTTTGAATTACTTAATTAATTTATTTACACGTGCCCCGAAACGTGCGACAAAACCGTGAAAAGGCGCGACTGCCTGCACTGGATGTAGGGTATACAATTCCGTCAATCTTCTAAGAAGTGATCCAGTCTGCGCATTCCTGCTGTAGCCGTTACTGATTATGTTACAATGTTTAACGCGACGGTCAGAGGTGCTTTCAACGAGGGTTTTCCCACAATGCTGCAAGGCATTGTTGAAATACATCCCAGCCGCTTACATAGAACGGATTCGGCACAACAGGAGAACCACTGGACCTTTCGAACGCGACTATCTGGTGAGAACGCCGCTGCGTCAGCACCGCCTTATCGGTATCGCGGGACGGTAATGCGTCGAGGCGACGACGCTTCAAGAAAGGGGCTTTTGTTCTATCAAAAATATTATTGATTAATGGGCAGGAGTATGATCAACGAGGGATTTCCCATAACGCTAGGCGTTGTTGATGCATACCCTGACCAGAAAGAAAAATCTTACGTTCCGAACGTAACATCTGTGGTTGCGGAAGTCCTGGACCTTGGTGTTACGTTCACGTCAGGTCTGGATTTTCGCAACCACTATCGGAATATCACATGTAAAGGTATGAAAACCCTTGGGTTTATAGCCCGCTTTGGTAAACACTTCAAACAAATTAAGACATAGAAGTTGCTGTATGTAGCACTAGTGAGGCCACAGATCGAATATGCGTCGGTGATTTGGAGCCCTAGACATAAACAATTTATCAGCTTAATCGAACGGGTCCAGCACAAGTTCCTTAGGTTGGCCATGAGGGCCTTAGGAAGCCCTATGCGGTTCAGTGACCACAATTACGGTCCAGCTTTGCAAGAAACGAGGCTCTCAACTCTGAGCGACCGCCGCGTTTGTTCTGACCTTCTATTTCTGTATAAGGTTGTCCATGGTCAGATCGACTGCCACGAGTTTGTCGCGCGGATTTGTTTTAATGCTCTGCAACGATCACTACGTTCTAGACCCCTTTTTGTTGCGTATGTCCCCGAATATCGATATTACTCTGCGGACCCCATTAATCGTGCTATGGGTGAATTAAACCAATGCCCTGATATAGATTTGTGCTTGGGATCCCTGGATACGTTTAGGGCTGTAATGCTCAGGAGACCGTCACCTCCTTAATGTCCGCCTATAGCTTAATTTAATTTTAATTTTAATTTTATTTTAACTTTAATTTTAATTTATATGCCATACCTCATGTATAGTTTTAATCTATCTTGTAGTTTAAAGGGTTCTCCTGCAGATATGATATAATAATAATAATAATAATAATAATAATAATAATAATAATAAATTGTATGCATATATGTGATGAAGAATAAGAATGATGAGGATGTGAATAAATGTACAGTGCATATTTATATATTTATACGTATTTATTCATACATTTATTCCAGTAACATAGAGTACGTTTATGATCGCGAATCATAGAATATCCACGTCGCGTATCCACGAGTTCCGCGATTAATCGAATCCGAGTCACTTAACGTACACCTGGTTTCCCTTGCGTCGGATAATCTTCTCGACCAGATAGACGTCTGGATTCGCGACCGAATGCAGTTCATACTCGCAGAAACCACCAGAGATCGGCTCTCCCGCGGAATCACGCAGAATATACGTCACCGGGAACGTTCGTAATACGGTTACGATTTCGAACACCTCCGTCGACCAGTTCGGAGTGTACCCCTTCTCGAAGAGTGTCTTGAACTTGCTCACGCGTACCTTGCTCCCGACATTGAATTTCGCGCGTCGTCGAACACCTTCCGATGCGTCTGGTGGGAGTGGTTCATTCGCGGCGAACGACAAACGCGTCGCGGAGGTCACGTCGACGGGTCGGGCGTTGATCGTTCGGTGCTTGCGATAATAGTAGGTGTGTACTAGCGCGGGTAACAGGTTGACCCAACGATATGACGCATTCAAGGAGAATTGTTTCCACATAAGGTTTTTCAGCGTGCGATTGAAACGTTCGACGATCGATGCTTTCATCACGCTGTACGTGGAATAGTGGTTGATCCTGCGTATCTTCGCGTATTGGTGAAACTCCGCGTTGTAGAATTCCTTTCCCATGTCGGTTTGTAAATTTCGCGGACATCTATCACTCTGTCGCAATACATTCGATCACGTCGCGCCCCCTTTTCGTTTTCACGGGTATGGCCCACGCGTACTTGCTGAACACGTCGATGATTGTTAGTATGTAGTGATATCCCCGATTTTGCTTCGCGTACGGACGCATCTCCACGAAATCGGCCTGCCACAAATCATCGTAGTCACGAATCACGACGCTACGCCGTAGGAAATTTCGTCTCGCGGGAGCGTGTAATTCATTCACTAGTTGCATTCGCTCCTTGCTCATGTTTCACGGGTGGGTGGGGGATGGTCGCGATGTTCCAAAGATGTCGTCGTAGACCCTCGTTTGCTTTTCGCGGTTCCTTCCGTCTGTATAGATCCGTGGTTGTTATCGCAGTCGATGACGTCGTCGTGAACGCTTCGAATACGTTTTTCAAGTGATCGAAGCGTCGTTCCATCACGGTATTTAAATCATCCTCTAGCTGGGACAATTGCGCGTTAACGATATCCGACATCGTTCGTTGTACTCGCGTCTCGAGTTCAGATTTTTCTCGGCTCGCGATAGCCGTTTCGATTTTTTGGGTAAAGCGTTCATCCACCGAGGATAATAATCTCGTCATTGTCATTCTCGCTTCGTCGCTGTTGTTGTTGTTGTTGTTGTTATTGCGTAACGAGGTACCAAACTTGTTCACCGATATAACGATGCATATGCGCGAACACTACTGACGCGACGATCACCGGTTCGTTCAATTTAAGATATATATCTAGTTTCACGAAGTTCCTCCTCGATGGATGCGATTTCATTATGGTGACCTGTGTGACCTGCCGCGCGCGACGCAATGAGTAATCTAAGTCTATCGATTAATTCGTTCGGATCGTCCCAGTGCACGTAATCGATCGCGTTATCACTTACCGTCATCGATTCGTCGATGGGTAATCCTCGACCTCGTCACGTGCCCGCGCCGCCCGCGCTGCCCCTAACACGTCTGACGCCCGATGTCCGCACCCCTCCGATCATCGAAGATAGTAACGCTAGGCCGGTTCTAACCCACTTTCAGGGCCATTTCCCCCTCCCCGACTCCCCAACCGGCGCGCGCACGAGTCGCGGAGTGGGGGGAAGCCGCGATGATGGAGGGGATCACTCCGGGCCGAGCCGCCGCGGAGGAGGCCTCTCCAGACCGGACCCACCGTTGGAATTTTTTTTTTAAATCTAACCGATGCATGGGGACGACCTCGATCCACCCCGAAAATTTTTTTTAGACCTAACCGCGAGAGTGGACGACCGCCGAAAATTTTTTCCCTGATCTAGCGAATCAATATGCGATAGAAATAATAAAAATTTGTTTGAAGGACATTGTTTCCGACAATGTCGGGAAAGATCAGTGTTTTTACACACCACATCTTCAGAGGATGGGAAAGAGAGAGCATGTATTCTAAAGCTAAAATTGTGGAGAGGGAAAGAGACAGCATTACTTGGTGGTACAACCGTATGCATTAGGAGGGAAAGAGACAGAGCATGCATTCTAAAGCTAAATTCTAGGGAGGGAAAGAGACAACACTACTTTGGGCTACAATCGCATGCATTCAATAGATAATAATTGTTTTCAAATAATTTTCAATCTTAACGTCGCAGTGGGTATGTGCATTCTGGACATATAAAAAATTTGTTTGTACGAATTTCACCACGAGTACATGTTTCCTCTGCACGAAACAAATTGTAAAATTCTATACACAGACACAGACAGCCTCATTTATCACATTCGATGCGACGATATCTACGAATCCATGAAGCACAATATCGACAGATTCGACACCAGTGATTATCCCATCGACAATGTATATAATATGCCGCGCTTAAATAAGAAGGTTCCAGGGCTGATGAAGGACGAAAATAACGGTGCGATAATGACCGAATTCGTAGGTCTTATTTATTTATAGGTCTCGTTTAACGTAGTATTCACTCGTAACCTCCACACCAGTTCAATCGAAGCGGAAACCACAGAATACTACGTTAAACGAGCCTCCGGTCCCTATCACGCCAATAAATACATTTCCCAATGCACAATTGCTCTCAACCAATGATGGTGATTATGATGATGACGTTTTCGAAACTTCTCCCAATGAGTCATTTGTGACATCTGTTAGACAACAACTTCAAACATCCGAGGGACAAGAAACGTTTCGCAGTCATTTCGGTCCGCTGGGGCAAAAATACATGGATGCAATCCTAAGTAGGAATGAAGATAAGACCATAGACTATGTGTACAGTGTATACTTTGCCAATAATAAGATGATGCTTGGGAATAAGGCTTTCGATATAGACAAGGATGATGATATACTCATCGATAGTGTAAGATACAAAGGAACGCCCGGCCTTTACGAACTGATTTTCAAGAGCATTTCAGACGATGCTGTATACACCGAGGCCGATAAACAAAAATACAAAATTATACTGCTTGCGACGAACAGCCACAGACACGATCATGGTGCTCGTCATCGCATACCCATAAAAAATTTCAAGAAAGTAAAAAAATACGCCAAGTACATGAAAATCACAAAAAATAGAAGGTAATAATAATTACAAAATTAAAAAAAGATGTGAAATCAAAATGAGCTGCCAGTACATAAAGATGCTTTCCAATTGCGCTTTAGATGACACAACTACATATGCACGGCTAAAATTCCATTACTCATAATGGCTATTTATACAAAGAAAAAATGTATTAAATAATAATATGCAGATATATTTTTATACAAATAAATATTTTAATGCGAATAAATATTTGATTCAAAATACTTGGCGCTGCGCAATCGAAAAAATGTTAATTGCCTTAGTATTAATAATTTACAACAACTCCATTACAATATAAAATACATATACATACACATATTAGAAACGCAGTCAGATTTATTCTACATATATTTACACACACACGTACAAGAAAGAAAGAAAAGGATTAATGCAATTTATACATATTTATTGAGTTTAACAACAATTCCGGGCGCAGCGCCAAGTATTTTGAATCAAATATTTATTCGTATTAAAATATTTATTTGTATAAAAATATATCTGCATATTATTATTTAATACATTTTTTCTTTGTATAAATAGCCATTATGAGTAATGGAATTTTAGCCGTGCATATGTAGTTGTGTCATCTAAAGCGCAATTGGAAAGCATCTTTATGTACTGGCAGCTCATTTTGATTTCACATCTTTTTTTAATTTTGTTATTATTATTATCTTCTATTTTTTGTGATTTGTATATTTTCTTATTTTTCTGTGATTTATTATTATTATCTTCTATTTTTTGTGATTTATATGATTTCATGTACTTGCCGTATTTTTTTACTTTTTTGAAGTTTTTAATGGGGATACTACTTAACGTAGAACTTACTTATATAGAAATTATATAGACATAGTGGCCTTTTGCTATAGTAAGTGTAGAGACTACATAATGTGTCCAAAGGAGGCGAGAGCATATGATAGAAAGTCTTGTGGCAGAAATTTAAATAATGTTAATGGTAATTTAGCGAAACTGAACGAAGAGATTCAATATTTTTACTGGTGTTGGTTTAGTATAGTATATACAAATATTTATTGGTGAATTGAAATATTGTTAATGGAAAACTAGTAAAATTAATGAATAGCGTAGCAACTATATAGAAATAGACTGGCATTTTGCTATAATAAGTGTAGATTACAAATGTGTCCGAAAGAAATGAGAGCGTATGACAGAAAATCTTGTTGCCGGAAATTGGAATGCTATGGTAATAATTCAGCGAAGATGAACGAAGAGATCCAATATTTTCAACACACAATTTATTGGTTTTGGAATAAAATTAATTTAGTATGCTTATAATTTTGTCGATTTACCTTATTTCACTTTCCATAAACTTGTGCGAAACAAGATGCTCTGTCTATCTATCTATTCTTCTCCGGACAACCTCCACGACTGTGCATTCCCTTCATTTCTATCCATCCAAGCCTGTGCGTCATTTTTATCGGAGTCCTGTGCGTCCCCTTCATTTCTATAATATAATAAGCTTTACATAAAAACTCTAAATTGTTGGTATACAAATACAAATATCTGGCAATTTAAATGTAGTGCAATTTTTAACTACAATATAAATAAAATTAGTTTAGTATGCTTATAATTTTGTTGATTTACCTTATTTCACTTTCCATAAACTTGTGCGAAGCAAGATGCTGTGTCTATCTATCTATTCTTCTCCCGACAACCTCCACGCCTGTGCTTTCCCCTCATTTCTATCCATCCAAGCCTGTGCATCATTTTTATCGCAGTCCTGTGCGTCCCCTTCATTTCTATAATATATAATATAAACGTTACATAAAAACTCTAAATTGCTGGTATAAAAATATCTAGCAATTTAAAGGCAATGTAATTTGTTACAATATATATATTATTTTGTACATGCATGGTACAAATTTGCAGAAACTTGTGTGAAAGCAGATGCTTCTCAGTCGAACCATCTCCGGACAACTTCCAAGTCTGCGACTCTACATAAGAAATATATTTCTTATTACATAAAAACTCTAAATTATTGGTATAAAAATAAATATCAGGCAATTTAAATGCAATGCAATTTGTTACAATATATATTATTCTGTACATGCATGGTACAAATTTCCAGAAACTTATGAGAAAGATGCTTTTCTGTCGAACCTTCTTCGAACAACTTCCAAATCTGTGATTTTACATAAAAAGTCTATTAAAAAATTTTGGCGACTTACCTTATTAATTGAGACAATAATTCAGTCTCCTATGTAATGTATAAAAACTCGTGACATTTCAAATCGGACAACTTACTTTTTGACACTTAGCACTTGGTAGGTTATAAAATAAATATGCATACAAAGATGGACGACGATCCCGAGAGTCGACGACTGAAACATGTGTTAGTAGTGAAGGTGTGCGTGTAACGCGTATACGTATTATGTTGACGAAAAATTCCTTGACGAAAAATTCCTTGACGAAGAAAAAGAAGAATGTCACGTCCCGGGTGGAGGTCTTTGGGGACAATGACATGGGGAATAAAATCAGGCGCGAATCTATAATCCAACACTCTGAGGGTTTTGAAGGGAGAGTCAGGCACGAATCTAAAATCCAGCACACTGAGGATTTTGAGGGAATATCAGGCGCGAATCTGTAATCCAGCACACTGAGGATTTTAAGGGAGAGTCAGGCACGAATCTAAAATCCAGCACACTGAGGATTTTGAGGGAATGTCAGGCGCGAATCTGAAATCCAGCACACTGAGGCTTTTAAGGGAATGTCAGGCGCGAATCTGTAATCCAGCACACTGAGGCTTTTAAGGGAATGTCAGGCGCGAATCTGTAATCCAGCACACTGAGGATTTTAAGGGAGAGTCAGGCACGAATCTAAAATCCAGCACACTGAGGATTTCGAGGGAATATCAGGCGCGAATCTGTAATCCAGCACACTGATCGACCAGGGAAGGTTTAATGACTTATACCTTTTGTGGAGACACCCGTTAGAGCACTTATTATGGTTTGGCTTTGGTAATCGGATTTACCGCTGCATCGAGGTAAAAGACAGTCGTAATGATTCAGCAAAATCAGCTATTCATACGGTTAAGCGAAACCTATACGAAAGTAAGTTAGTAAACACTGCAATGCTTTCCGCGGTCGTTGCCCGTAATCAGCTGTTCCGGCAGCCTGGTTGGTTTTCGGGATCTTCGTAGCAGAAGGATTAACACAATGACTCGAAACGTTAGTTAAGCAAAGCGGTTTATTAATAAGTTAGGCGAAAATATAGGCACTGTTTGTGAAAGTGCTTTGTTTAACATAGAATGAGTTTAAACATTAATAATTGGCACAGAACATTTATATAAATGGCAATATATATATATATATAGAGTGATTATGAGCGTGACATACAGTATATGTTTTACGATGGAATAATATAAGCAATAAACGTGGTTAAGAACATGGAATATGGTCGCAATGAGCGTTAATAACACAATATAATATGAAAAGCACTTAAGCGTAATGAGACAAAATAATATGAAAAGCAATAAGAATAGCAAGACAAAATAATGTGAATAGCTATAAGAATAGTAATGCAAAATAATATGAAAAGCAATAAGAATAGTAATGCAAAATAATAGGAGAACGCAATAAGCGTAGAAATACAAAATAATATGAATATCGATTAGAATAGCAATACAAAATAATATGTATGGAGGTGATATGCAATAGTTAAATGGTAATATAAATTCTTACGGTAGTTGCCGTTGAACACTGAATTTATAGTTTAGACAATGATAGATTTCTGCAAGATAGAATCGTTGATAGATTTCCGTAGAACGAGTGTCGATGATAAATTTCCGTAGAAAAGAGCGTCGATGATAAATTTCCGTAGAACGAGCTTCCGTAGAAGAGAGGACGAGCTCTCGCGGTTCCTCGTATTTATACTAATTACAATCTTTTCGGTTTGAAGGGGGGTGCGCAGTACGCACCTTGACATAGTTACGCATATGCGTCGCAGTAACATTTCCGGGGTTTTTGTAAGGACCAAAGGTTGGTCTATATTTGGAATCGCATTTTCGGCACGTACGCCAAATAATCCTCGCGATTATCCTTCTGGGGTTCTTATACATGTGATTTAGTAATGCTCAACTCCTCGAATGGGTTTTGGGTGTTTTTATAGGAAAGGGGTGATAATGGATTTGACTTCTTTGGTCATTTAGTGGGCTTGAGACTTGGTCTCGATTTAAGATATAGAAGGGGCGAGGGACTTGTTTAGATTCGATAGGAGGGAAGAGTTTGTGCCGCGTTGGGCGAATATATGAGGGAAATTCATTGATTGACCGTCTTGAGATGGGGACCGCTAAGGTACATCGCCAAGGCGGTCGAGGTCATGGAGAAGGGGTATTTTGGTGTTTGGGGTGATTTGAGAAGAGTTGTATAATGGTTTATAAAGAAATATTATTTTATCTGCGAGCGAAATTTTGGGGGACGTCACAAGAATCTTACCGTTTCCGACTAATCCATGAGACGATATTATAATATCTCTGATATGCATGGACCGATTTTATTGATTTTGGTCTTATTCGAAAGCTAATATGCGGTTTACATAAGAAAAATGTCTTTAAATTTAGAAAATATTGCAGGCGTGATGAGATATTAATGTATAAGTGTCAGAATTAGGTTAGAGTGTCTCCGCGACGAGTAAAGGTACACGGCAGCGACATCGACATATACCGGGTGTTTTTCATGTACTTGGCGTCGAGACGCTACCGCGTCTCTAGATTGAGCAACAGGGGATACAAGTACAAATATGTAATTGCGCCGCTACTCCCCCGTTCATCAGCTAGAAGGGCAGGGAAAGGTCTAAAGGCCGCCACACACGGTCCGTCCGAACTGACGGTTTGGCCTGCGCAGGCCAAACTGTGCAGGCCGGCCGGACGCCCGTAGTGCCCCCACACGCTCCGTCCGGCCTCGCAGGTTGGCCGAATGGTGCATCCACACACTCCGGCCGGCCTGAGAGTATTTTAAATTTTTTAAATTTTCTTTCCTGTGCTTTATGTTGATAAAACAGTATCATAATAGCTGAAAAAATGTGTCCTTGAATCAAAAACTAGAAACTGGAAGCGCTAAACTGCTTTTTAAATATTTTTTGCGACAATTTTTCGCGGAGATACAGCCATTTCAAAATGACCGAATTTATCGGGACATTATAGTGTTCCTTTAATTTTGTCCAGCAGTGTATTTCCATTTTCAGTTTACTTTATAATTATTCACATTATTAACAACCATTATTCACATTCCAGTAGATAGGGGAATGTGGGGCAAGACGGGGTAGTTAAGGTTTGATGATGAATAAAACACAGGTTTTCATAATCAACTAATCAATTTTATGTCTGAGCCATTCTTTGGTAATAAGTCTTTCAGTTTAACTGTGACGTCCCACAAAATTTCGCGCGCAGTTAAAATAACATTCACTCATAAACCACTATACAATTCCACTTAAATCTCCCCAAACCTCAATTCTTACCCCTTTTCCATGACCTCGACCGCCTTGGCGATGTACCTTAGCGGTCCCCATCTCAAGACGGTCAATCAGTGAATCTCCCCCACCTATTCGCCCAACGCGGCACAAACACTTCCCTCCTATCGAATCTAAACAAGTCCCTCGCCCCTTATATCTCTTAAATCGAGACCACGTCTCAAGCCCACTAAATGACCAAAGAAGTCAAATCTATTATCACCCCTTTCCTATCAAAAACACCCAAAATCCATTCGAGGAGTTGAGCATTTCCAAATCACATGTATAAAAACCCCAGAAGGATAATCGCGAGGATTATTTGGCGTACGTGCCGAAAATGCGAGTCCAAATATAGACCAACCTTTGGTCCTTACAAAAACCCCGGAAATGTTACTGCGACGCATATGCGTAAATATGTCAAGGTGCGTACTGCGCACCCCCCTTCAAGCCGAAAAGATTGTAATTAGTATAAATACGAGGAACCGCGAGAGCTCGTTCTCGTTCTACGGAAATCAGTCATTGAATCTCGTTCTACGGAAATCTATCCAAGTTACCTAAAGTATAAATTCAAGAAATTGTCACCGCTTAAAACATAAATTCAGTGTTCAACGGCAACTACCGTAAGAATTTATATTACCATTTAAAACATTGCATATCATCTCCATACATATTATTGTGTATTCCTATTCGTATTGCTTTCGTATTATTTTGTATTTCTACGCGTATTGCGTTTGTCTATTATTTTGTATAGCAATTCTAATTGCTTTCATATTATTTCGTATTTCTACGCGTATTGCGTTCATCTATTATTTTGTATTGCTATTCTAATTGCTTTCATATTATATTGTCTTGTTACGCTTGTTGCTTTATTATACAGGGTGTCCCAAAAATGTTGCGTTTCCTTAAAGGGGGTGATTCTGGGGGTGATTGCAAACAACTTTTTCCTTTGCGAAAATGCTCTCCGATGTTTTGTTAACGAGATATTAATAAAAAGCACCGACCAATCACAGCGCGAGTCTGACGGCCGAGTTCCCGCGGTAGCGTGGCTACGAGCCGCGCTGCGACTGCGACGAGCAAGCAACTAGGCATGCATCGAAGAAACTTGCGTAGAATGGCAAATGAAAAAGACGTAACAAATAAAATCGAACATGTTGTCATGGTTTGTTCGTCATTTAAAGTGAATAATGAATCAAGGATAAATGGATGAAAATCACGTGTAACGTAAAAAGACGAATACGCAGTTTTTTTTTAGAAGATTCGAAAATAATAATTATTTGAAGTGGGAGGATAAGGAATACGTAAATTTCCTTGTGTTAATAACGTAGCCACGAAAAGGTAATGTAACAGGAAATTAACGAAAGGTGATAGTCGTTCGGTATTGTGATAAAAATCCGTAATTCAATAACGGCCAGCACTGTTGGTGGTAACGAATAAGTCTGTTTAAAAAGCCCGAATAAATGTTATCGTTCGGGAATTTAGAGAATTATCGCCGGAAATAAGCCATCGCTTGCGTTAAATTTAAAAATGAATTATCACTATTAAAGTAACTAAAACTCACCCTTGTTGGAAATTCACCTGTAGCTTGAAAATCTGTGTCACAGGGTCACCGAACCGATCCTGGTCATCGATGGACGTGCTCCGTGCACAGCTGGTCTCAGGTATCCTTACATTCCCACTACCCAAAGTTAAGGGTCGCAATGTCAGGTGCGTCCAGGTCAACGTACCGAATATTCACTTCACTGCACGGCTACTAACACTCATCACTTTATTTATCCTGAAGTATTCTTGGGCCGTGTACATTTCTGCGACGCGATTGCTAGCTGACTGACAGGATTTTTTCCAAGCAACTTCCGCTACCCCCAAGTAGCTTCTCTGGTTCCATTATGAGTTAACTCCCACCAGGGCAAAAGGCTTTAGGTAAAAAGAAGACAACACATTTTCGGAACACGTGTTTTGCAGAAGTGCAACGAACACTTTCACAAAAGCCCGCGCTCCGTCCTTCTACTGCCAATGTACCCATTGCTTCGAGATAGAAAACAGACACCACGTGTATCGGTTCGAAAGGATCCGAAGGGAAGAGACAGTCTTCGAGTTGCAATTAAGTCATAAATTATCCGAAACTGTAGGAAACCGTTCTCTACCGCCGACTCGCCGGACAATAAACCGCGACTCTGGCGAAATGCTCTGGCTGATCAGCCTGATTAATTTTGAAGAACTAGAAATTACAGAGTATTATCCAACATCAATACGCTTCGCGGAAAGACACAGGAAGAGAAGAGGTAGTCCGCTGACTGCGCGTAGTCCCGCCTGCTTCGTCCTACCTTCAAATTAAAGACGGATCCCTTATCTCTCGAGTATAAACACGCGCTCGAATTTCAAAACAAAAGCACGCGTCGACGTATTCCGTGCTAGAGATGGTGGGCCTTGAGGTCCGATTGGTCCCAAACTAACCAATCGGGCCTGCTTATTTCTCGTGTCTAAACACGCGCTCGAATTTCAAAACAAAAGCACGCGTCGACGTATTCCATGCTAGAGAAGGTGGGCCTTGGGGAGGAGATATTACTGTGAATAGGGCCTCTTCAGAACAGTGGCCGTTTGGGAGGGATGCAGGGCAGATTGGTTAGATTAGGGCCAATCGGACTTCAAGCCCACTGTCTCTCGCACGGAATACGTCGACGCGTGCTTTTGTTTTGAAATTTGAGCGCGTGTTTAGACACGAGAGATAAGCAGGCCCGATTGGTTAGTTTGGGACCAATCGGACCTCAAGGCCCACCATCTCTAGCACGGAATACGTCGACGCGTGCTTTTGTTTTGAAATTCGAGTGCGTGTTTATACTCAAGAGATAAGGGATCCGTCTTTAATTTGAAGGTAGGACGAAGCAGGCGGGACTACGCGCAGTCAGCGGACTACCTCTTCTCTTCCTGTGTCTTTCCGCGAGGCGTATTGATGTTGGATAATACTCTGTAATTTCTAGTTCTTCAAAATTAATCTGGCTGATCAGCCAGAGCATTTCGCCAGAGTCGCGGTTTATTGTCCGGCGAGTCGGCGGTAGAGAACGGTTTCCTACAGTTTCGGATAATTTATGACTTAATTGCAACTCGAAGACTGTCTCTTCCCTTCGGATCCTTTCGAACCGATACACGTGGTGTCTGTTTTCTATCTCGAAGCAATGGGTACATTGGCAGTAGAAGGACGGAGCGCGGGCTTTTGTGAAAGTGTTCGTTGCACTTCTGCAAAACACGTGTTCCGAAAATGTGTTGTCTTCTTTTTACCTAAAGCCTTTTGCCCTGGTGGGAGTTAACTCATAATGGAACCAGAGAAGCTACTTGGGGGTAGCGGAAGTTGCTTGGAAAAAATCCTGTCAGTCAGCTAGCAATCGCGTCGCAGAAATGTACACGGCCCAAGAATACTTCAGGATAAATAAAGTGATGAGTGTTAGTAGCCGTGCAGTGAAGTGAATATTCGGTACGTTGACCTGGACGCACCTGACATTGCGACCCTTAACTTTGGGTAGTGGGAATGTAAGGATACCTGAGACCAGCTGTGCACGGAGCACGTCCATCGATGACCAGGATCGGTTCGGTGACCCTGTGACACAGATTTTCAAGCTGCAGGTGAATTTCCAACAAGGGTGAGTTTTAGTTACTTTAATAGTGATAATTCATTTTTAAATTTAACGCAAGCGATGGCTTATTTCCGGCGATAATTCTCTAAATTCCCGAACGATAACATTTATTCGGGCTTTTTAAACAGACTTATTCGTTACCACCAACAGTGCTGGCCGTTATTGAATTACGGATTTTTATCACAATACCGAACGACTATCACCTTTCGTTAATTTCCTGTTACATTACCTTTTCGTGGCTACGTTATTAACACAAGGAAATTTACGTATTCCTTATCCTCCCACTTCAAATAATTATTATTTTCGAATCTTCTAAAAAAAAACTGCGTATTCGTCTTTTTACGTTACACGTGATTTTCATCCATTTATCCTTGATTCATTATTCACTTTAAATGACGAACAAACCATGACAACATGTTCGATTTTATTTGTTACGTCTTTTTCATTTGCCATTCTACGCAAGTTTCTTCGATGCATGCCGAGTTGCTTGCTCGTCGCAGTCGCAGCGCGGCTCGTAGCCACGCTACCGCGGGAACTCGGCCGTCAGACTCGCGCTGTGATTGGTCGGTGCTTTTTATTAATATCTCGTTAACAAAACATCGGAGAGCATTTTCGCAAAGGAAAAAGTTGTTTGCAATCACCCCCAGAATCACCCCCTTTAAGGAAACGCAACATTTTTGGGACACCCTGTATTGTATTATTAACGCTCATCTCAATCATATTTCATGTTCTTATCAATGCTTACTGCTTATATTATTCTATCGTAACATATACTGTATGTCACGCTCATAATCACACTTTATAACCATTATTATATATGTTCTGTGCCAATGATTAATGTCTAAACGCATAATATGTTCAACAAAGCACTTTCACAAACAGTGCACATATATTTTTGCCTAAACTAATAAACAGCTTTGCTTAACTAACGTTTCGAGTCATTGTGTTAATCTTTCGGCTGCGAAGATCCCTAAATCCACACGAGCTGCCGGAACAGCTGATTACGGGCAACGACCGCGGAAAGCATCGCGGTGTTTACTAACTTACTTTTACATAGCTCGCGTACAACCATATGACTAACAGATTTCGTGGAATCATTGCAAGAGTCTTTTACCTCAATGCAACGGTAAATGCGATTATCGGGCCAAATCACAACAAGTGCTCTAACGGGTGTCCCCACGGAAAATACCATATTAAACCTTCCCTGGTCGATTAGAGTGTAGGATTACAGATCCTCGCCTAAAATACCTCTCCGATTAGAGTGTAGGATTACAGATCCTCGCCTAAAATACCTCTCCGATTAGAGTGTAGGATTACAGATCCTCGCCTACAATCCTTCTTACCCTCAGCGTGCAGGATTCAAGATCCTCGCCTGAGTTCCTTCTACCCTCAGCGTGCAGGATTCAAGATCCTCGCCTGAGATCCTTCTTACCCTTAGTGTGCAGGATTCAAGATCCTCGCCTGAGATCCTTCTTACCCTTAGTGTGCAGGATTCAAGATCCTCGCCTGAGATCCTTCTTACCCTTAGTGTGCAGGATTCAAGATCCTCGCCTGAGATCCTTCTTACCCTTAGTGTGCAGGATTCAAGATCCTCGCCTGAGATCCTTCTTACCCTCAGTGTGTAGGATTCAAGATCCTCGCCTGAGTCCCTTCTGCCCTCAGCGTGCAGGATTCAAGATCCTCGCCTGAGATCCTTCTTACCCTCAGTGTGTAGGATTCAAGATCCTCGCCTGAGTCCTTTCTGCCCTCAGCGTGCAGGATTCAAGATCCTCGCCTGAGATCCTTCTGCCCTCAGCGTGCAGGATTCAAGATCCTCGCTTGAGCATCATTTATTAACCCCATGTCATTGTCCCCAAAGACCTCCACCCGGGACGTGACATAAGTATGAATTAACCTAATCTTTACAGGTTTTAATGGAATAAATAAAAGAATTCAGAAAAAGTCCTATCTCCCCGTCTTGCCCCACGGGTGGGGCATGATGGGGTACCAATTAAAAAACAATATAAATAAAGTAAATATATATAAATTAATTATTTATTGGGTTGACAGACGCGGCACATATGTATGACTTCATCGTCCTTGTCTCCTACATCAGCACAGGAGAAATGAGGATGTTATAATTGCGGTGTTTCCAGTTTTCTCGACATACGAGTCTTTTGCTTTGTGATTGGGACGGGAATCAGTTCTTTTGGACTAATTAGTAGAAAAGAAGTATCATTTTCCTCGGTCCGTCTTTCGTTTGTAGTTTCTAACTATCCTGGGACAATGAGAAAGTTTGACTTTTATTTCTAGGTTTGTGAGGGGCATGATGGGGTAATGAAAATAAGAGGTACCCCATCATAAATTCTATTCATGTACTGAAGATCTTCTATATTATCATATCATTATCACGGGTGCTAAAAATAAGGAAGATATTAAGAAATCCCAATAAATTATAAATTCTAATCTATCTTTGTCACACGTCCACGTGTTTCACTGACTTGCTGCTCACTGGCGGTGTCGGTAACGACACGTTTGACGCGTATGCTCAATTTTGATTAGTGCGTTTGTATCATGAGATACAGGGGGTACCCCGTCTTGCCCCCCACCCCGTCTTGCCCCACCTTCCCCTACACGTTTCCTAAAATATTCCAAACATTTTCATTGCCCGAAACGTCCAACCTTCAACATACTCGACACAGTCTACGGCCCGCTCGGTTTTTTCGGACGGCTCGGAAAAATTCTACCTACTCGGTTGTTGCGGCCGATCGGTTTTTACGGGCACTCGGCTCGGCTCGGTTCTTCGATCCGAGTGAGGTTCCGCTCGTTTCTTTCGGGCATTGGAACAGCCCTACAGTATTCACAGTTTTGTCAACTGACCATGACATCGACAGACGACGCTTTAGCCGTAGTAGGGTTTATATTAGCTACAAAAAATTCCTCTATACGCAAAATAGATCGAAAAGTGTGGTGCAAAGAGTGGTTACAAAAAAGGGGACGTTATTCGCATACAAATTTATTAAACAAATTGCATTTTGCGCCTAAAGACTGGCAAAATTATTTAAGAATGGATGAAGAGACATACTTAAGGAGACATAAGGAAATTATCGGCATCACTTCCATATCGATAACATAAAGAATAAATACTTATTTTTTTCTGAAACAAGTATGAATCCTCGGGAGAACGTAGCGAATTGAGGTCGACCCCTGCATTCGAGGATGAAAATGTGAAATATTCATTTCAGCGCAGTAAAAAATTCTTTATTCTTTATCGTATCGATATGAAAGTGGCACCAATGGATTCCTTATGTTTTTCTGATGCAAATCATAACAAATTTCTTGTAAATCGGACTACTTTTACATAAGGAATATAAATTGATTGTGTAAAAGTAGTCTGATTTGCATGAAATTTGTTATGATTTTAATCGGGAGAACGCCAGGAATCCATTGGTGCCACTTTCATATCGATACGATAAAAAATGATGAATTTTTTACTACGCTGAAATGGAGAATAGGGAGTCTCAAGTGGCGTTCGGTTCGTATCTGGCCGTGGCCTCAGGCCGACCGAATCGTTTTTCCATTTTGCTCCGGCAGGCCTGCACAGTCCGGATTGCGCAAGGAAAAATAAACTTTCTGCTACCGAAATCTACTGAATGTATATAACAGGGTGATTTTCAGGGTGGCGAGGACAGGAATTTGATGCCTCTCGATCTTTGAAATGGTTGGAATTCCATTAAGAAGTCAGGAATATCCAGGATTTCCGCATTTCTCATCAGATCTTTGCTAAAACGACGCCTATCGATTCCTCATGTTTCGCTGGTGAAACTAACACCAAGAACGACACTAATTCGGACCATAATGAATGAAATTTCATGAAAAATCGAATTATATTTTCAAGCTCAATTTGATAAATAATCCGATTTATCACTTCCATATCCATACAATTAAGAATAAAGAATTTCTTAATACGCTGAAATGAATAAATCCATTGAATAAATTAATAATAAATGAATATTAATGTTTAACTAAACTGTAGATTTCGTCAAAATTTCTAATAGTACTACTTATTTGGTTTTTCCTTATAATCGGAAACTAAAACTTTCCCCAACAAGCGATTTAAACGCTTAAAGAGCATTAAATAAAATACTAAATAAATAGTTTTCAAATTTTTTATAACAATTAAGTTGAAAAACTTGAAAAAAAAAACATTAAATGAATGTAGAATATATTCAATTATAAATCATTAGAATGGAATAATTTTTTCAATTGATGTTTTTTGGCGCCATTCCGAGATCTTTTATAGTTAAAAAGTTATTAAACAAGAATGTCACTAACTATTCCTATCCCGACCATGTGCGGCGTCCGGCCGGCCTGCACAGTTCGGCCTGTGCAGGCCGGCCTGACGGTCGAGTGCATCCACACGCTCCGGCCGGCCTGCGCAGGCCAAACCGTCAGTTCGGACGGACCGTGTGTGGCGGCCTTAAGGACACCACGACTCATGACGGTAAACGATAACAAGATCGATTACAGTGGACGAAATTTCTATAAGAACACTACTATTTTTAATAAAAAATGTCAAGTAATGTATTAATACAATTAATGGAAGATTAGGAAATAGTGACGGAAGGATACAAAATAAGAAAAGGTCTTAAGAAGTAAAAAAATCTTTGTATTTTTGTTATAAACTTAAATATAATACTTTAAAGTACAGAAGACTAACGAAATTTCCATAAGAACAGTGTATTAAAAACAAAACATTAGTACAAAAAACATAAAAATATATTATAATATATTATAAAAAAATATTAGTAAGATATACTTCCACCATTATGCTGAATTACTTGAAATATTCTGTTAGGCATACTACAAATCAATTTTTGTAACGTTGTAATATGGATTTTACTCCACTCAACTCTGATTGCCTTTTCGAGCTCCTTAATATTATTATATTGCTTCCCATTTTTATATACGGCTCTTGATAGGATTTCCCATAAGTTTTCTATTGGATTTAAGTCCGGGGAACGAGCGGGCTAGTTCAAAAGTGGCAAATCTTTTTGCCGGAACCATTCGCGTGACTTTTCAGAAGTATGAATTGCTGCATTATCTTGTTGATAAACAACATTTTCCTCGTGAGTGTCTTCAATAAATGGAATCAAACAATCTTCTAATAAATCTATGTGTTTTTCTGAATTCATTCTTGTAGAAATTTTACAAAGTGGCGTCTTAGAGGAGTAACTGAATGCAGCCCACACCATCAAAGTTCCTCCGCCGAAATTTCTACTCATAGCAACAGATTTATCTGTGCGTAAGTCGTGCCAATAATATTTATACCCATCAGGTCCGTCTAAATTAACCTTTTTTTAGTCACAAAATATTTTATCTTTCCACTCTTCGCTCCAACTCATATGGTTTCGTGCGAATTCTAATCTTGCACGTTTATGCTCCTGCGTAAGAGGTGGCTTCAACGACCTTTTCGTCCACTTCAACCTGTTATCTTGCTGCAATATTTGTTGCACACGTCGCGTGGTCACTGGCAATTCCAAAATTTTTGTTACTTCACTAGCAGTTTTATTTTGGGTCGATGTTTCTTTAAATATTCGCGAACGATCACGCCTTCTTAATTTTGTATTTCCACCTGTATAATGATTTTTACCGTAGTTTTTGCGTAATTGTAAAAAATGGTATATACAAGTAGTGGATCTACTAATTTTTTTAGCGATCTCTCGAAGAGACAATCCTGCATCGCGGTATGCTTCTATTTTTGCTTGTTCTTCTGAACTTAAAACTTTTCCTCGTGGCATTTTCATTGAACAGAAATTATTTAATTTATTACTGTATATATTTAACAAATACAATATTATATACCGATAACACTAACTATTTCAAATGTTTCTCGTGGAAATGGTGAAAGAGAACTAAATCAATGTGACCGTTGTCACGTCCCGGGTTAAGGATTTAATGGGACAAATGACAAAGGGGTTTTTACATAAAATCCAGGCGCGAATCTATAGTTCAGCGCACCGGGAGGCGAGGAAATCAGGTATTTGACGACGTAATTCTGTACACCAGCCTTTTCGATTGTCAGGCGAGAAATGTGAAATTCTGCACGCTAATCGTCTCGAACGGCCGGGAGAATGTTAGATTCAGGGGATTGAAGATTTAGGGAAGGTCAGGCGAGCAATGTTCACTTCTGCACACTAACCATTTCGAACGTCAGGCGAGAAATGTGAAATTCTGCACACTAATCGTTTCGAACGGCAGGCGAGTAATGTTTAATTCTGCACACTGAGGATTCAAGGAGAGTCAGGCGAGCAATGTTCAATTCTGCACACTAACCATTGCGAACGTCAGGCGAGAAATGTGAAATTCTGCACACTAATCGTTTCGAACGGCAGGCGAGTAATGTTTAATTCTGCACACTGAGGATTTAGGTAGAAGGCGGGAGAGAAATGCGAAATTCTACGCACTAACGGATTTGGGGACTGACAGGCGAGAAATGTTTAATTCTGCACTCTAATCGACCAGGGAAGGTTTAAATGAACTGGTTTGTATTGGGGAGACACCCGTTAGAGCACTTGTTTTGGTTTGCTTAGGTAATCGGATTTACCGCTGCATTATTGTAAAAGACACATGTAATACTTCGCGAAATTCGACTAGTCATACGGTTAAGCGAAACCTATACGAAAGTAAGTTGGTAAACACCGTGACGCTTTCTGCGGTCGTTGCCCGGAATCAGCTGTTCCGGCAGCCTGTTTGGATTTCGGGATCTTCGTAGCCGAAGGATTGACACAATAATTCGTAACTGAGTTAAAGTAAAACTGTTTATTCACTTTATAGCTTTTGATAATATATAATGCACTATCGTTGTGCAGATAGTTACGTTTTATAATAATGGATTGGCGATGAACATAGCATGTATATAATGGTTATAAGTTATGAATATGAACATGAAATACAAGATATATATATTAATAAGCTAGGATGATTTACGCAATAGGCGTTAATAAGCAATGCAAACAGCAATACACGATAATATGAGCGCAATAAGCTTTGCAATACGAAATAATGTGAATAGCAATACAAGATAATATAAGCGCAATAAGCGTTGCAATATGAAACAATATGAAACAATAAGAATGTGAATAATTGATATAGATGATGGTGATATACCGTGGTATTAATAGTAATTATAATCTCTTACGATACTTGATGGTTGATGGTGATTGAATTTATTTTAAATAACACTTTGATCAACGAGACCTTAAATGGTTTCGTGTAAATAGCTTTCCTTCGGCAAGGGTATTTCGTCGAAAGAGGACTTCTGTCTCCGGGCCCTTGTATTTATATGATTTTGCAAGGGGTTGTGGGGTGTACGCGCGGTATGGACTTTGCCCTGCTTATATAATATTTTACAGTATGAAGGGGGGTGCGCAGTATGCACCTTGACCTAATTAGGAACATGCGTCGCAGTAACTTTTGGGGTTTTTTGTAGGGACCAAAGGTTGATCTATATTTGGATTCGCATTTATGCTTCCGGGGTTTTTATACATAGGATTTTGAATTGCTCAACTCCTCGAATGGATTTTGGGTATTTTAATAGGAAAGGGACGTCGGAGGGTTTGACTGCTTTGGTCATTGAGAGGGTGTGAGACGTGGTCTCGATTTAAGATATTTGTGGGGCGAGGGACTTGTTCAGATTTGACGTAAGAGAGGAATTTGTGCCGCGTTGGGCGAATAAGGGAAGAAGATTTAATGATTGACCGTCTTGAGATGGGGACCGCTAAGGTACATCGCCAAGGCGGCCAAGGTCGTTGGTAAAGGGGTAAGAATTGAGGTTTGGGGAAGATTTGAGCGTATTTGTAGATACAAATACGCTCAAATCTTCCCCAAACCTCAATTCTTTTTATAAATGAATAGATTTATAAATCTATCTAGATTTATAAATGAGTTGAAATAACCGCGCGCGAAAAATCTTGGGGCGTCACAACAGTTTAAACAATAACACGATAATATCGAGATTCACAGGAAGAGAGCGAAGTGCACGTTTCAAAAGCCGAAGACATTAGGCCCCTTTACACGGTCGGTCTTGCGCGCGGTCCGGCCCGCGGGCCGGACCGCCACACGCCGCGCGGCCCGCAAAAGTACGTGAAGCCGGATCGTGGCGCTCCTTCGCGCGGTCCAGAAGGTCGTACCCGTCACTACTTAGAGACAGCGAGTTCGGGCTCCCATTTCTACGTCGACTCCACATGCTTTTTACACGATCCACCGCAGTGGTGTATTGTGTACTACTTGTTCGATGTATATCATCGATCTGCGAAACGATCGCGATATACGTTCGCGAAAAGTATACAAATTCCTCGATATGCCAGGCATATAGACGATATCATAAATGCTGTTACTGTAGGGTACACTGAAACATCTGTTTTTTGGAAGCTACATTTGGTTGACCTGAAGGTGCTATAAATTGTGGAAATGGTTTACGACTCAGTTATAACGACTGTAAAATTTTACAAGGGTACTTTAAAAAATGTCCAAGTGTTTCCCCGACAATGCGATGACAAATGAAATTGCAGTTAACACATTACCTGCTGTGACGATCATAATTATTACTATCAACGGCAATAATTACCATGTCACTGGTTGTTTTAATATAAAAACTAATATTAATAGACAATAAATACACATGGGTATGCAAGTGATGTTATATGTAAGATAAATGATGAAGAGGTGTAATGGTTCAAGATGTTTTGAAGAAAGGGAGTAGTCTTCTGATAGCGCGTGATGCAGGTCATATTTTTCACCCACGCTCTTGCGTGGCGCGTCAGAAAGCACCACACTCCTGCACGCGCGCCAGAAAGCACCACGCTCCTGCCCGCGGTCCAACCTACACTCCAGAAGAATTTACGTAAGAGACAGAAGAGGTAGTTAGAAAAGGACAAGACGGCACTTGAAACTAGGCTCGTCGCGCGCCTCAGGATTTCCGACAGTGCAGAAATCCTGTGGTGCGCGACGAGCCTGGCAGCCAAGACTCCAGAGGCAACGCCGTCGAAAACCCGTGCCTCGATGGGTTTCAAGGACTTGGACCCTCGTGACCAGGGGGGGCCGTAAAATGTTGCCCCCTAAGTCGTGGCGAATCGAAAATTCTACATTTCGCACCGGATCTTGGCGAAAGTGATGTAGATCGTTTCCTTATGTTTTTCCAATGAAAATGGTCCAAAAACGACACAAATCGGATTGTAATTAAGGAATCTTCATAATAAATTGATTTCCATAACTTCGTTAAAAATAGTCCGATTTACATGAAATTTGGTATAATTTTCATTTCAAAAACGTAAAGAATCCATTGGTATCACTTCCATATCGATACGATAAAGAATAAAGTATATAGTTTTTCTGAAACAGGTATTATGAATCCTTGGCCGACCGCAGCGAATCGAGGTCGGCGACACACAATCGAGGGTGAAATATTCGTTACAGCGTATTAGGAATTTCTTTATTCTTCGTCGTATCGATATGAAAGTAACACTAGTGGATTCCTGGCGTTCTCCCAATTAAAATGATCACAAATATCATGCAAATCAGACTACTTTTACACAAACAATACAAATTATAAAAGGTGTAGGCATTCCGTGGTCCGAACGATGACCAGAACGAGCAAAGAACCTAATAAAAAGAGAATAAATATAAGGAAAGTAACTGTAATAAACGTACTAATGGACTAATTTTTGTACCTATTTAAATATTATACGAAAAAGAAAAAACGGCACTTGAAACCAGGCTCGTCGCGCGCCTCATCATTTCCGCACTGTCAGCCAAGCCTCTGCTTAAATTTTTTTTAAATGCTGCCAAAATATGTACAAATATATGCATAAAGTTTTCAATTAATATAATTTGTGGGCTTCTCTGAAAAAAATCCCAAATATCACGCTCCTGTTCAGGCCGTTAAGGTAGAGTGACTCCTTAAGAAAGGGTAAAAGATTATTTGCGCAGCGTTTGGTTAACTTGAACAGCAATCCACTGCTAGTATATTTTCAGAAACACCTGATATCGCCAGAAACGCCAGTACGTTTGCGCACGCGGGGTCCCGCCTGCGCCGTCCTCCCTTCAAATTACAAACGGATCCCTTATCGCTCGATTATAAAAACGACATATTTGTTTGCATGGTTATAAACTTCGTCCATTAGCTATCCGAATAGAGTGATGGATACACAAAAGTAGGTACAATTTTCATACTAAACTACGTCTTTGCCATATTTATTTTTTCTGTCTCTTCAGCTGTTTCTAACTTTCACTTTTACTCCTTTATAAGTACCTACCTGTTCCTACCGCTTTTGCTTCCATGTACCTGGAGTCAAGGGTTCGCACAGGCCTGGTCAGCGTCAGGAATATTTGGCGACCAGGCCTTTGCAAACCGGGGGACAGCTTTCTTATCCCACGCTTTCTTTTCACCCTCTCTATGCTTTTTCCCTGTTTTTTCCTACTTCATCTTTCTGCTATCTTCTTTTATTCGCTATCTCTAACTCTGTCTAGTCTTTCCTTTTTATCCGGCGAAAATTCACGGAGCGGACACTTGGTCTCGAACCGGTTATCACACAACACGTACCGCGCACGCATTTTTACTGTCTTTCCATATTATTTACTGTTAATTGTTACTTTCAATTATTTCCGTTAATTGTTACTTTTAGTTGTTATCATAAATTATTACCGTTACTTGGTATTGTTAATTGTTTGTGTTAATTGTGATTGTTAATTGTTATTTTTAATTGTTACTGTTAATTGTTATTGTAAACTGTTATTTCTGGTTTAACTTCCTTCAATTGTGCGTTTCGCAAATCGATGATACACATCGAACAAGTAGTACACAATACACCACTGCGGTGGATCGTGTAAAAAGCATGTGGAGTCGACGTAGAAATGGGAGCCCGAACTCGTTGTCTCTAAGTAGTGACGGGTACGACCTTCTGGCCCGCGCGAAGGAGCGCCACGATCCGGCTTCATGTACTTTTGCGGGCCGCGCGGCGTGTGGCGGTCTGACCCGCGGGCCGGACCGCACGCAAGACCGACCGTGTAAAGGGGCCTTTCTGCTCGTTTTTGCCGCTTTTCCAAGCGACATAAACGAAAAAATATGTCTAAGGAGTTCAAGAGGATAGAGAGACTATTCCTTCTCACATCTGGAAATTGTCTTTCGACACGTACTTGTAAGCAGACCGTTGGTTTGCTCCACAGCTGTTGACACCGTCCTTTTAGGCCTAACTGCTCAAGAGTCAAGGCGAACGAAACGAAGCAACTAAAGATGCCTTTGTCAAATTATGCTAATGTCACTGCAAATAAATTCGAACTTGGCTGTTAGAAAACTACGACTCCAATAACATAAACGTTCTACAATAGTACCATGGTTTCTGGGAGTATCGATCGATCGATCACTTGCCGCCAAATATATACCTTCCTTCAAAAGTCCGTAACTTTGAACATTTTATGAATTTTGATTTAAAATTTTGCAGAGACATTCCTACAAAGTTAAACTACAAGATTCTGTAAAAAACAAAAAATCGATTTTTTGACCCAAAAAAAGAAATTCCCCCCTTAATCAGTACTAATTTGTAAGTCATCTGCAATCGACCCTAATTTATTCGAACCTTTACCTTTTCGTCCAGTGCATTTTCTGATTATAGGGAGCGTATCACTGAATCCCTCTATAATACTTTCGAACTGTTTCATCATGAATAATTGTTCGATTGATCTCATCAATCTCGATTGATCGAATTTGCAATTATGCGCTGTTAATATACATTTGCGTCCGAAAATACATAAAAATTGATAAAATGCTCGCATCGCTTCTGACAAAGACACAGTAACAACTACTTTTCCATTGAATTCAAGGTGACCATTAATGCATCGTAGACCATTTATTTGACTAGCTTCATCTGAAATCTTTTGTCGCGGCTCAAATATACTGAAAAATTAGAATTCTTATGCCTAGCAGCTATTTGTAATATATCTGCTGTTTTATGGAAGCTTCCTGTCTCCAAATCAAACAATACGATAATACTTTGTAGATTTTTATCTACGTTTGCAATTGTGATTGGTACGTCCAATGTTTCAAGAAGACCAACGTCCGTTTCGTATGTAATTCCTTCCAATATTTCTTGTTTATTTCGAAGTTCAGTTTTTTGTTTTTCAGATCTAAGCGACGTCTCTTAAAATTACTAGTTAATGACTTCTCATATCTCTTTTTGGCAAATTTATCCATCTTACAAGGGGAGGCCGCGACTTCTGGGACACGGATTTTGATGAAACTCATATATGTTGTAGTGTAGGTGTAGTAGACCAATAAATGTCTCACATGTTGGGTCCACTACCCCATAGCTTCCGAAATATTAATAAAAAAAGATGTTTATGCGTTTACGAACAGAACCGATAGCGAAGTTTATTGTAATGATGAATAGCGGCGCGTGTAAAGGGCAGGTCCCGCACCGGAACGTTCACAGGTTCGATTCCCACTGGAATCATTTTTTTTTTTATAAATGTATTTTGTATTTTTTATTTTTCAAAAGATAAAGTACAATTTTTACAATCTAAAATATGACATTTATCGTAAAAACAAATGAAACAATAAAATTCACGACACCATGCACAGCTAATAAAAGATGTATGGCCACGGGTACATTTCTTAATTGTACAATTAGTTTCTAGTGGACATTACATTTGATTTACAATTAATTTAAAAGAAAATACGCCGCCTACACGGCTTATAAGCTTGCTTATAAAAGCCCCGCTATAGCGAGCACGTTCTGCACCGATAAGGTTCATTGACAGACACGAGCCAGACTCGTCGTTTCATATAAACATAGGAAATTGTTGCAGCATTTCGTACACGTTACTGTGTACCGTGTCATTTCTATTTCATGCGTTGTCGGTTGATGTGAATTTTATTGTTTCATTTGTTTTTACGATAAATGTCATATTTTAGAATGTAAAAATTGTACTTTATCTTTCGAGAAATAAAAAATACAAAATACATTTATAGAAAAAAAAATGATTCCAGTGGGAATCGAACCTGTGAACGTTCCGGTGCGAGACCTGCCCTTTACACGCGCCGCTATTCATCATTACAATAAACTTCGCTATCGCTTCTGTTCGTAAACGCATAAACATCTTTTTTTATTAATATTTCGGAAACTATGGGGTAGTGGACCCAACATGTGACACATATATTGGTCTACTACACCTACACTACAACATATATGAGTTTCATCAAAATCCGTGTCCCAGATGCCGCGGCCTCCCCTTGTTAGTACTAAATTTTGCTGTATGTTTGCCAGGCGATACTGTACAATTCTTATGTACATCAACTATGAAACTCTCTCTATCATTCTTTTTATTCATAGCGCAAGCTGTGCGCATATCACCGGATGCCGACATCCCATACATTCGACTTTTCGGTGCCTTGCTTATGTTACGTGCCGCGGCCTTTAGTGTTCGAGCGGCGCGTTTTAGACGGCCAAATTCTGATCAGGGGTATCCCACAATCTTTGATTATCAGAATTTGTCGTATTTATGTAGGTAATGGCAAGGAGGCTCGCCGCACTCGCAACAGTCAATTATTTTATTTACTTATCTAAATACCTTATCAGAAGGATAAGGGGTAGATTTTGGGATCGTTGGTGCTCTAGTCCCATACGGGTCTTTTCAAAGGAATCGGACAGGTAATTAATGAGTATAATTTAATGAATAATAAAGCTTTAATGCCGAAATATTGGATGGTTGTAAAACATATAGTACTGAATATGTAAAGTAAAATTAATCAACAACAAACATAGACTTTCGCGCTATCGGGCACAATTCCTGATTAGGGGAATCCCACAATCATTTGATTATCAGAAATTGTGTTAAGTACGATTCAATCATAATACAGTGTACAAAAGAGATAATAGGTGCAACTCACCAGACAGTCGATATTGTATTGACAAATATATTTTTGTGGTTTTCGGTTGGAATGTTTTCCTGTGGTCTGATGATATATCTAAATCAGAAAAAGAGATAAAACGCGAACACACACACACACTTGGTTATATTAACAAATAAATCTTAATTGAATTCTAAACGAGACTGAATAATAGTGATTTTAACAGAGCAAAATGAATGATACTTTTAGTTTATAATTTATAATTTAATCAAAGTTTAGTATATGAATTATTTCACGAGGTTTAAATAAATGAATTGTTTCGCAAAGTTTAGTATATGAATTATTTTACGAGGTTTAAATAAATGAATTGTTTCGCAAAGTCGAGTCTTTCACGCGGTTTCACAATAGACCGGAGAACTCTAGCTCTAAGACACTTGCGGACCCAGCGACACGCACCTCACGATTTATCGTCACAGAGTGTCGCAGCTTCACGCTCTCGGCAGCGACCAGAGTGGGTCCGTACCGAAAATGCTTACGCTGCATTTTATCGCTCGGCCGCGCTACCATGGGCTCGTCTACTTAACGAGGCGGTGTGTGTGTGTGTTCTCACACCCATCCATCAGACTCTCGATTCAAATACATGATCAATCCTTACAGGACATTCGTACGTACAGGAAAACATGACATCGCACATTACAATTTCACACCTGCTGAGGCCTTCCCTGAATGTTCATAAATTTATATGCACAATTTCTGACTAGGGGAATCCCACAGTCCTTGGACTATCAGAAATTGTGTTATGTATCTAATTTTAACCAAACAACTTTGAATTAATTAATTAATTTATTTACACGTGCCCCGAAACGTGCGACAAAACCGTGAGAAGGCGCGACTCCCTGCACCGGATGTAGGGTATCCAATTCCATCAATCTTCTAAGAAGTGATCCAGTCTGCGCATTCCTGCTGTAGCCGTTACTGATTATGTTACAATGTTTAACGCGGCGGTCAGAGGTGCTCTCAACGAGGGTTCTCCCACAATGCTGCAAGGCATTGTTGAAATACATCCCTGCCGCTTACACAGAACGGATTCGGCACAACAGGAGAACCACTGGTCCTTTCGAACGCGACTATCTGGTGAGAACGCCGCTGCGTCAGCACCGCCTTATCGGTATCGCGGGACGGTAATGCGTCTAGGCGACGACGCTCCAAGAAAGGGGTTTTTGTTCTAGCAAAAATATTATTGATTAATGGGCAGGAGTATGATCAACGAGGGATTTCCCATAACGCTAGGCGTTGTTGATGCATACCCTGACCAGAAAGAAAAATCTTACGTTCCGGACGTAACACTTACAATCATAGCGTTTAAACTTTCATTCGGGTTACTTGACGCACCCGCTGCAAACCGATTTGTTTTACTAGTCAAAGTATTAAACAAACATTTTAAGGCATCGAATAACTTTTCATTTTTGAAACCATCTCCAATTGTTGAATGTGAATATGTATCCGGATTCATATGAAAATTACACCAGGCACCACAATTCTGATGTTGATTGAAACAATGATACGGAATATTTTGTATACCCTTAGCCATAGCTATACTATTATTTTCGTTTTGAGAGCCGCTGTAATTGAAACATCTTTGTAAATATTTGATGGCAGTACCAGTCAGTTCCTTTATTCTAATTCCTATATTCTTAAGTTTATATAATTCGTTGACAACGCCTTTACTTGTGTGATTCTTATCGGCCTGCTTCATAATTTCATAGTTAATCGCATTACGCACTGCACAAATAGAACTGCTATCATTGTCTGCAATAATAATACCTATTTCTAAATTAGCTTCCATCAAAATAGGATTGTTATTTATAAGCTCAACAGCAGCCTTTGGCTCCATAGCCTTCGCGCTTCCCGCAAAGTTCAACCTACAGTCATGCTCTTTTACTGGACATTCACGTGAACTTGCAAGGTCACACATCTTACATTTTCGATTGAGTGTGACATAAGATATCACTTTTTTTGTAAAAAAAAACAATGAGAGCAGCAGTACCAGAAAGGCTATCGTATGTTCTACCTGTACCTCTCGTTGTCTATCCCATATCGAAAGATGCTGCTATGCGTACTGTATCTCTTGATGAAATATTCGCATTTTCTAGATCGTGTTCTGATAAGCTAGGGAAAATAAAATCATACTGCAAGTGGTCAGGTCTGAAAAAAAATGGTTAAAATCAGGGAATGTGAAAGTAGTTTCAGTTGTGTAGTACTTCACTTTTTATTGTGCATTCAGTTTTTACATATCATCCAAATTATTGATCTTATTGTATATCAGCTAGTATCTTTTGGGAAATCTAATTAACTTTTAAAATACAATATAAAGCATAACCGTAGACTATGTATACTAATGTGTAATTACTGAGAATAAAGTTTGATTCAATCGACGAAACTTCAATTGTTTTGGTAGAATATCAAAATTTCATTGAATCACAGAAAAAAACAAATTTCATTAAACAGAATAAATATTTACTTGATAATATAAGACTGCAATTGACTCATAATGATATTTGATAAATGAAGATTGATTCAATGAAATTTTCTTCTCAGTGTATAATTAAAATACAATACAATATTAATATTCTAATATTAATCTTCAGAACAAACTAAACAAAATATTTCAAACATCAATCAATGCACTTTGATTTGTTTGTTTATAGATAAGTATGCGTATAATCTACGAAGATACATTTATTGTAAATAAATTATATATTTGTATATAATGTAGTAGATAATAGCTAATTTGTGTATAATTATTGCTTTATAATCGAGTCGAATAACTTAATAAGATTATACAGTTGATTTGAAAGTTCATGAATGTACAATTTATAACGCAGGATGAATGTAGGTGAAATTCATATTAGCTGAACCAAAACGCAGCGACTTATGCGATATAAATTATCTTCATAGGACTATTTTGCTTTTTAAGAACCTCATCTTGTACTTACAACAACTGATTCATCTTCTCACAGTTCTCAATCGTTTTCTCTCTTTCTTCAAAAGCTGCCCTCACACAAGTCTCTTGAGCCATCTGTTCAACAAATTTTCCAACTTCTTTCTCATGGGTCTTATAAGTATTCCAATTGAATTCAGGAATGTTCAATGAAGCTAGTAGTTTGTTGACGTGCGTGTTTCCAATCCCTGAATTCAGAGTGCCTACAAAGATAAACATGTAAAAATTACTTTCTTTCAATATTTTTCAACACTACAATACGTATACAAACCTATAGCAATTTTCGTGTTCGTATCGAAATGCTGCTTTCTCGACGACGCAACGTGTCGCTTATCCGTGCAAGCGCCAGTTATCCATTTGCACTGCCGACATTCAATGTAAAATGTAGACGCTAGTCCACATCGTCTCTCTTCCTTTATGTCTAATAAAGAGAGCACCGAGTTGCACTTTGTACAAATTAATTGTTCGCCACGTGTTTTTATGTGGACGATTCGACGGCCTTCAATCTCCACAAATTTGTAAGAAGCTTCGTCGGTACTAACATCACTGTCGTCTTCGAGGTTAGGATTTCCATTCGCTCCTGCGCAATAAGCTTCTCTGATTTTTGCACCCCAAGCTTGTTGTTGGCATCTCTTGTTGTACACTTTACGCGACACTCTTTTTCCTTTCCAAAAAAGTCTCGCACGTTTCGCATCGCTATTCTGTATTTCTGGAGCATTTTCTACTGTCTCCTTCGCTCCGTCCATGTTTACAAACTTTACTACCACGTAACAACGCGGCGAACGAATATACGCGATCAGCTGTCACGCGGTGATGCCAGCTTGCTTACCGAGTAAGTCAAGCATAAGAGTCGCGCTGTTTTGACTAGCTACGTACCGAGAGTAGGGGAGACTGTTGTACCTTGGGCATAATGTACCTTGGAACATAATTTGTTACTGGATAGTGGTGCTATATAAACAGTTGAAACAACAATACATGTTCAAAAGAATGCCGCTAGATGGCTCTGAGGGAAGTTCTATTTCTCTGTGGTGCAACACACGTGTTTACGGAAATAAACAAATTTTTACGCGACAATAGTAAATTTTTCGCTTCTGTCATTTTATTATTTAGTACGGACATTCAATTATAACTGCGACCAGTATTACATACATCGTATTCTACATCTCCTGGTGAGTAAATAAACATGCATAATGCAATAGTTTTATTTAACCTCTAAATTTTGCACACATATTAGTATACATGTGTACCCTCTTGTACCTTGGAACACACAACATCCTGTACCATGGAACATGTTCCAAGGTACACGATGTCATTTTTTCTTTGTATTTTGTGCCGATAATCATGCCACGAAGTAAAGAGGGTGTTAAGAGGGTTCCAATTGATCCAGATGCTTTGAAGAACGCTGTTCAGACAGTTATGGCTCCTCCAGCGACTAATACCTATATATTTCTTTTTTATGTCTTTTGTACAACAGTTGTATAACAAAAAAATACAGTTTTATTTAATTGTACGTGTTTCAAAACTTTATTCGCCCCTACAATTCCTGTGTTCGAAGGTACAAGAGGTTGTGTTCCATGGTACATGACCATGTTGTACCATGGAACATTTTACATGGCACTGAAATTATACTTTTTTAACTGGCAACATCACTGTAAAACACAAAAATAACTACAGAACATTGTAAAGGAATATTCAATAATCATTATCATCATTTTTAAATTAAAAAATATCCTAACCAAAAAATGTAAAAAAAATGTAAAAAGTGTTCCATGGTACAACAGTCTCCCCTACTCCCTTAAGGTGGCCGTTCCAATAAGCGGCTACAGCCGCCAGCGACTGCGACCGGCGGCTACAGCCGCTGTCGCAATGACTGGTACAATGGAAAAGCATTCATCCCAACTCCTATGGGCGGCTGCGACTGCTGCGGCCGCACCAGGATTGCTATAGCCTATGCGCGTTTGGTTCATGAGCAGCCTAGGCTACTCGAGACACAACACAATGCCACAAGTGTCTGTTTTCCGCCGTAACAGCAGAATCTCCTAGTCGCACTACTGCTCCAGAAGCAGTCTAGCGACTCTAGCCGCTCTGCGATCCATCTCACATTCGGACAGATTATCCAGAAATAAAGAAAGAAGTCAGAATTCATAACTTATGGAATTATGTTTTTTTTTATATATATTTCTTGTAAACTAATAATATGAGCTCTTGTAAAAAAAAGGTAAAAATATCATGACGGCTACATCTGATCTGCGTGTAAACACATGTCAAATTTGTTGTTTTATGCCAAATTTTAAGTGATTTCTTTCAAAGTTTGTTAAAATAAAGTTAAAGGGGTCAGAAATAGTATCGATTCTGCAAAATAATAGGAAATAATTCCTTATATACATTTATTTTTCTATAAGAAACCCATTGAAAAAATATCAGTATTTTTCGACTTTTTAGTTACCTTCCACGAACTTGTATAATCAATATATATTTGTCCTTGCAACTGCGAAAACAAGATTTGACAATAGTTGCTAATAATGGAGTAATCCCTTGTATTCCATATCGTACAGTGGGCCTGAATCCCAAGAAATAGGGGAAAATGCAACATTCCATTTTGCACGTTGAAAATGCTGAATATTATTAAGCAAGTTCATAAAAATTTGAGTTAATATACAACTCATAACAAAGTTTGAGGTTATTTAATGTACATATAAGAAAAATGGCTAGTCTTTCACTATATTCGACGGTCCTCGAGACCTCATACAACAATAGACCCTCTTTTCAAGTGCTCGAAAAGAGCCTTTGCGGCGCGTCGTTGCACTGGTGGGGGCCATGGCGTCAACGCTTAGATATAGGAAATACCATTTGCGACGACGCCAGTTGGAGTCGCTGGCGGCTGTAGCCGCCCGCGCCGGTCGCTGTCGCTGGCGGCTGTAGCCGCTTATTGGAACGGCCACCTTTACTCGCGATTCAACCAAGGTCACCACTACATACTCACCGTCATCGATGTGCTGAGCAAGTATGCCTGGGCGATGCCGTTGACGACTAAAAGTGGCGCTGAGATGACTAAAGCGTTTGCAAAGATATTTAGAGATCGATATCCGAAAAATTTGCAAACCGATCAAGGAAAAGAATTTTACAACGCCGATGTGCAGAAACTATTGGCAAAGCATGACATTAATCATTATTCCACGTATTCGGTGATGAAGGCCTCCGTCGTGGAACGTTTCAATCGGACTTTGAAGAACAATATGTGGAAAATGTTTACGCTCAATGGAACCTACAGATGGATCGATTTGCTATCAAGTCTTCTCGCAGAGTATAACGCGCGAAAACATAGAACCATCAAAATGCGTCCTTGCGATGTTACCCCTGCTATCGCCGACAAGCTGCTAGCCACCGTGTACAACAACGTAAAGATCGCCGCTCCAGCGAGATTCAAGTTGGGCGAGTTTGTGCGCGTGAGCAAATTTAAAACCATCTTCGATAAAGGCTATACGCCGAATTGAACAACGGAGGTGTTTAAGATAGCCAAAGTACAAGCAACTGATCCCGCGACGTATCTGTTCGTCGATTCCTGTGGAAAACCTGTTGCTGGAGGATTCTACGAACACGAGCTGCAACGCGTCACCGATCCTGATGTGTATCTAGTGGAAAAAGTCTTACGTAGGAAGGGGGATAAGGTGTACGCCAAGTGGTTGGGGTTTGATAAATCGCACAATTCTTGGATAAATAAAAATAATGTATTGTAAAAAATAATAATACATGATTCAATAAATACAATGATACATATACATGTGCAAACAATTTTTTTTTATTTCCATACATGTGCGAAGAATATTATACAATAAATGCAATAGTTTCTATTTCACAAGGGTATATTATAATGTCCCCAGGGCAGAGTGTCGGTCGAATCGGGTACAATATATCGCTTGTCATCGTGCGGACTTAGAGCGATTTTGGATTCCGAAATGGTGTACCCTTTGTGCAATTTAGACCGTATGCACGATTGTCTGCGAACCATTTCGATCTCCCTGTGCAAACACTGCGCGGAGTCGTCGAAAGCTATCGTTCTGGCTATGACGTTGGTCTTGACGCCTGTCGCCTTTTTCGTATCTTTTTTGCCGTCTACGCGAAGTGCATACATTTTCGCTCTAAGACCTACGGATTCGGTCATTATCACACCGTTATTTTCGTCCTTCATCAGCCCAGGAACCTTCTTATTTAAGCGCGGCATATTATATACATTGTCGATGGGATAATCGCTGGTGTCGAATCTGTCGATATTGTGCTTCATAGATTCATAGATATCATCGCATCGAATGTGATAAATGAGGCTGTCTGTGTCTGTGTATAGAATTTTACAATTTGTTCCATCTTGGGCGACATGTACTCGTGGTGAAATTCGTACAAACAAATTTTTTATATGTCCAGAATGTACATACCCACATACAGGGTGTTACTCTACCTATAGTCAATATTTTGGGGGGGTGGTTCTACAGGCATATATAAGTCGAAAATCAAGAGTGACGAAATTGCGGTAAATGCTTCGTTTATTAATTATCGATGGTTAAAGATTGACGTCTGGATCGCCTGAATCAGCCTGAATGACGGCAACTCGACGCACAGCGGGCCGCGCAAGGCAGGCCAGCCAAGGGGCGTGCAGTGGCGGCGGATGCGTGACGGATTTGCCATGTAGAGCGCATACTTACTTACCTACCTCGCCGAAACTGTGACATACGATACTTGCAATAATTTATGAAAAGACGCAAACGTTGTTCGGCATTAAACCTGCCTACTCGTAAAAATCCACAAGGGCATAACAAAACCCGCCCAACGGGATTCTCAAGTAGAGAGGGTGAATGCCATTGCCTTTGAAAATATTGCCCTCAAAAATCACCCACACGGCCATCCAAAGCACCGCGATTGTCCCGTCCGCGATTGTTCACTTAATTACACACACGCACTGCGATTAATTTTCTCGCGAGTGTACATGTCTTCGCGCACTGCGATTGTCCCGTCCGCGATTGTTCACTTAATTACACACACGTACCACGATTAATTTTCTCGCGAGTGTACATGTCTTCGCGCACTGCGATTGTTCACTTAATTACACACACGCACCACGATTAGTTTTCTCGCGAATGTCCATGTCTTCACGCACCGCGATTGCAGTCTGTGCTCGCGTTGGCGACAGTCGTCAAACTGAGGAGACCTTGGCCAAATCCCTGCGCGAAGGACACGAACGACGTTACGAATAAACAACCTACATACAATGTATCGCTACACCTTCGCCGAGTGGCTCAAGCGATGATACACATCTTATGCAATAAATTAAATTCTTTATTCTTCATGGAATCGATAGGTATGGCAGTGACACCAATGGATTCCCTATGTTTTTCCGATAAAAATCATACCAAATGTAATGTAAATCGGATTACTTTTAACGAAGCTAATTTTACATGAGGCCCGCGTGTGCCTGTGTTAGAGAATCACAGCTGTTTCGCACAGCCAGTCAATGCCCCCGACGAGACCGTTCCGCGCTGAGTTTCGTGGCCTCCGACCGCGACGCTCGAGATCAGGGGGCCATACAATGTTGCGCACTAGAAAGCGACGAATCTGAAATTACAGTAAAGTCTCGTTAGCCGCTCGCTGGGCAGGACTGACATTGAGCACGTATCGTGACAAAACCCTAATTCCGGGTGTGAGTTTCTCGCTTCTTTCTGGCCGAAGGGGGGAGCGAAATGGAAGACTGCGTGCGCGACCGGCGTGCGCGACAGACGCGAGCGCTCCCATGTAATCGTAACTGCTTGACGCATGCGCGCGGCGGTCAGTTAACCACGCACGGCTCCAGTCTTTCTTGCGCCATAGGCGAACTTGTCAAATTGAGCCCTTTATTATTGTACATTTATTTCAGTTTATTGATGTCCTTACTCTCAATTTTTATTCGTAGTTTAAAACCGTTGTAGTACAATGTGTAGTATTTTATTTAAAAATTTATTTTCAGCAATGCCAGCAATGAAAATACCATTTTGCACCTCTTGTCCACCTTACGCCCTAGCAGTTGCCTAATTTTGCAGAGTAAAGTCATAAATAATCTCAAATAAATGTATTATAATAAAGGGCGCAATTTGAGAAGTTCGCCTACGGTGCAAAAAAGACTTGAGCCGGGCCTGCGTCAAGATTTTGCGAAACGGTTGTCGTTGTCACCGTAACCGCTTGCGACTTTCGCGCACGCCCGTCACGCACGCAAAGGACGGAGTGTTGTGGCGTCCGAAAGACGGAGCGAGACAAAACATCAACGCGTCGTCTGTCTCGTAACTTTCCACGCTCGCTTTCAGCGCCTTCGCTCGCTCTCGTTCCATCTCGCTTTCGCCTTTACCGGACAAGAGTGAGAGAAAAGTGGTGGGGATAGCGAAAAGTCAGTATCGTGTACAGTAAATCGAACGGCTAACGAGACTTTACTGTATTCTGCATTTCTCATCAGATCTTTGCGAAAGTGGCGTCGATCGATTCCTTATGGAAAAACATAGAGAATCCATTGGTGTCACTGCCATACCTATCGATTCCATGAAGATTAAAGAATTTAATTTATTGCATAAGCTGTGTATCATCGCTTGAGCCACTCGGCGAAGGTGTAGCGATACATTGTATGTAGGTTGTTTATTCGTAACGTTGTTCGTGTCCTTCGCGCAGGGATTTGGCCAAGGTCTCCTCAGTTTGACGACTGTCGTCGACGCGAGCACAGACTGCAATCGCGGTGCGTGAAGACATGGACATTCGCGAGAAAACTAATCGTGGTGCGTGTGTGTAATTAAGTGAACAATCGCAGTGCGCGGAGACATGTACACTCGCGAGAAAATTAATCGTGGTGCGTGTGTGTAATTAAGTGAACAATCGCGGACGGGACAATGGCAGTGCGCGAAGACATGTACACTCGCGAGAAAATTAATCGTAGTGCGTGTGTGTAATTAAGTGAACAATCGCGGACGGGACAATCGCGGTGCTTTGGATGGCCGTGTGGGTGATTTTTGAGGGCAATATTTTCAAAGGCAATGGCATTCACCCTCTCTACTTGAGAATCCCGTTGGGCGGGTTTTGATATGCCCTTGTGGATTTTTACGAGTTGGCAGGTTTAATGCCGAACAACGTTTGCGTCTTTTCATAAATTATTGCAAGTATCGTATGTCACAGTTTCGGCGAGGTAGGTAAGTAAGTATGCGCTCTACATGGCAAATCCGTCACGCATCCGCCGCCACTGCACGAGTTGCCGTCATTCAGGCTGATTCAGGCGATCCAGACGTCAATCTTTAACCATCGATAATTAATAAACGAAGCATTTACCGCAATTTGGTCACTCTTGATTTTCGACTTATATATGCCTGTAGAATCACCCCCCAAAATATTGACTATAGGTAGAGTAACACCCTGTATATCTGTTTGTTGAATTTCACCTCGAGCTTTCGCAATTCAACAGCTATTAAATTTTTAGAAAAAACACTTCTGCTGTGGAAATTTGGTTTCGTGATCATTGCCTCCGCGCCATATCGCCCATCCCAATGCATTAAAAGTTTTACATCCACATGATTTCGTACATTTTCCATGGTTTTAGCGAATACCGCGTTGTTTATCAATTTGTACATATTTTTTTTCAAAGTCGTTTGTCGCGCTTGTTCTAAACCGTGTGTTGAGTTCGATGTAATCGCGGAGCCAGGGGGATTGAGCGAATTGAAGCACGCGGTGTATCTTTGTAATACGAAGACCATGACTCATGCACTGCTGCAGTTGCGGTGATGAATAACGTAAGGCTGCTTATCGTATACCGTCGCGAGTAACTTGTCCTGTCTGCTGCCAGGTGGTTTGGCACGCGTCGGGCAGAACGGTAGATCGGCATGAATGTTTTGCAGACGTTGCGGATATTCCAGATCTACCTCGAGAATGTACCCCGTGGGCGAATCGACTGGGATTGGGGATACGTTAAAATTCGCGACATCTTCGACCCATTGAAATTTGGCATATGGCAGAGGCTGACACATTGCCCATCCATACAAATTGTTCACGTCAAAGTACATCAAGTACGATGACTCTTCCGATGCGTCGTAAGATGACATGTACTTGTTATTGGCATGTGCGTACCTTCCGGAACATTGACTTAAACCCCCACGTATACCGTGTTCGATAAACATGACCATATCGCCGTCTGTGACCAATTCGAATGTAATTTTGGTGTGTTTTAGCATAGCATCCCACGTAAAACCAGGTAAAGTGCAATAATGTGCTGAATCTAATCCGTAGCTCTTGATACAACTTTCGCGAAAATTTTCAAAAATATCTGCCAATAACAAGACATCTGTCTTCAAATACAAATCGCTGTATTCACCCAAGGTACTAATCTCGAAACGTTGCCAGACAGTCTCGGCGTGCGCGTAATCGCTCTCGGATACAGTCTCACCCGTTAACGAACTGTAGAATGATTTGCGAGGCGGTAAGCATGGATCCTGCAGCTTGTTCGCACAATCAAGGTATTCGTATGGAAAGACACACTTTCGCGTCAATAAATTGAAATCCTCGGCGGATAATGTTTCAAATTGGGATCATAAAATTTTTAATTGATCTGTGCTAAGAAAAGATGCTAATTTGTCAAGACTGGTGTTGAGAAATTATACGAATCGATGAATCGCAATTTAATACAATTTCGCGAGTCTGAATCAGCCGTATCTTCGACATTTCTTGTGAAAGAAATGTACTTTCCTTTAGTTATGGGCAACACGTCAACGTGACCTTGGAAAGCAGTTGCTATTTCCTCGATAATGAAATGTGAATCGTAGCCGGATAAATTATGGAAAACTATGGGGATGTAAAACGCATTATTATAATTTAAATTGCACTCCGAATGTGCTGGGCCTCTAAACCGTCCGGAGAGATGACAGTGATCGCGAACTCGTACATCGCTAGCCTCGAATGGTTCTTCGCAAATATGTCAATGTGTTGCATCGCGAAATGTGGTCCACTGTTCGGTGGTTAAATCCAGCATGGGAACATTATTAGTCAGGATGGGTTTAGCGAAGTTTGCAAAATTGTTGAGCTCGTCGACGAACCATGAAACACAATCCGCGTTGCGGGGACATCGACACACCGATATCGATGTATTGTACGAGCAATACATATAATATGCAATGCTGTGCACTTTATGGTGTTGGTACGTGTGTAATTTATTATCACCCATTTGATTGTCCTCCGTTTTCTCGATGATACACTCTAAATCTGCATACACCACAAAGGGGAGCCGCTGCTTCATGCAGTGGTTGCTGAAGCTGAGGAGGTGTTCGCCTTCGCTGGGCAACAGGATGGCACAGTCTTTCATCTTGCCGCAGTTCACTGCGTGGACTTCCAACTTCGCGGTGGATCCCAAGTAGTGCATGCAGCTGTAAAAACAAAATTTTTTAATTTAATTTTTTTTTTCATGAAACATTTCATCATTTCAACATAAGTTTATATACATACCGATCACAGATGAATTTCTTTTTTTCATGCTTGCTCAGCTGCGCGTTCACCAGCCGGGACAAGTTCTTGATCAGCACAGAGTGCCCCACATCGCCGTGCTCATGATTCGGCGTGTAGAGCAGATTGACGTGACGATCCCTTTTGTGGCTGGTGAGACGCAGCGGAAAGACTGTTGGTCCCTTCTTCTCCATCTCAAAGCTGTACACGTTGATGGAGATTTCGTTCTGTCGCTCAAACTTCCCGATATGCTCCAGAGACATTGGGAACCCGATGCCCTGGAGATTTAGCGTGGAAGCATAGTGTGGGTATGAACTTGGACGATCGGTATGTCGTTCAGCAGGATGTAGCCCGGCGGCCACTGCCCACGCGAAACAGACGTTGTCCTCGGATTGTACACTGATCGTTGCCTTCTTCGACAACAATTCCCGCGGCAACTTGTGGTGACATCCTGCGTGCAGCGGATTATACTTGTTGACATTGACGGTCAGGTTGAGAATTCTCGTCAATGCCCGTCCGCTGTCGCGTTCCTGGAACCCTTCCAGCGATACCAGGGTGGGTTCGACGACGCATCGCTGGTACTACTCCTGGAGATCGGATGTGCGGAAGAGTTCGCAGTTTCGGGCGTTGATGCTTTTACAAGCATGCTTGTCACCCGCCACAAATTCACCATTTAACACCGTGTTGACTTTGAGGTTTCGATGTTTCCTCAAAACGCCCCGCACATGCTCCGGCACAATGGTCCCCGCATCCTGGAGGCAGTTGCGCGGCTCGATGTAATTCGAATTTAGCACGGCACCAGTTAATACGCGGGTATCGAACGCAGTGTCTATTTCACGCCACAAAAGTCCTGTGCTGGAATGTCTGGCACCTTCGCGCACGAAATGTCCGCGCAACGAATATTTCAATCCTTCGAGTCGCGCGATTCGAGCAACCAACGATTGTCGAACGCCGATCGATAATCGGGGACGTTTCACTCGGCTGTATTCTTCCAACGATTCGATACACTCGTTGCACCGTTCTTCCCACGCGAGGTACTCTTCCCGCGAAATCAATCGTGCAGATTGATCCCACAATTGGCGTTCTAATTGCGCCAATTCTTCCATGATCGTAAAATGGAATGTAAATGTAGTATGTTTTTTCCATGCAACACGTTGCAACGATATGAGGCTTTGTGCAGTTTGGAGCTCGCTTTTATACCCAAACCACGATTTGGTATCTCTGTCTAACTCTTTTGGTGTACCCCCCCCCCCCCCCCAAAAAAAAAGATTGCACGTAAAAAGCCGATTCGTCCCAACATGGTTCTATGCAATTTCTGTTGATACAGCATAATTCTTTCTATGATTCTGTTACGTCCCTACTTCCTATTTGGGGCCGCGTTTTTAGGGAGTTTATATTTATGATCCGCTTTCGAGGGAATCCTGGGATTCTACGCTCTGGGATAGCTGAGACCACTTTATGGGTACATTAACGCGATATTTTAAACTGGTTACCTTTTTATCGATCGATCTGGATTAACGTCCAATGGATGGGCCGTCTGGCACTCCGTTAACCTCTAGCGCTTCTGTAAGTTTGGCGGCTGCCCACTCTCCAGTGACCAGGGTGTACCCGAATGCAGGGGTTTCGGTGTCCTTGATGACAGTTGGAGGTGCGTCAATCCCCAAAAACTCGTCGCCGGTAACGGGTGCCCTCCGATAGAGCCAATTTAGTTTCCGCAATTGGACGCGTCTTCCCGCACGGTTATTTCTTGGCATTAGTCTTTTGGAAAATAATAATTTAAGTTAATTAACCGATAAATCACTCTTCACCTTCCGCACCAGGTGCTACCACGGGCAACGTTCTGTTCTTAGGTGACACCATCGGCGGGACAATCGTGATTTCTCCATATTTGCAATTATCGATTTAGAAGTTGATTAATATTTAAATAAATCGCGTTGATTTATTTCAACGCTTTACGCTTAATCTTTGGTAAAACCGCGGGCAACGTTCTGCTCATAGGCGATACCATCAATCAGCGCAACCCGTGAACTATCAGTGCACATTTTCGTAATTTTAATTAATTCACTTTTTCCAAAAGACGAACGCTCGATTTATAAGATGGGACAAAGGAATGGTTTCACTTCACTCACCAGTATAATATGTAAAAAAAACAATCACCTTTATTTTTATGTCCGTGATTCTAACACTTTATACGTTTTAAATATGTTTGTAGTTATAAGTTCGTAGTTCCAAATACAGTAGTTTTCACAATGAGTGTTAATTAATACTGAATATTCAATGATTAATCCCTTTTGCGGGTGGTCAGTCCCTTTTTATAAGGCTGCTGGCTACTCCTTTTCCAGGTTTGTCACATGACAATTAGGACGGTGGGAGATGAAATCTTCCAATCATCTGCCGTGGGATCCACCTGAAGAATTCTTTCCAGCGGGCTATCCGAGAGTTTTGTTTATAGCAGAATTTGAGCTATTGCGCACCTCTTTCGGTGTCTTCTCCGTGTCTTAAGACGTATTTCTGCAGTTATACGAAACCCTCAGCAGGGTCGATAGTTAAATTCTTATTCTAATTCATTTTTTAGATGTTTACGCTATTGGGTTTTTCGATGTGCTCTGTACGATTGGTTTCGTACAGCCCACATACTAGGGATTGAAGTTAATATACATCGGTTCCGTATTGGAGCTCGAATTACGGGAAATAATGGGAGGGCAAACTTCTGGCGATGATCAAGAGCGCAGTTTCGTGAAGGTGTCAACTCCGCTGGCGGAAGGGGCCTCTGACCCATCGGCTGGCGTTCACTGGTCCCCTTGGTGTGCGCGCGGCTGACTAGCTAGTGTGCAGCTAGTTGATCTGCGTCTACCTCCTTCGTGCTGGTTCTCCTGCTCACTGTTGCCGTTGGTAGATTCACGACTCGAACTCTTCTTATCGCGATCTCCGATTACTTTGCCATATCGGCTATGTATTATATTGGTCAAATATGCGAGGTGGTTATAACACCTCTAAAGTACGAAATAGTAAATATAATTGAGTCAAAGGGTTAATTAATAGTAGACTCCACGTCTATCTAATCACAGTTTTTGTAAAAAAAAATCTAGGTTATCATGTGTTGAGAAAAAACGAAGAAATTCTTTAAAAAGTTGTAACTTTTACAAATTTCAATATTAGGAGCTACAAATCTACAGAGTTGTTATACGGATATAATATGTTGAGAGAAAAAAAAAAGTTTGTAAGTCGGCTTTGGAAAAAACTATTTATTTTGCATATAGAAGGTGCAGAGAGTCAAAATCAGCTTTTGGGTGGCTCACACCCAGAGTGTCAACGAAGGGTTAAGATTGAAAATCATTTGAAAACAATTATTATCTATTGAATGCATGCGATTGTAGCCCAAAGTGTGTTGTCTCTTTCCCTCTCCAGAATTTTAGCTTTAGAATACATGCTCTTTCTTTCCCATCCTCTGAAGACGTGGTGTGTAAAAACACTGATCTTTCCCGACATTGTCCGAAACAATTTCCTTCAAACAAATTTTTATTATTTCTATCGCATATTGATTCGCTAGATCAGGGAAAAAAATTTCGGCAGTCGTCCACTCTCGCGGTTAGGTCTAAAAAAAATTTTCGGGGTGGATCGAGGTCGTCCCCATGCATCGGTTAGATCTAAAAAAAAATTTCCAACGGTGGGTCCGGTCTGGAGAGGCCTCCGCGGCGTCTCGGCCCGGAGTGATCCCCTCCATCATTGCTGCTTCCCCCCACACCGCGGCTCGTGCGCGCGCTGGTTGGGGAGTCGGGGAGGGGGAAATGACCTTGAATGTGGGTTAGAACCGGCCTAGCCTTACTACTTCGGCGAATGGTTTTGCTTATGCGCGCTCGTCGACAACACGATGCGTCGTTACGAGCGAAAATCAGCCTCCGTGAACGTCTGCTCGTCGGACTCTCGCATAAACACCAATTCGTACAAACCCCGAGTCCCCAGTTATCGCGTTCCGCTCACACGAATGTCATCGCCGTCCGTGTCGATGCTGAGCACGGAATCGCCGATCATTAGATCTTCGTCGGGCCCCAAGTATACGTCGTACACGTCGTCGATTAGTCTCTTGGTATCGGTGAATAACAGTCTCAGGTATTCTCGCGATAAGGGTCCTTTCGCGTTCCGTACATACACTTCGATATCGTTGACATGGTTGTGCAGCGAATTCAAATCATGAACCTTTGTTGACGACTCATCATCCTGAATTTTTTCATTGTCTTCGTCATTGGCATCATCAACAACATCATCAACAACATCATCGTCAACATTATCTTCACCGTTAACATCGTTATCGGTGTTGCGGTCGTTGCTATTGATGTTGTTGGTGTCGGTGTCGTTGTCGTCGTCGCCGTCGTCATAGTCGTTAGAATCTGGAAGGTTATTCGGATGTTCCTTGATTATCAACGGAGTAACGGGTCGATGTCTCTTGGATGATTGTTGCTGATCGTATTCGTGTTTTCTTTTCACTGGTCGCGATCGAGGCGTTGGGCATTTTCAACGCGGCTGAGTTCTCGATCAATCGTTTCAACGGTTCGACGATGGGACGCGTGCTCGCTTCCACAGCCGCTTCCGTAGCCATTTTACCATTTTTCAAGGCGAAGCTCTTTTTACGTATAACGTCGCTGAATTTGGCGATTTCCACCTTTGTGTCCACATCTTGACATTTCGCCCCTTTTCGATGTTTCGATCCTTTTTGATGTTTCGTTCCTTTTTGTCGATGACGTCGACGATGTTTTTGCGAATGCTTCGCGTCGACGTTACCCGAGGTTATCGAAGTCTCGGGCGATTCGTTAGACATTTCGTGTTGCTCGATGAAGGATTCGCGGTTTACTAATGTCAACGAGCTACGCCGTACTCGTTAAATCCTCTTCGATATCGACGTTTGTACATGAAACTTTCCTTATCGATTACCACGAAATCGTATCGTCGACGCCAACATCTCGCACACAAGTCGTTGAACGACTCGAACGTCATGTCTGTGTTCACGTGATCGTTATACACGCGTCGCAAGTTCGTGCCGTCTTGTTTGAACAGCATGAGAAAATTCGCGTTGTCACTGATCAAATGTTTAGGTATTCTAGCGTACGACTGACACAAATAAAAGCAATCTACGTTCGAGTGACGACCCATGGAGAAGTATTCGCGTATCGCGTTCTGTTCGTCGCAAGCCAAGTCATCGAATACGATGATTGAATCGGGCCGAGCATCTCTAGGTGGAACGATTTCAGCGTTGTCCGAGTATGGAAAGTATTCGATTCCGTCGACGAGCGACAACACCTGTTCGAGATATCGATACTTTGGCTGATGCAACGATTTCGAGTACACGTACACGTTCTCGAAACGCAAACCGTTCGGGCTCTCTAGCATACTTAGAAGCACGTTAGTTTTTCCACATCCGGACGGTCTGCAAATCACGCCTCGCACGCTGTTCAGCAGCAACGGGCCGTGTCTGTTCGATCGACTCGAATCCCTATCATCCTCGAGCATCCTGTTCGCGGTCACGCGAATGACGTCCGACTGTTTCACGAATCGCATATTCGCGCGCACGTCTATGACGATGAACTACTATTTATATTCGTGGCACGCGTCGCGCAGGTCACTACCACAGTGATCGGTGGAGCGTGCGTATGCGTTTATTATTGTAGTAGCTATCGCGACTATTCTAACGTATATGGGGGCATCAGCGATTGTGAGGTCTCACGGACTAGGCAACAATCAAAAGAGTAAGAAGAAGAAGAATAATCTGAAGAAGAATAAGAAGAAGAATAAGAAGAAGAAGAATAAGAAGACTGGATCTGGTTTGGTTAACAGTATCATAAACCGTCTGCCGTTCGAACTACACGTTCCGGGCTATCAGTTCTGCGGACCGGGAACGCGTTTGCTAAAGCGATTGGCTCGTGGCGACGAAGGTGTAAATCCCCTAGACGCAGCGTACCGCGACCATGATATCGCGTACTCTCGTCGAGTACTACGAGTGTTCGCGAACGACGCGACCTTTGGCGAAAGAGCTGCAGCGACTGGAGTGTGTGCAACGATGAAGGCTGAGACTAAAACTCGGCGTGGGCATGAGAAGGACGAAACGAAAACAGAGAAGGTCTGGAAGGAAAGATCCGCAACGGGGTCGACAACTGTTTCAACGGTGCCTTGGGAAGGCGTTGTGGATCGCCACTGGTAGGGCCAGGAAAGGGATGCACTCCAAATTGGACGAACACGTCTTTTATTCGGCTCGTGGGCGTCGTTAACAAGAATGACGAACACTCCACAGAAATACAGCACGAATACACGACTCATAAAACACGCAATAACAATTAACGGAACTATATATATATTATGTACACGGGCGCAGGGCGCAAAGACTCGTGAAGCCGTTTTATAAAAGTTCTTTTTGTCCGTGGGTCGCTGGGCGACAAAGAAAAGCCGTTAATCCGTGCGTGCGAGAGCGTGTGTTGACAACAGACGTGTTCTTGAAACTAACTGCCGGATTCGAAGAAGCGCGCAACGCTCGAATCCGGACAAAAACGGGTGACGTATGTAACCGTCTTACCGAACGGTGTGTCATCGTGTTTACCCGCTCTCGCACGCACATTTAAATCCAAACTACAGCTGATCGGCGAATCTCGGCTGCAACAACAACATCGTAATCTACGAGTGGCGAAACGCGGTGGCTTTCTTCCATTTTTTCCGTTAGAGTTGCCCGCTTTATCGGCTATCGGAGCATTGGCCGGTGGAGCGGCTGGTATAACCAAAGCGATCAACGATTCGAGGTCCTCTGGAAAACAGCTGGAAGACACGTTGCGTCATCATTGGGCGATGGAGGGTCGAGGGATGCATCTGACACCGTACAAGCAAGGCGCGGGCTTGAACCCGAGACGGCGGCGCCAACGACGAGTACAAACGGAAAAAAAGCCGATCGCGTAGGCGCGTGTCGACGGTGGCGGCGATAATTCAACAATCTATGACGAACCTGCAATTAGAGCGTGAGTGCGCAAACATCCCATTCTTTCGAGGAGTGTTTATGCGCGATACGCTTCCCACGCGCGTACGAACCAACGAATGCGGTATCGCGAATCTGGACGAGAATCGAGGCGCCGGTACGCACTGGGTCGCGTACGCGAAACGCGGACCACGAGTACAATACTTTGATAGTTTTGGGAATCTGCGACCTCCCGCGGAATTGATCTACTATTTCGGACCCGGTACAACGATCACATATAATCACGATTGTTTTCAACGTTTCGACGAGATGAATTGCGGTCACTTATGCATGCAATTTTTACAGCAAAATTCTATGGAATTATGGCCTATGTCAGCGCCGTCCAACTTGGCTCTTGAGAGACAAAACCTGTCCTCCACCACCGTCCGCCGTCACCATGGCGCGAAGTCGTCACCGAGTCAAAATAACTAATTCGATTGCTTCTGTTGTCACGCGCATCACTATGAGCCAGTCCAGACTAACAAAAAATTGTCTGTAGAAATGTCTCCGCAAACAATCCGTATACATTACGTACATGCGTTTGCATACTAGATGCATTCTCTGACGATATCGGCTAGGTGTCGGCTTACAATGTATGCAGAACGTCTACAAACTATGTCTGTCAGTCTGGACTAGCCTTTACGGTTATGTTTGGTACATGAACATCGACCGTTGATCGGCATCGCGCGTGGCGTCTGAGTTTCCTTGTCTACGGAATTGTTACGGTCTCCTTTTTAACGTCGCGAGGTTTCCTTGACATGTCACGCTCCTTGAAAGAAAGGTTGGAAGGGGAAGCAGGCGCGTGAGGGGCCCCTACGCTGGACAGCGCTGGCCTATATACTAATAATAATAATAACGGTGTGTACTAAGATTATGTTACAATGTATTCATGCGCAATGGCGATCCATATCTTCTATAATAAAGACACATGATATCGATAAATTGCCGAGAATTCTTACGCGTGCGTCACTTTCCCTCCCACAGTCTCGCGAGTGTAATCTATGATATGTCGTTCACGCGTACGTTAACGGGACGCAGCAGCGTGCTCACGGTAAACTATTTTTCACCGATAGATTTGAGCGATGGTCAATACGAATTAGTACTCGTGGACTTGGAGACATTTCACACGATATCGAACATCGACTCGAGCAACGATAAATTCTATTTCATCGTGAACTATAACAGTGAAAACAGCACCCGCGCTGATGCTACTAATGATTACATAACGATACCTCACGGCTCCTATGAATTAGACGGTATCGTCGTGTACCTGAAACAGCAATTACTTGATCGATATCCTCGAAAACGCGGTAACAGTGAGAACGATGATGACGACAAGTACCCTCTAATGCTACGAGCTAACAACAACACCATGAAAAGTGAGCTACACTGTTCGTTCTATGTGGACTTTACGAAACCGAACAATGTGGGCTCGTTGCTAGGATTTTCCCCGAATCGCGTCTTATTGCCGAGAATCTGGCACGAGTCTGACGTATCGGTGAATATTATAAACGTTAACGCGATCAGAGTAACGTGCAACGTCACTATCGACGCGTACAGCAACGATAAACCAGTACACACGATTCATGAATTTTCGCGTCGCGTGTCGCCGGGATATAAGATATCGGAAACTCCGCGACACGTCATTTACCTGCGGATCGCCGCGCGAGCAATACAAGATCTAACGTTGTGCATCGTCGATCAACACGATCGTCCTATAGATTTCTGTGGTGAAGAAATAACGATTCGTTTGCACCTTCAACGATGTCCGCGCGATAGGTAGCGTGTGCGGTCACGTGTATGCGTGCGTGTAGTATGTTAGTGTTAGACCATACGTTCGACTCATCCATCGCCGTTGCTACTCCTGCCGTCTCTGTCTCGCGTCATCTGCGCAACCCTTTATCGACCGACGAAAGTATAAGAAGAATAAAGACGGAAGGAGCGATAAGAGGAGCACCGGTAAGAAGCATAAGAAAGCCGTTGACTCGTCGAAACGCACGGTTCCTACGATCGTTAGGTTTCATCGTCACCTATTAGACACGCAACCGCGGTGTCGAATATTTTGGACGTAACGAATACGCCAAACTTCGAGAATCGTATCACGAAGATTGAGTTACACATGTATAATCCATACACCAACACGACGTTTGACAATAGTGACGAGATAAGGATACCTATACAGCAGCAAGATCTGTACACGCTTCCATGCGAAAGTTTTCTATACATCGAAGTTCGTGGCACGTTGACACCGCAGGACGCGAAAGGCCCGGCAACGTCCGCGACCGCTGTTCTCGATAATAATTGCGTCGCGTTCATGTTCGATGAGATTCGATACGAATTGAACGGTTTTGAGGTCGATCGTTGCCGAAATCCAGGAATCACTACCACGTTGAAAAATTTCGTTTTGTTATCAGCCGAGAGAAGCAAAGTGCTCGCGAATGCTGGTTGGAATTATGAAATCGATTACGATAACGACACTTTTCATTCGGGGCGCTTTCAATTTCTGCGTACCCCTGAATGTATTATTAGGATTTTGCGAGGTTTACAAACGCATCGTGATGAACGTGCGGCATGAGCTGATTCTTATACGAGCACGAGACGATACGAACGCGATGCACTGTACCTCCGCCACTGCGATCCCAAAACTTGAGATGCGCAAGGTGCAGTGGCGTATGTCTCACGTCGTTTTGGATGAAGTGAATAAACTATCGATGCTGCGTATCTTGGAAAGATTTATGCCATTCGATGTGCATTTCATAACAACTGCAGTGTTTGCGCGCTGGAAAATGTCTATAAAACATGGAATTATATACGTAGCGTCACCTAATGTAAGTACTACATACACGTTGCATCTACTTTACGCGTCATATGCAGAGAAACGATTACCTATGTAAGACTTATTTTTGTTTTCTATAGTGAACACAACGGTGGCGGTGATAAGATCGATGACACCGGCGACTGCTTCCTCTACCCACGAGTATGAATATCCCTCCCATACGAACGTTATTTTTTTCTTCGTAAATACTGATTTTATAATTTAAGTATGCATGCGTAGATGTACATTAATAAAACACACTGTTCTGAATAAAACATATTTATTTAAAATTGTTGTATATTTATTATTAAATATATATATATGCACGTACTATAGCGGTACGCGGTTCACATCACGCAGCAAGGGATTGCAATCTTAACGCTAACAATTCACAATCAATCAATCAATGCTTTTCAAAGTGCTCGCTTTCGGAAATTAATTTCAC